>OY740771.1:14147446-14603015 GCA_963513935.1 Aphrophora alni
TTATAAAGTTCATTGGTTTTATCATCGAAATTGTTAGAGCTAATTTTGTGTTGTTGTTTTTTTTTCGTTACAGTAGCTACTCCAAATGATATATACAAAAACCCAAGATATGCCCAAAATATAGTTATATACCAAATTTAATTAAAATTTGTACGAGGGTCATTGGTGTAAAATGCGACTGACAATAAATAGACATCATCCCCAAAAACACTTTTTTTAACTAAAGAGATGTCAAAACGCAATAATTTATCATTTAACTACATATAATATGTCAAAAAAACAAAAACAATTCTGTCACTAAATTCATCGTTGAAAAACAGTGTTTAATCATTTTCCATATACCATTAAAAATAATGATTAAAATGATTTTAGTACAGAATATTGTGTACTTTTCGCCCACCCTGTATGTATGGTGTCAAATGACTCTAAAGAGTGGGATCTCTAGACATTTTATGTCCAACGATTCTGTGAATATCATAAAGGCTAGTACTTTTATATTTACAAATACACTATTAAAACATTACAGCCTCCATTAAAAAATATAAAAAAACTCATAAAAATGAAATAGCCCATCATCAGACATTATTTTATGTTACAAATATTTACTCTGAAGTGCAGCATGATTTATGTTTTTCCTAATTGAAACTGTCATTTCAACACGCCATAAAACATAAAACTGCAATTGTAACAATGCGGAATAATTAAGCAAATGTCATTAATTTGTTAAATGTCATAATCAGACAGAATCGATTGTTCGTGGATACACGAAACGATCCATCAAAACATGATAATATTATCGATCGACGCGGCTAATACAATTACTGTACTTGGAAAATAATAAACATACTTTAATTTTCAATTTTAATTACAGCAATAAAAATTTAATTACGTTTAACAAACACTGTGTATTTATAACAACATACAACCCAGGAATTCCAAAGTTAGTGAATAGAAAAACAAGTTGAAAGCCATTATAGTACTTACCCATCACCATCGTACAATGTAATGCAAACAAAATCTTTGAATCTAATGCCTAAAGTTAATGCCTAATTAACCAACTCAGCAATTTTTTTTAAAATACCGATCTGTTTCTATTTTTTTAACATCCTGTATATTAGTTTGCACAAATGTATGTGTGAGAAAGTTGTGCAATACATGGGTGTCATCGCCGGGGGGACGCCCCCCCAATATTTGTAAAACTATTTTTTTATAGAAACGAATGATTTACTTAAAACCTTAAAAGGTAAAGATCGGGCTTTGTCTTTACTAGGGTTTTTAACATTACATTTCTGTTACAATCGCATAAATAAATGCATAAAAACGATGTTTTGAGAAGTTTAATTTTAAAAAAATTCCATACCCCCGACCCCCGGCATATGTCCCCCCCCCCCAATAATGAACTGGTGATGACGCCCATGCTGCAATATATTTCAAATGTATTACAAATTAACCTAAATTCACATTAACTTCATTTAATTGAAGATAAGGATAAGATATCTCAATACGTACTAAACCATAATATGTGAGTTTTTCCAACAAACACTAGACGTTTCCGTTCGCCGTTCACTATATTTATTGAACAGAAACCGAAGCACAGAATAATCAATGCAAATCTTTACCTGAGTGTATCTACTAATGGAACTGTCATTTCTAAATTTAAATGAACTGAAATATTCATCGCGTTTACCTCCACAATTGTTAAATAATGCCTGAAGGTACGCTACGCTGCAGAATATCCAGTCATGATTTTATTTTTTTATTTTTACTGTTTTATAAATGTGTTGTATAGGAAAATTAAGGGATGGGTTAAAATATGAAATTTTAAGGAAACGTGATAATTAATAGCCCCCAATCCCTATACAAAATCGTAAGTAAGAAATATTATCTACTGTTTAAAAATAATTGACAAAAAATAATTATAAAATAAACCTTTAACAGCAGATTAAAAGCTCGATTTTAATCACACACGACTTACGTTGAAGTCTCACTTGATTAAGAGAGTTGATCCCACTCACGAAACGTTGTGTATTATTTTTTATATAATATGTAATCCATAAAATCCATAATTATGGAATAAGTTTAAAGTCTAAAAACTTATGAAAAATACAGGATTTTATATCCTAACTGTAACAAATTTGAAAACAAAACATAATATAAAATAAAAGTATAATCTGAACAGAGCGTACTTCATCACGAAAAAGATAATCAGAGACAACATCACCGTCACCGATGGCGTTTCAGCAGAATCATTTGATAGTTCGCCAAATATGTATGCGATCTGCAAATTTAATCAACTTGCCTCTTTTAAATTCAACTGTTGTTCCACTCTGTAGACAATTTTGCTATAACTGACCTAAATAAATATAATAATAATTTGATGCAACTAGCTTTGGACAACAAGTGATTTTAACAAAAGTTTAATATTTTTAGGAAGTTGACAATTTTAACGGAAACAGGACAGTACTATAAAAGCGAATAATGTTTAGATTAGGTTTAGATTTTAAGTTGGTAGCATTGCGCTGCCGGGATGGAGATTTAGGTGTCGTGTTTTTAACGATATTATTGATATAGAGATGCTAACTTATATATTTAAAAAATAATAATATTAATAATAACTGAAGCCTCGTATAATAAAGAAATCATAAAACTATATGAGCCAGATATAAATAAGAAAATTATACCTTTCTTTAGTAAAAACTAAATTGAAAATAGAGATTCTTCGGTTAATTCTCCACAAGACGTGATCACAAGGTCTTGCATTAAATTATATCAATAATATGAACAAATGCAACACTATCTAATTAATAATATAAATCCGGAGTGGATTCTTCAATATTTAGTTCTGATAAAAAAAAAAAACAAAAAAAAAAATGAATTAATTGGTAAGTGTTTCGCGACTTGGCCTTAGAGTCCCGCCGGTTTGGATCAAGTAAAAGTAGATAACACCTGTTGTGGGTACAGTACACCGACTTGGTACAGTGTGCACGTTTCTTGCGTGTCCTCCGATTCCTGATTACTTGGGCATATTTTTCGACGAAGGGTGGAGATCAACCCCCTACAAATTAGTTCGGTTTATATTATGGTCGTGTGTGCCGTCAAATGTGTCTCCAATCACAGATTTATGACCCGAATTAATCACTTTCACCCCCAAAACAACAAGCAGATGTCTCAATCTATGACGCATTCAGAGAGACGGTCACATTGGTTACGACGTGGGATCGCTGCGATTGGATCTTTGGTTGCGGTTTGGGTTGCCAGAGCAATCCTGTTTGCAGCCGAGGTTAACCGATGTCATAACTGGGTTATGTACCGCACGACATGTAGAAAACAGTGCAGATCCTTAGCCTGCCTCTCAGACGGAAAGTCTGTGACGTCGCAGTGCATCAGGGAAAAGTGTGTAGTGTCCGGTAGCTCGACAGGACTCGAGTGCTCTAAATTTATTTAAATTAATTAGTTATAGAGTAATTTTCCAAATTAATTGTTGGACTATTTTTTAGTAAATGACGTTTCCGAGATTATCGGGAAAGTCGGTGAACCATATCGTGCGCGTTAATAAGTATATATTGAGAGGTAAGTCGACTTAATGTCGACCACTCGTGTTTCCGACGATGTCGTGTACAGATACGTTTCCAATTAGTGAATTAGTTCCTCCAAATTAATTTAGTGTAATTAACTCATTAACTGGTTATCCATGAGTGGTGTTGTCAGGATGGGTTAATCGATTACTATCTCATCGAGTATGGACATCCACGTTTTTCATAGATAACCCTCAGGTAGAAAAACGTATCCCCGGGTATCTAAATCACAATCCCCTCCACGTTTAAGCAACCCTATCGCGTTATAGTTGGTAGCAGAACGTGGTTACGATCCACAAACCACTGGGTTATGGATCCAGCACGCTTCCATATCTTAACCTTAAGATAGATTAAAGTAACCCCAAGTATCTATGTTAGATAAGCTACTGACTAAACAACCCTATCGCGTTGTAAATCAGATGACGTTTCAACAGCTATCTCGTCATCTTCAGTTTTAATCAACACAAATCTTCAAGTAACATTTAAGGTAAGTTAAACGATAGCAAATTGAATAAGTACAATGAACGTGTGTTTGTATTATTTACAGTGCTTTACAGCTGAACCATTAGACAGATTTTTATACTATTTTGTTCATGGGCATATTTTTGTTTAATTATTTTTTAAACGTTAATTATCCAAAACTGTCATAAAAAACTCAAAACCAGTTATAACACTTTTACTTCAAGTTTGCTAAAATGTACCCTATCGATCGCCATATAACCGAACTCGCTGTTTTAGAAGATATTGTTAATGAAAGAAGCTAACATGAACAATTCTATGAACATTCGCCATAAAAATTTGAATATCTCAAAATCAGTTGCAACGATTTCGATGAAATTGTAATCAATTTTGAAGATTTATCAGCCAAAATAGAGTAAAATAAACTTACTATTCTTCACTAATTTCAAAAATATCAGAAAGAGAAGTCATTTTAATTGACAGCCCCATTGGGACAGAATTTTTTTATTGGCCATAGTATTAAACTAATATCGATAATATCATTAAATTTCAAAACTAACCGGTTGTTTTTCTTTCCTTTTTTACCAATAACACCTGAACAGGTCAATTTTCGAAAAATGGCGACTAATACGATATGTGGACACTTAAGGATCTTCCTTTTAGGAATAAAATTGACAATTTGAGATAATCACAATTTTACTTATTGTATGTGTGATTAGTATTATTTTTGTTGATGACTAATGTGAGGAAGTTTGTGCCTCGTTTGACGCAAATGTTTTCAGGATGGCTGTTTTACATCTACAAGAAACGATAGAACCTCCGCCAACCACACTATACAGGCAGAGCCAGATGGGAAACGTACAACGCGGTAACGTGAGTGGAGGTGTTTAGTCATGCGCACAAACCCATTTTTTAGTTTATTGTATATCTATAGTCCGGGAAGTTCAGTCATGCACACAAACTATTTTTTTAATTTTGTTGTAAATCAATAGTTAATTAGTTACAAAACAATTATCCACAATTATTTAAAAGTGGATTTGATCCACGCGGGCTTAGATCCTGATACAATTTTCAAAACCAGCTTTGTAATGGCTTAGTAAGGCTTAGCGCTTTCATATTTTCCTCATTATCGCAAAGGTTAATATAGCAAAACAAATTTACAAAAGCTTTAGTAAAGGAAACTCTAAATAATACTGCTGATTACAAGTCAATCGACGTTGGGAAAAATATGAAACATCATTATTTTTCGTGACGTAATTAGGATCTTCACGATGTTCCACATTAAACATCAACATCAACGTAAAACTGTGGAAAAGAATCAAAATAATGATTTAGAAAATTTTGAACTAATTTAAAAATCATCACAAAACAAAAACAGTACAAACATCGAACGAAGTTTCTCACTCACCTACTTCTTAAAATAATAAAAAACTATCCAAAACTAACCGTCATCGAAAATGTAGATGTCAATCAAAAACTGAAAATAAACCCGAAAAAATATTTATCTATCAAAATGAAGTCGTAAACTAGCATCGCTTTTTTTCAAACAAGTTTCCAAAGTAAATCGTATTTGTTTAATGATCAATGCTCATTTTTGTTTTGAAGTGAAAACTTCTTTTCACACGTTAGAGTACTATAAGCTAGTTTGTCCCGTCACGCGTCAACATCACAAAAATCCGTAACGCATCACGCTCAATTGTCCATTCACGCTCCACTATATATACGTATGTATGTAGGCCAATGTATGTAAATACTTTTTTACACTCACAAATATATTGCACTAACTTTCTCTTACCCATATTATATAAATACAAACATTTTGAAAAGAAGGAGACATTTTAATTAAATTATCTGTTAAACTATTTAAATTAAATTTTTGTTTACACAGAATTCACATGGTCTTAAATTTATACAGTATTAAAAATACACGTAGAGTATGAACACTCTCCTATTATTCCCTCTTTATTACATGGTTTTAAACTTAAATATATAGACTATTAAATAATAAAAAAATGAACCATTACATAATATTAATATTTTTATTGATATTTTAAGAAATATATTATTAATTTTTTAAATTTAAAGTAAAGTTTTCACTTCTGTCTACCGTCCCGTGACGGTAACATTTTTTTTTGCCAATTATTACCGACTTTAATATATTTTCACTTGTGACGTTCCACACGAGGCTGGGTCATTAATTTTCATATTAAAATAAAATTTGATCGAAATCGGAATAGTAGATTTTGAGAAATTATGTATTTTATAACAGTCACGTGGTTATTGTTTCGTTTACCGATAACTTAGGAATAATGTATGGTGAAATACGTTTTGTTTGGCTCTTAAGACGCCTACGTTTGAGCAGAATTTGATAATATTGTTTGTGAAAATCACAATTGTTTTCGTAGGCTAAATTTCATTAAATAGGTTCACGAGGTTTTACTCTATACAGTCGATAGATGACGAACGACAAATGGACGTAATTCTAAAAACCAAACTCCCAAAGGCTTACTTTAGTGAGTTGGGCTTGGCAATCTAGAGAGAATCCTGCTAGAGTCTGCGTCTTTGTCGTCGTTTTGGGTTATCCAGCGCTTTCATCTTTCCTATCAGGTCTTTTTTGACCAACTCTTGTTTTAGAGTATTCAAGGGAATGCTTTTTATATTGTATCTTTTCTTGAAAGATTTTTCGCCTCTAAACAAACAAAGAAAATATATAAAAGCCAGTTTCAATAGCTAAATTCGAAACTCAATATTCATATTTATCAAAAACTGCTGGAATGGTTTTGGTGAAATTCTTCTTCAAACTTATTGGTTGCAACCCCCCTTAAAACTAATATGACGTTTAATCGGGAAACTGTGTAAAAGGAAAACGAACATATAGCGTTGTTATAAAAGTTGGAATATCTTAGAATCTGCACAACAGATTTTGACGAAAATATTATTGGAATATGAAGCCAATGTGTCAAACCGCAAATAAAAGAAAATTTCGTTTATAATTTGGAAAAACTAAAATAACGGGAATAGTCCAAAACGATTATAATTTCAATATATCCACAAAAAGATTTCAGTATACTCGTTTGAACAGGCATTCCAAAAAAACCACCTTATTGGGATCAGAGAAGCACAAACCTCTTGATACTTGAAATAGATTTTTTGACCAATTACATAACTATCTTTACTGTAGAAAAATAAATAAAAAGTATAAAATGAATATTTTATACCACCACACACCAAAACAAAACCTAAATTGTATAATATAAGAGACCAAGAGGCCTTGATGTCTTTTATAATTTGCTAAAGTTATGCGTACTCATGTTTGCCTCGTCTGAACAAAATTGTGAAGTGTTGCATTCCTCCGTCTTTGAATAAATAAACAGTACGGCGTCACAAGACAATTATCATAGAGTATACGTCAAGAAGAAGTGCAACTATACGTTAAATTTAGTTGATATTGTTTACACTAGCACTCCACTACGGCTATCATTATAACTAAGACCACTACAGGACCTATGTTCTATATACTGAACGGAATCTAATTTAATATAGAACTAAGCTACAGTTGTCGGATGTGTTACCTACTTTTTTTACTAGTTTCAGGATGATAATTCTTGTATTTAGAAATTTAATTTAAAACAAACCAATTACTTTTGCGGCTGTTACAAATTTTAATTTTGGATTTAGTAAAATACTTGTTAAAAAACCGTATATTGAAATTTATATGGATTCTGGAAGGTAGATGTTTTTAGGATCCATTATTGAAAAAATACGAAATTAAAGCTGAAAATAAGAAATAGAAATGCAACTGCATAGCGATGCTATTATGCTCTCCAATCTACACTGCAGTCATCACTGATTACATGATTATATGAGAATATAACACAGTTATTAGTCCTACATGGGTTATGACCAAAGCAACAAAAAGAAGATTAGCAATATGGAAGAGGAAGAAAATTGTATACATCAGTACAGGAAGAAAACAAACTATGGAGAATTAGGACAAATCAAGAACTGAAGGACCTGTTCAAAGACCTAGATGTCTTAACGGAAATGGTCCAGCACGTATGGGATTTCTGGAAACAATAAAACAGCAAATAAAGTGAAGGAGAAAGCGCCAGGGGGAAGAAGCGAAGAAGAAGAGGCCGATCACGAAGAGGTGAGTGAGGAACTGAAGAAGGAGAGTGGATAACTGTGAGGAAGGCCAGAGCTCTCAAGGATTGTATGGAAGGTAACAAGTGGTTTTTTCAACAGGCCATAATGGGAAATTTGAATTTTATTCACTATATCCAGAGTGTCCAAAAATTACTATCCCAGATTTTAGGAACTGATTGAGACAAGAAATGTCATGAAAACACAGTCCTGTCTTACTTAGCTTTCAATCTATCCGCCATTATTTTTTTTTACAACTAATGGTTATAACTTTGTAAATAGATAGAATATTGAGTTCAGATTTCGTATGCACTGGTTTTATGTAATGTTTTACACGTTTTAAAAAAACAAGATATATTAAATATATTTTTTAAATGGCTGCTGTTTAAATTTTTAACTTTTAACATCTAAAAAACTATGAAATGTATAAAGAAATTATTAGAGGCAACATATTTGGTGTACACTGGTTTATGCAATGTTTTACACGTTTAACAAAAACAAGATATATTAAATATATTTTTTAAATGGCTGCTGTTTACATTTTTAACGTTTAGTATCTAAACAACCGCAAACATTATAAAGATATTACAAGAAGCAACAGATTTGGTGTACACATGTTTTATGCAATATTTTATAAGTTTAACAAAAACATGATATGTTAAATATATATTTAAAATTGGTTGCTGTTTAAATTTTTACCGATTAATATCTAAACAACGGTGAACTTTATATTCACGAGAATAAAATATAACCCCAAGAACAAAAAAAGTTGTTAGGGTAGTTGAGAAAAAACGATTGAGTTGGAAATTTTATTTTTGAAAATATTATCTGTGGGTTATCAAATAAAACTAGAAGTTATTTTGATTACGAATTTGTATGTTTATTTGATGGAGAAATTAAAATGTTGGGGCTTTAAAATATTTAAAACCACATAGTTTGTCATTAAAAAAGATAACTATTTTTCTCTTGTAATTCTGTTACACAATTAACGGTTTTCGAGATATCCAATGTTTAAAGTTTTAAATAGCAGCAATTTAAAATAATATATGAAATAAATTGTTTGTTTCTGCAAACGTATAAAACGTCACATGAAAAATACGTGTACTAAATTTGAATTCAATATTCTATCTATTTCCAAAATTATAATGATTTTTCTTAAAAAAACAAAATAACAGATAGACGGAAAACTAAGCAAGATAGGAGTGCGTGTTGGATGGCAAATCTTGTATATTTTTTCCTACCCAATCAGTTTTTGTAGTCTGGTCGATTAATGTCTGGATCGTTAAAAGAACACTGAACAATAACTCCATAATTTTGAATTTTTAAAGAATTGGAAATCGTGTAATTTTGGGATAATCGTATCGCAACTATATTGACATTGGTACGTTGCACAATTAGTAACTCATATTATAAAAATTGCATTAACTTTCTCACAAAACAACTCATCCCCAAAACGGCACAAAAACAACAAAACATTACTACATGTACGTCAGAAACAGTTTTTTTATGACTATAAATCCCCCTCCCCTAAAGGAGTAATGTTTGTAAATTATTATCAGTTATTGTAGAACCATAAATATCTTTTACTTGGTACATAAGTTCGGGTAATAGAAATATTTCATAAAAGTCTAATCAAAAATTGGTGGAGCGAATTTTGAGAGATTAGACTATTTACACAATTACATACATGATATTTTTTTACCAAAAACACCTAATACGATTTTTTTGTAATGAACTATACATTGTGTTTGTATCCTTATAGTGTTACAATTTAGGCTATAATAATTTTATTTTTACATTAAAAACGATTTCTGAAAATTTGGACTTTTTACAGTTTTATGGTAGTTTAGTACATATTAAATTTGATCTAAATCTGCTAATTAGGCTGCAGAATACTCCAAAAACGGCAGACAGAAAAAACTGATTTCAGGCTCAAAGGAACCTTGAAAGTTTTCCAAACACTTCAACATTGAACCGTTCAAAAACTTTCTATATGTTATAGAAGATAAATTAACAAATATGTATCTTTTAATTTGCAAAATAATTTATTTATATTTTTTCATTGTTAATTATACTTTGGACGATCATCTCTCCTTTAATGAACATCATTATTAATTTATTAATAATAAACATTGAACCTAAATATATATATATATAAAAAAAAATTTAAAAAACATCCAAATATTACTCACTTTACAAATGTTGTTTAATTAAAACCTAATAAAATAAATATAAACAAATTAAATTATATTAATTGAAATAGGTACTAATTAACCAATTTTAATAATGAAAACATTTAATTACACAGTTTCACATGAATAAGTGGCAAGATTTCCACATCAGTAGTAGAGTAACCAATCTCAACAGCACTGTCGTTTGAACATTTGCCAAATATTTCTCCACTTTTCTTATTTAATACCCCCACTTTTAAATTAAACTCTTGTAGCAAATTGTCTTCACTCGTAGTAGTCCCACATACAGACACAAGTTCGACAATTATTGGCATAACCATAATTGTATAATCTTCCACGTCATCATAGCTTTAACCCACCCTGACAGTCAATCGAACGAACTCTTCAGAAAAAAATGTTACAGATATTCCAAAGAAACGTCATACTAATAGTCGGTACATGAACTCTCTTAACTTCTAGTTAAGTTCTTTTATTTAAATTAACTTCTAGTTAAGTCTAGAAGTTAATAACTTCTAGTTTTATTTGATAACCCACAGGTAATATTTTTAAAAATAAAATTTCCAACTCAATAGTTTTTTCTCTTAACTACCCCAAGAAATTTTTGTTCTTGGGGTTTTTTTAATTCTCGAGAATATACAGTTCACGGTTGTTTAGATATTAAACATTAAATATTTAAACAGCAGCCAATTTTAATTCACTCACCCCGAAATCAAATAAAAACCAAAAATGTAGTTCGGTACTAATCAGTCATATTACGAAAATGAATCATGGTCATTGATATATTTAAATAGAGCCTAAACTTGCTTTGTTGCTCCATAAATTCGCCCTCAACGTATATCGTTTTTGAAAATTTAAGAACGCCGGTCAAGTTTTATATATATTATTTTTTTGTGTCAATTATTCTACAATCGATATAATATTATGTTCTTTGTATTCTGGGTTTGAGCTTTTATTCTTCATACATAACTACAATTTGAAGGAAATCGATTATTCAACGAAAGATGTTGCTAAGTGTTGATAACCAAAAGGACTAGGACTACAAAAAAGTATTTATTAAAATATTTAACTTTAATTGTAGGCTATTAAAAATCTACAATTTTAACTTAATAAAAATGTTTGACACATTATTTTTCTCTTTTATCTAAACATTACGAGGTATTAATTCTGGGAACGTAGTGTTCGATATGGCAACACTGGAACCGTGGAAATTGGAGGGGTGGCAGGTGAACACGTGATACGCCTACAGTACGAGTTTCAACTTGCTAGAGTCATTTGGTTGTCCTTAGTGATTTTTTTCTTCTTGTAACAGTTTTTTCTACTGCGTTATAAAATGAGTGACTTCAATTTCGAGCAACAGTGTGCTATCAAGTTTTGGGACAGTGCAAAGGAAACTTTTGCAAAACATCAGCAGAGCTACAGAGATAGTGTTTTGTGAAGAGACCAGGTTTTTCGGTAGTTTAAGGCATTTTCAGTAGAAGATGAAGAACGATGCGGGTGGGCTTCATCTTCAATAACCGATGAAAAAATCGACAAAATCCGAGATATTGTGATTCAGATAGTCTGTTGATGGTTAGAGTGATCGGGGAAGAGTTGAACTTGATTAACACCACCGTTTATTAGATTTTGACCAATGAATTAGGGTTGAGAAAAATCTGCTCAAAAATGATTCCAAAAAACCTTTCGCAGTACCAAAAGGACACCAGAATTTATCCCTTGATTTTTTGAATAAATTGAAACATATCCCCATTTTTGGAACGTATCATTAATGGTGACGAGAATTGGTGTTTAGTACGACCTGAAAACCAAGTACCAGAGCTTGATATGGCACACTTCAGCCTCTCCAAAACAGCAAAACTCTTTTGGTTCTAAGAGAATCGCCCACAAAGAGTTTGTACCTCAAGGACAAACAGTCAATCAACACTTTTATCGAAAGATTCTTGAAAATCTTCGAAAATGGTCATGTGTGTGAGACCAAACATCAAGAACAACTGGGTGTTGCATCGCGTGTGAGACCAAACATCAAGAACAACTGGGTGTTGCATCGCATGTGAGACCAAACATCAATAACAACTGGGTGTTGCATCGCATGTGAGACCAAACATCAATAACAACTGGGTGTTACATCGCATGTGAGACCAAACATCAAAAACAACTGGGTGTTACATCGCGTGTTAGACCAAACATCAATAACAACTGGGTGTTGCATCGCGTGTGAGACCAAACATCAAGATCAACTAGGTTTTGCATCGCGTGTGAGACCAAACATCAAGAAAAACTGGGTGATACATCGCGTGTGAGACCAAACATCAAGAACAACTGGGTGTTGCATCGCGTGTGAGAACAAACATCAAGAACAACTGGGTGTTGCATCGCGTGTGAGACCAAACATCAAGAACAACTGGGTGTTGTATCACGCACACAGCAATTTCAGTAAATGAGTTTTTGGTTAGTAAAAACAATCCTGTGGCTCCTCAGCTTTCTTAATTAGCGTGATTTGAGTCCTTGTGACTTTTACGACTTCCAGATATTGTAAATTAACCTCAAAGGACGTCATTTTGAGAAACTCGAAAACATTAAAACTGCTGTAACTGACCAGCCGATGGCTATTCCAATATCAGACTTCCTGCACTGATACGAGGATTGGAAGAACCGTCTCCAGAGCTGTGTGGCTTCCCGAGGAAATTATTTGGAGTGAGACAATATTGAAGTGTAAATCCATTGAAATAACAAAAATTTAAAAACAAATCTGTCTCTTTGCTTCTTTACACACCACGTATAAAATCTTCATTTTAATTTTAGTTTAATTGTTCACTGCTAAATTATCTATAAAATTTGGAAAAAATGTATTTGTTAATAATCTACTACAACTCTTCCGTAATGTACAACTTATTCACCCAATAACAATAAGTAATAACTCGTATCATAATGTCTCGACGTTTTAGTCAATGACCAACAAGTTGAAAATGAGTTTTTATTGATAAAGAATTCAAAATCAAAATTAATATATCTCTGCCTGTAGTGAAAGAAGAAAATATTTGTCTCTTGTAATTCTTGGGTGAAATTTATGATTTTAGAATAATTTAGCATTAAATATGTTTAATGACAGCCATTTTAATGAAATTGTGTTTCTGATTAGTAAAATATAGCATAAAGAAATGTGTATAACAAATCTCGGAACTCAATACCTACTATATTTACAAAGTTAAAATTTATAAAAATAAATTATTTTTAGCTATCGATTAAAGGATTATTTTCTTTATTTTTGCACATACAATCATTTTCCAAATTTGGGTTACAAAATTTTCAATAACCCTGTATGTTTGTTTGATTGCATTGTGGTATTTAAAAATTGCTAACCTACTAAAGGTAACCTTAATCGCACAATTATTTTGTAAGGTATAGTTTCCTACCTCAGTATAAGAGGTCAGCCCACCCCCTAGGGCCCTAGCACATTATAAATCATTGCTTGGTCATTTATTAGGCTCCTTGTGCTGACACGTGGATTCCAACGCTTACCTTGGCTATTTAACTTTTATATACATTCATCTTCTACTGCAAAGTCTGGCTTACATCACCATTGTTGTACATAATCGGTTTCGAATTAATTGTAATTTGAAATTTAATGTTAACACAAAATACAGTCCATAAATATATTTGAATCTTAATATCTTAAGATAGTAATAAACTTTAAAAATATTATTTCCTAATTTACTGACTTCTGTAATCCCTAGAAGTCCCTCCAATTCCTCGAACCACCACTTTTAGAGTCTCCCAAATTTAGTCCAGCCTACAAACAAAATATTTTTTGTAGTTTTTCCTACTTCCACTGGCTCTACAAAGCTTGACATGTTTCAAAAGCTTTCCCTTTCATTTATCTCTTGAACGACTCTTTTTCTTCTTCCGACTTTCATAAACGATAGATCTTCATCTACGTCTTCGGGGTTTACAAAATTATATACTACCAAAGTGAATTGCCTTTGCAGTTTCTTTAATTCGTGTCCACACTTGGAGATTTATATCATAAAACATGTTACAGTTTGAATACATAGTTTCCAAGCGTGGACAAGGACGCCATTAACTATGAGTGCGTGAGACATCTTTCAAGAACATTTCCTTGTTCACTTCTCTCCCGAACGATGCTTTTTCTTCATAATCGTTACATATTCCTCAACATCATTGAACAAACATTTTCGGGGTTTCCCAATTTTCTCCGCCACAGTCTGAAACCGACTTTGTAATTTTTCTTACAAAGGAAACTATAGACTACTCAATCATGGCATGTTTCAAGAACGTTATTCATTCATTTATTTCCTGGGGCGTTTTTTCATCTTCTACTTCCCGTAATCCTTAAATATTCATTCTTATATTTCAACCATCTTTTGTGTGGTCCTCTAACTTTCCTTCTATCCCCTGGCCTTCCTAATTCTTTCCTTTAATTTCCACTGCTAAATCCTTAGGTCTTAACATATTTCAAAATCTTCATTTCTCTTTAGAAGAATTTTTTTTCTTCATATTTTGCCTTTCAAAGTCTCAGATCCCACGTCCTCTAAACAACTATGTCGTGGTTTCCGAACTAATTTTCTCCCTCCCCCTCGTCCTGTCTTAGTGAATGTTCTTTATGATCTTTCATCCATGACATAACCAAAAGTCACACTTCTTTTTTAAATTCTATTTAATGCCACGCCTCAGTTTTTGTGTTAGTACTTCTACTACCCACTCTGCCAGCATTTTCCCGTCAGTTGATTCAATCAAACCGATGTGTGTGTGTTGCATACTACTAATGTATTTAAGTAGGTAGATAGTGAACTGGCTGAGGAGGGATTAAACTACCATCAGTATATGAAACATGCATTACGGTGGTATTCTTGTTATTTCACCACAGTAAAAACCAAAATATTTCTCCCAGTTCTCCTTATTTTCATCTGTTGGAGTACAAGTCTCACCTCTAAAGGTTACACTGGTATTATTATAGTTTTGTATACCTAAATAACTATGTTGGATTGCAATAATCTTGAATTGCTTCGAGACTAAATTATAGACATTGGTTGTTCAATGTTTTAGATATTTTCTCTTGTCTGTTACAGTAATTACAAAACCTAAAATATTTCGATCATTTTATTTAGATGACCAAAATACTTCTTACAATACTCCTGATCATCAAACAAAAATAATCTATACGTACACATTATCTGTTTATAACCCTTCCCCATACTCTTTGGTATTGATTTGTCAAAACATAATTGAAAAAATCGTTTACCATGACGGCGTCTTAAAATTCGTAACTATAATTACAGAAAACCCATAGAAATATATTTCAAAGGGAATAAAACGTAAACAATGATTGTCAATTCAATTTATTTTATATAAACTCCTGTAATTACATCGTTTTAAATTCTTGTTCATTTATTATTTTTTTAGTTGAATAGAAATTGCATTTAAAATTTGTCGTTTTGCACTTTGTCTCTTTCTTTCTATTCAATACGACAAAGTTTATTATTCTCATTTTGTTTTTACAAAGTTAAAGTGCAAATTGACATCCATTTGAATGGTTGGAAGAAAAGACACTTTTCATTGAAACGGACTGTTGAAACAATTTGTAATAATTTATTTTACGTACTGTGAACGATAAATAATGTCTTGAAACTGGCAATTACTTTGGCTATTGTCGAAGTTGCCTTGAGTAAGAGCTAATGTTAAAGGCTGTGTTTATTATACTTAGTTAACGTGCAGGTAGGGTTTAGTGCAGTTCACTTTATTACAACTATTTTTTTTTCTGTTTAAAAGTTGGAATACATGTTGCAGAGAAATAAATGTTATGTTTTACATTCCTTGCGTATTAAGAATAATTTCGTGTTAGTGAGACAATTTAATAAGATTTTTTTTTATGGTTCGGATGTTTCGAATCAAATGAAATAAAATAAAATCATTTAACTTTCTCACATTGCTAAAGAAATTTATGTGAAGGGTCAAATAATTTTCATTTTTTTGCAGCTTTATCGGTTTTAATCAATTTGTTTTTTTATATATAAACTAAATGGTAGAAGAATATTTATAATTAGATTTTATAATAATAATTCTTTTTATGTTTATTTGGGTTTAATTATAGCTTTTATAGTAAAATTACCAATATTTATATTTCTTTTTTGATTACCAAAAGCTGTAACGATTGAGTCCAAATAAAAAGAAGACGATAGGGTCCAAATAAAAAAGGGTAAAGCGTCTGCTAAAAACACGCGACTTCCTTCTAGGTTATTAGAGAGAGTTATATTTATAAAGTCGGAGTATTTAAAGCGGCATAGCTCCAATGTATCGATTTTTTCGTCAAATAAACATACACATTTATAATCAAAATAACTTCTATTTTTATTTTATTTGTTAGTCTATACCACACACATAATGTTAAAAAAAAAAAAAAAAAAAAAAAAAAAAAAAAAAAAAAAAAATCCAAAACAATAGTTTTATTCTCTTAACTACCCTAAGAACTTTTTTGTTACTGCTATATCATTGTAATAAAGGATATTCCGTAAGTAAGGTGCCATACTTTAGAAAATGATTCCGAGGATCAGGATAAAGAACAAATTTACCAAAAACGCTTAGTTTCCAAATATCTACATGTTTTTTACAAAAAAGTGTAATTTTAAAAATAGAAAAGATATTGAGTTCAAATTTAGTAAAAGGATTTTGTATGTTATGTTTTATAAATTTAACGAAAAAAAAAACTTTTACCGAAAGCAGCCGTTTAAATTATAAAATATTGAATATCTCTAAAACCATTAACTTCGCAAAAATTCACAAAAGACAAAAAAAGGTTCCTACTTTAATGACAAACAAAACAGTTTTTATTTTTCCTGTATATCAAAGGATAACTGTGTTATTGACCAAAAAATCTAATAATTACTTGATAGTTGTCTACTAAACCCAAGATTGACATAGAACCGAAATATTTTTGAATTTTAATATTTTAAATAGATAATTTTTTAATCCATTACTCTGGATTGTATAATAAATTCAAATGTAGCCCTTAGCTATTTCAAAATGGCGCCTATTGAATATTTTCCGTGTAAAATATCGAAACAAGTAGAATAATAAAAAAAATGTAAATTGTATTTATTAAACAAATTAATGGCATTTTAAACTTTAATCGTTGTTTAATAACAACAAAAAGAACGACGGATGGAAAACGAAGCAGATTTGGACGTAAGTATGTAAAATCTTTTTGTTTTAAAATTTGTACACGTCAAATAATGTGGTCAAGTGAAGTGTTTTCCAATATTTGCGTTTATTTAAAAATTAAAATAGGATTAGTAATTTCTTTCATTTTTCAATTTGGCTCATTCAATTTGTCAGCGTTCTCTATAAAGTTTTTGTCTAGCCTATAATAGTCGTTAAATTTCGTTAGTCTATATGATAATTACAACTAAGGGTGACTACTAGTTGAGGTATTTATCTGACGCGGAAATTGATTTACTTCATTATTTGTAAATGAAGCATATTTAAACAAGCAGTGCTTTGATTAAGTAAGTGACCATTAAATAGAGAATATTAATTACTGTACAGGAATAACTGGGCATTACTCTAGAGGATATGGTAATACGATGGGGCTGGATAAGCACCACCATTGTAACCATTAACTTGTTTGCTTTCCATCACTGATAAAATAAATAAATCGAACAAAGTACAAACAGATTGAATAGATTTTATTCCGAAATAAGAGAGAATCGCTAGGGCTATAAATACATACGTTTTCCTATTTAGACTGTAGAAACGTTATCTGGGATCAAAAGGAGGGGAAAAATACAATTTCCTTTGTTTATCCATCTTTGTGACCCTCTAATGTCTTCCCTTAAAGCCAAAGTTACTCAACTAAAGCTTTCTGATATAAATCTACATATTTGTCGGACTCGTGGAGTGCTTGTGTTCAAATCCTATTCCATATTGACCTTTTTCAGTTTCCTCAAAGCTTTATGGAACAGAGGTATTCTATTCTAACGGCGAATTGTCAATATTTTGCAATAAGGTACAAATTTATGATGTATTCATAATTTTATTAGCTGTGGACATAAAATAATAGTATATTTCATCACTAGGAACAAAAATGAAGCTTTTCGATACAAGCTCAACGTTTAACGGCCGATGCGGAGCGATGCCGGAATATAAGCGGGAATCGAAAAGCTTCTTTTGGTCCAAGTATTGAACTATATTTTTCGTTATTCTGCAAACAATATAAGAAAACAATTTCACAAAAACTTAAACGTTATAATCTATTTACCTTCAAATCGATGGTAGCAGCTGTTTTAACGTTTATTTACATTATGCAGTTTTTTTTACAATCGAAAGAATCGGTTGTTTTTATAGATGCTTTACAATCGTTAATTAATTAGTGTAAACGAAGTAACAGCTAATGACCTCGACCTCAGCTGATATTTTTAGGTCCTAGGACTAAAAAGAACAACTTTAGCATCCCAATGAATGTATTCAAAATAGCTGTTTTTGAAGCAGTATAATGATAAATAAATTAATTACTATTTTTACAGACCTAAGAATAAATATACAGTGTGAGTCAAAAGTATAGATACACCCTGTTAAATTTTAAATGGATAAAGATAGAAAAATGAAACTCAGAACACCTTTCTAGGAAATAAAAGTGAACTTTTTAGTCACTATTACAACTTTGCCCATTTCCCCAAAATGGGATTTTTGGGGGGCAGCTCAAAATTTTTAAATGTAAAGACCCATTAAGTGACACCTCATTTTAAAGTCCTTAATTAAAGAAGAAGGACAGTGGAAACCAGAGCTTTCTATCTCAACCCAGTGCAAAATGGCAGCTCATTGAAATTAACTAAAACTTCATTGAGGCACCTGTGAGTCAAAAGTATGGATACGCCCTGTTAAATTTTAAACGGATAAAGATAGAAAATTGAAACTCAGAACACCTTTCTAAGAAATAAAAGTGAACTTTTTAGTCACTATTACAACTTTGCCCATTTCCCCAAAATGGGATTTTTGGGGGGCAGCTCAAAATTTTTAAATGTAAAGACCCATTAAGTGACACCTCATTTTAAAGTCTTTAATTAAAGAAGAAGGACAGTGGAAACCAGAGCTTTCTATCTCAACCCAGTGCAAAATGGCAGCTCATTGAAATTAACTAAAACTTCATTGAGGCACCTGTGAGTCAAAAGTATGGATACGCCCTGTTAAATTTTAAACGGATAAAGATAGAAAATTGAAACTCAGAACACCTTTCTAAGAAATAAAAGTGAACTTTTTAGTCACTATTACAACTTTGCCCATTTCCCCAAAATGGGATTTTTGGGGGGCAGCTCAAAATTTTTAAATGTAAAGACCCATTAAGTGACACCTCATTTTAAAGTCCTTAATTAAAGAAGAAGGACAGTGGAAACCAGAGCTTTCTATCTCAACCCAGTGCAAAATGGCAGCTCATTGAAATTAACTAAAACTTCATTGAGGCACCTGTGAGTCAAAAGTATGGATACGCCCTGTTAAATTTTAAACGGATAAAGATAGAAAATTGAAACTCAGAACACCTTTCTAAGAAATAAAAGTGAACTTTTTAGTCACTATTACAACTTTGCCCATTTCCCCAAAATGGGATTTTTGGGGGGCAGCTCAAAATTTTTAAATGTAAAGACCCATTAAGTGACACCTCATTTTAAAGTCTTTAATTAAAGAAGAAGGACAGTGGAAACCAGAGCTTTCTATCTCAACCCAGTGCAAAATGGCAGCTCATTGAAATTAACTAAAACTTCATTGAGGCACCTGTGAGTCAAAAGTATGGATACGCCCTGTTAAATTTTAAACGGATAAAGATAGAAAATTGAAACTCAGAACACCTTTCTAAGAAATAAAAGTGAACTTTTTAGTCACTATTACAACTTTGCCCATTTCCCCAAAATGGGATTTTTGGGGGGCAGCTCAAAATTTTTAAATGTAAAGACCCATTAAGTGACACCTCATTTTAAAGTCCTTAATTAAAGAAGAAGGACAGTGGAAACCAGAGCTTTCTATCTCAACCCAGTGCAAAATGGCAGCTCATTGAAATTAACTAAAACTTCATTGAGGCACCTGTGAGTCAAAAGTATGGATACGCCCTGTTAAATTTTAAACGGATAAAGATAGAAAAATGAAACTCAGAACACCTTTCTAAGAAATAAAAGTGAACTTTTTAGTCACTATTACAACTTTGCCCATTTCCCCAAAATGGGATTTTTGGGGGGCAGCTCAAAATTTTTAAATGTAAAGACCCATTAAGTGACACCTCATTTTAAAGTCCTTAATTAAAGAAGAAGGACAGTGGAAACCAGAGCTTTCTATCTCAACCCAGTACAAAATGGCAGTTCATTGGTTGTCTATTGGGGTTATTTACCACCTGAATGTGGATGTTCATATTTTGCCTCAATGAAGTTTTACTTAATTTCAATGAGCTGCCATTTTGTACTGGGTTGAGATAGAAAGCTCTGGTTTCCAATGTTCTTCTTCTTTAACCAAGGACTTTAAAATGAGGAGTCACTTAATGGGTCTTTACATTTAAAAATTTTGAGCTGCCCCCCAAAATTCCCATTTTGGGGAAATGGGCAAAGTTGTAATAGTGACTAAAAAGTTCACTTTTATTTCCTAGAAAGGTGTTCTGAGTTTCATTTTTCTATCTTTATCCATTTAAAATTAAACAGGGTGTATCCATACTTTTGACTCACACTGTATAATATGTAGCCCATCATACGATGTAATGCAAGCAGTATTAATCTCATGGGACTTGTAGGATGTAATTAAATTGTATTTTAGATTAAGAAATATTACAGCGTAGTTTTGTTTAAAACAGCTACACAAGTTTTCTGAAGCTGCGAATTGAGTCACTACATTTTTGACGTCGGTTAGATAAACAGTCTAATAGTTTTACTCTGGCGAGTCGATTAGTTGTACACATGTTAAGAAGCCTCCACTCCCCTGATAAATCTAATAATTATAGGAATATCACATTTTCTTGGGAGGTAGGAAGGTTCGAAATTACACTTTAAAAGATTACTACAGTAGTAGAGTTGGTACCTTTCACACATAATTAAAATATGAAAATGTTTATCTAACTTAGTGTGTTATAAGTTGAATAAAAAACGAGATATTATCAAACAACTGTTTTAAATAACCGCCATTTTGATTTTTCAATTCCATTTTTCTCAATAATGTTCTATACGAGCTCGCTGTAATCATTTATACCAAATTTCATGATCCTATACGAATGTTTGCGCTTTCGTGTTTGCGTAAAGAGAAAAACGACGTCGGACGGACGGCATGTCGAAAAACACACGAATCTTGAAAATCAGTAAAAAACGAAGGTCGAAATTATCACCCCCAAATATAAATTCCAAATTATCGCACAAATTATCAAAAACTTCTTTTACTAAAAAAAATTAAGCTCTATTTGAAAATATTTTGTTATACATTTTTTAAAAACGTTAATAAAGAGGGGCATTTTATACACACTTATCTCCCACAAGTAATGTATAAACAATTATTCAGTAATAAAGAAGTTTAAATTATTTTTATTTCCACATATAAATAGAACAGAGACATTAGACTAGGAAACGGAGTGAGTGCCATCGTATTTTTAATAACACCTGTCGAATCACCAATAATTGTTGAGCAAGTGCCATGTACAATTCTTTGACAGTAGTCACATTATAAGTATGGTAGGGTGTCTTGTGAAGATTATAAATTTAGATAAATAAATGTTTCTGTAACGGATGTGACTCACAAAGTGGAAATTAGTAGAATGTTTGGTTAGGTTATATAATATTACAAGTTTCATTAAAAATTAGAAATTTATATGGATGTGATCAAAAACAACTAAATGTATTGGATGGAATTTAATTTATCCCCTCTTATAACTGTTTTCTCTACCTCCCACCGTTAGCACTCGCTCCTTCAATCGCATAAAGACTTGGATTACCCTTGTCAAATATTGGGTGTGATGGCACTCGCTCCTATATTCTGGAGGTTAACTTACGATTTTAGATGGATTTGCGGTTTCTTCTGGAAGCTATTTTCCATGTCTATTAAGGCTTTGAATTAGTATGTTTTTGTTGTATATGGAGGTTGGGGGAGGAAGTGCATTAACATAATATTTTATGCTAATAAACCCATTACTCAAAATCGTCATACTGAATGAGTTGAACCGGTGAATAATGATTTGTCTTGAAATAATCATGAATATTCATATAGTTTGCTGAGTGACCCAGTTCCAAGGCGTGTAGATTCGTGTCGTGTAATTAGGTCATCGATTCATAAATTTGTGAATGTTTTAAGTGGAACCTAGTAATACAGGAAGGGTGGAGAAGGGTGGGGGGAGGCGGATTTTAATTAATTTTATACGATCTTCCCTCTCTCTCTTAAACTGGATAATTTACAAAATGTTTTGTCCTGACAGGCTATAGTGGGTGAGAACGGTTTTTAATCAATGTTAGTGTCATTTGAAATTTAACCAATATAGAGTGTGATTAACAAAGAAGCGGAGATATGTTCAATACTTGTTTTACTGATAAAAATAAAGACAAAAATGTTCCAATAAGCAGAGGGTTCGAAAACGCTTATTTGTTGGTCTGTAGAAAGTTTATTTTATTTACACATAAACAACACAACTGTTGAGATATTGAGTTCAGATTTGGTACACGCATTTTTCTATATTATGTTTTAGAAATGTACGAAAAAACTTTATTGAATAAATATTTCTTTTGAAACGATGTAGTACTATACATTTTGTATGGGGAAAAAACTCCGATTTGGCGTCATATAATCCGCAACCCATAAGGCTCATTGAAGTGAAAACTTCTTTTGAAACGATATAGTACTATACATTTTGTATGGGGAAAAAACTCCGATTTGGCGTCATATAATCCGCAACCCATAAGGCTCATTGAAGTGAAAACTTCTTTTGAAACGATATAGTACTATACATTTTGTATGGGGAAAAAACTCCGATTTGGCGTCATATAATCCGCAACCCATCACGCTCATTGAAGTGAAAACTTCTTTTGAAACGATATAGTACTATACATTTTGTATGGGGAAAAAACTCCGATTTGGCGTCATATAATCCGCAACCCATCACGCTCATTGAAGTGAAAACTTCTTTTGAAACGATATAGTACTATACATTTTGTATGGGGAAAAAACTCCGATTTGGCGTCATATAATCCGCAACCCATCACGCTCATTGAAATGAAAACTTCTTTTGAAACGATATAGTACTATACATTTTGTATGGGGAAACTCCGATTTGGTGTCATATAATCCGCAACCCATCACGCTCATTGAAATGAAAACTTCTTTTGAAACGATATAGTACTATACATTTTGTATGGGGAAAAAACTCCGATTTGGCGTCATATAATCCGCAACCCATAAGGCTCATTGAAGTGAAAACTTCTTTTGAAACGATATAGTACTATACATTTTGTATGGGGAAAAAACTCCGATTTGGCGTCATATAATCCGCAACCCATAAGGCTCATTGAAGTGAAAACTTCTTTTGAAACGATATAGTACTATACATTTTGTATGGGGAAAAAACTCCGATTTGGCGTCATATAATCCGCAACCCATCACGCTCATTGAAGTGAAAACTTCTTTTGAAACGATATAGTACTATACATTTTGTATGGGGAAAAAACTCCGATTTGGCGTCATATAATCCGCAACCCATCACGCTCATTGAAGTGAAAACTTCTTTTGAAACGATATAGTACTATACATTTTGTATGGGGAAAAAACTCCGATTTGGCGTCATATAATCCGCAACCCATCACGCTCATTGAAATGAAAACTTCTTTTGAAACGATATAGTACTATACATTTTGTATGGGGAAAAAACTCCGATTTGGCGTCATATAATCCGCAACCCATCACGCTCATTGAAATGAAAACTTCTTTTGAAACGATATAGTACTATACATTTTGTATGGGGAAAAAACTCCGATTTGGCGTCATATAATCCGCAACCCATCACGCTCATTGAAGTGAAAACTTCTTTTGAAACGATATAGTACTATACATTTTGTATGGGGAAAAAACTCCGATTTGGTGTCATATAATCCGCAACCCATAAGGCTCATTGAAGTGAATAGTTCTTTTGAAACGATATAGTACTATACATTTTGTATGGGAAACTCCGATTTGGCGTCATAAAATCTTTAGCCCATCACGTTCAATTGTCCTGTCTGGTAGTTCTGAACCAAACTGACATCTGTTAATAATTTGACATCCTAGTAGAAACTACGATTAAAATTAATTTATATACTTCACTAAGTTTACAAACCTGACACGTGTTATTTATGTTGAAGCCAAGTATTTAAGATACAAGGAAGAAGTATTTAAATTAAATTGCATAAAGTAAAGGGAAGGACCATTAAAGGTTCACAACCACAACACTAGAGCTTAACTTACCGCAATGTGTCTCAAGTTGGAAACCTGAGTAACTGAATTACAACAAAGTTTTCATGGAAAGATTTCATTTTCTCCACTAAAACTTGTGTCATATTTAAGTACGCCGTGCTTGACAGTGCACCTGGCGCGCTCTATTTCATTTAATCACTGGTAAAACTAAAGTGCTTGTTATTACTCTGTGAAATATTGGGTAGTTCAGTAATCATAAAAAATTCAATCTGTGTTTTTTACTGAGCTTCATATAGGCCCTACTACGACGACAGATAACTATGAAGAAAAAGCGTTTTCGTCGGTACGTAAACACAACAGGGGGCACAACAATTAAAAGAGGATAAGAAATATGGTATAGGGATTTAGTGTTCTATTGAAATTCAGAAAATGCGACCTTGAATATGTCAAAATTGCGGCCATTTTAAACAGTTTTTCCCTCACATCTCGTGTGTTATTCTACTTATACCACACTTAATTTGAATAAAAAATTACATATTTCAATTCTGCTTATAACTCAATCAACCACATCCCTCTTCGATGAGAAATAGGGAAGTTAAAGTCAAAAATACAGTTTTGTACTCCTGATTTCCCAAGTTATTACCATGTAGTCATGAGATACGCAGAGTCGAATCCTTGATATTAGCAAAGCTCATTGACATATGTTGAGGTTGAGAGGCTGACACTAGCGAAGCGAATGGAAACCTTTATAATATATAAACAACTGTGTCGTGAAACTAGTAAGATAAACAATTCTAAAAGAGACAACCTACGAATCAACAGTTTTGAACAAACTGTTGGGTAGGGCCTTATCTATCAAACAATTAAACATTTCCCAAGGCTCAAGAAATCAACTTTTGAGCATTACGTTTAGAGTATTACATTTTATAGTTGGGCTGGGTAAGTACCATGATAACCTCTATTGCTTGTTTCTCATACAGTTTTAATAAAACTGAAGTAAAGTTTACTTAAAGTGCAATCCTCTGAAGCGTTTGGATTCTAACCTGTTACTGCGTCGTCCGGTAAATGAATCATCTTATGTACCGGAAGTAACCTCCCCTATCTGCTGCCTTTAAGCTCCGCCCCTTTCCTGGGATTCGTCGACACTCTGCTGCTCAAATACACCCAAATTATTTTCTTATTCCTCTCGGTCATAATCACCATTCAAAAAAATGGAAGGAAATAACACGAAAAAAAAATCCTTAGCGATCGAATACTCCAATAGCGTTAGGCTCAGAAGAGAACATTAGTTAGTCAAGAAAGACCTGTTAGGAAAGATGAAAGAAATATCTAGCACTAGACTACATGCAAAAAGGTGTAGATCCAGCTAGGGTCCTTAAGGGTTGTCACGCTTGTACAATAAGCGAGCCCCAGAAGAACTCGCTTCTAGTATAAACTTAGATTATCATAAACTAGTTTTAGTTTTAGTAGTACAAATAAGAAATAATGTAAACAGTCAATATTGTTGTGATAATTCTGAAGTACAAACGTTTATTAGGTGATAATATCACCAACTAGAAAACACCTGATTGACATTTTTGTCATTTGTCGTGGTGATGACTTGTAGAGACGGGGGAGTATGGTATCCTCAGGGATCACTATAGTGAGTATAGGCGTGGCAATGAAAATGGTGTTAGTTCACCTTCCTTATCAATCTTTCTTGTCCAACTAATATTCATTTTTAACCCTGATGACATTGGACTATTCGAGAGCTAAGGATCGTAATCAAATGATCTTTTCTTCCTTCTTTTGAAAGCCGTTGATGATCGCGAGGTTTATTGAATTTAAATTAGAAAATAAATAATTTGAACAATAATTTGAGTACATTTGAGAAGCAGTGTGTCAACCAATCCCATGTATACGATTAATATTTAGTTTGGTTAGATCCCTCCCTTTATACATCCTATTGGGTCTCTCTTGACCATCTCTTGTTCTCTTACTACTCTGACGCTGTTAGAGTATTCAAGGGCAAGAGGTTTTATGTTTTGCCCTTTTTTTCATAAGTAGATGATGACCGAGAGGTTTTTCAAAAAAAAATGGCGATTCAGTAAACCTGGGTATTCGATCATGTCTGTGATATTAAGGTGTGAACACTGTCTGGTCAGGGTAAGAAGCGAGGATTCCACTGTTCCATCAAAATCGCCCAGCTCTTTTAGGTACTTGATGACAGAGCTGTAGATGGATGCTTTTGTCGATTGCAGCAAAGAGATAAAATCGGGTAGTTGCTGGGTATGCCTGCGTTTTTATTTCCTTTAACGCCGAGGAAACGAGGGATACACATTCCGTCTTAAATCACATTCCGTTCTTGTAAGTTTATCTTGACGTTTACATTCGACAGTTTGGCTGCAAGCAATGAAATAAGCACACAAAATTCTATAAAATTATTTTTGGTTTACAGAACATCAAATATCTTATCCGTAAAAAAAATAATAAATAAATAAAAAATAATAATAAAAATCTAGTTTTTGGACCCTATAACTTTTACAGCATACAGTATTCCAAATGCGAAAAGGAGTAGATTAAAAAAATTGTGATTAGAAACTATATTATTATAGTTTCTAATCACTATAATTAATTAATTTTATATAATTAATTATAATTTATATAATAATTAATTTTTAATGTATTAAAAGTTTACTAATACAACACGTTTCGATAGTATCAGTCAACTCTCGTCATGATATAATACATGAAACATTATTTGGGCTATGTTGGAGTCTAACAATTAATAACCAAAGGTTAAAACTAAGCAAAGTGCATTCAAAATTACTACACAATCGTGATAAGAAAACTCAAAATTCAACAAAATTACACATTAACAAATAAATAGCAAACTAATAAAATTTAAACGACATTAAAACACCGATCAAATTTACAAACAGTGGTTCAGTACTAATGAGAGAGTTACCTGACAATTTTATCGTGGAGATTTGTTCTCCCATTCAGGCATTTATTGTGTGACCTTGTAGTCACGTCTTGCGGTGAATTAACCGGACAAAATTCAACCTTATTGAAAGGAGGGGAATTTTTACTTTCTGTTTTTACTAATGAAAGCCGATATGGCATTTATCTACACTAGTTTGGTTGAATAGTTTTACATTGACAAATAATTGATAATACTCAAATAAACGTCTCAATAATGTGAACAATTTGTTATTATTTAATAATTGAAAAACCAGTATAGTGTTATATTATACTTTATAAGTGTTGTGATGACTATAATTTGAAATGTATGAGGATTGGAAGCCAATCAATAGCATTTCGGCATGACATGATGCGGCACACTGCGCTATACTGAGCTTTAACTGTTTCACATGTACACTTGATGGTCAGATACACATGTTGCTGTACAATCTTGTAAACGTAATTCTATTTCATAAATTGTAGCTATGGAAACGTAGAAAACAAATAACTTGAAAAAGGAGAATATTGGGACCATTTTTTGTCCCATATACAGGATGTATCTGAAAACAAGGATAAATTCGTGAAGACAGTTCAGGAGAAATTCCTCATGATAAAAAGAAAAATGTTTTTGTAAATATGAGTAAAAAAAGTATTGTTCAGTATCTGTTTTTTTTTTGTAAAAATAATAATAATAATAATAATAATAATAATGTGGACTGAAATATGACGTGATATTTGGGGTCAAAATTTGTTTTACGAATTTGTATCACTTTTATCTGTATAACAAAAACCAAGACTTTTTTCTACAATTTTGAAATGGACTTATGGATGGGTCAAACTATTCAGTAAACATTACTTCTAAATTGTTTCCTTATAAAACTGTAAATTAAATTATATACATTGTATATTATATATTATTTTATCTTCCAAAAAGGCGAAAAATTAAATGTTCAAAAAATTGCACAATCTTTCTCACTCACACATGACCAAAACCAAACAAAAAAAAAACTAAATATAATCGTAAAAAATATGTCAGTTTGGTAGCTGTCAATCAAAAAGTTAAAATGAACAGTGGAATTTTGTCTCTAAACAAATATAAAAAAATGGCTTAACCTTGATTAAGTTATATTTGAGTAACACCGTGCTTTTAATAGCGGAAAACGTACATTTTCATTTTTTGTCAACTATTTCATAGACTTGTCGTTTTTGTACTTGCGAATTTTGTAACAGGTTGCTTGAAGCTGGTTATTGACACTTCCAGGTATGTACTTTCTGGAAGTAACTGTACATTAAATTTAAATGTCATCCCATTCTTAATAAGAATGCAGATGAGTACTGTACCCTATTCAGAAGCCACTTACGTTTAGGCCAACACAGGGTAAGTTTACAAAGTTACCATCAGAAGCTGGAGAGGCTTGTTCAATAAATTCCCGGAAAGATGAAAAAATATGCAAAACTATAACGAGTTTAAGAAGAGCCTAAGTCAACTTTTGTTTACTGGGTCATTTTACTCTGTGGATGAGTTTCTCTGCCAGTGGGTGAGTGTGTAGCTCAAGACATTTTCAGCTATTATTGGGGACTTTGTAATAAATTGTGACTAAGTTATTTGTTGTATGTTATTGGTGTTCTTTATTGTTATTCTATTGAAGTTTATTATTTTTGTATGTGTTTTACTGTATATTTATTTTTAATATTATTTTAGTATTTAGTGAAAATTGTTTGGAGACTTGTTATACGGAAAGATATTGTCAATAAAAAAGGAAATGAATAAATGAAATGTAATTCTCCAAAAGTTAGGCTTGTAGGAAATTTTAAATTGTATTGGTAGATCTATGGGTCTTATCCAGTAAATGTTGTTTATTTAAAACAATTTTTACACAGATTTTCTGTACTTCATAATTGTGTTTAACACAATACTTTGACGTCTGGGTTCTAGCAAGCTTCGTGTATGTATGTTATATACCAAGTGTCCTAAAAGTCCCACCCCACTATTATTATTTTTAATTAATGGAAATAGACAGATTTGCTTTGGGGAAAGTTTAGATAACCAACGGGGGAGTTTTTGGAAGTATCAAAATTTTCAACCCTTACCCAAAAATGGGGTAGTTTGGGGGTAAGTCAAGAATTTTAAATAGCAACCCCTATTGAGTGATACCTCATATTAAAGGTCTTTTAAAAATAAGAATAATGACGTAAACTAGAGGTCTCTAAGTTCATGCTATCCAACATAGCGACCAATCTAATTGTGAATGTTAACCTACACAAACTCCAGTTGTTTTATTACATTACAAATTGCTCTAAGTTGGTAAAATGATGGTAAGAGCCTTACCTTGTTGTATAGCTCAGATTAAGTTCTCGAAATGACTAACATTTACTTATTGGCAGAAATAGATTCTGGACTCAAAAGCATGTTGTACATTTCGTAACATTTCCGGTGTAATTATTAATGTAAAATTCACAATTCGATTGGTCGCTATGTTAGGTAGGATGAACATAGAGACCTTAGTTTGTGCCATTATTCTTATTTTTAAATGACCTTTAAATGAGGTATCACTCAATAGTGGTTGATATTTAAAATTCTTGACTTACCCCCAAACTACCAAATTTTGGGGGTAAGGGTTGAAAATGTTGATACTTCAAAAAACTTCTCCTTTGGTTATCTAAACTTTCCCCAAAGCTAATCTGTCTATTTCCATTAATAAAAAAATAATAGAGGGGGGTGAGACTTTTAGGACACTTGGTATATTAAAAAATACCCACTCGCTTCGCTCGTGTCAGTGTCTCAGCTTCAAAGTTGCTCTAATACGAAAGAGCTTACACTCTCTACGCTCGTGTCGGAAAATCGACCCTGTCTCGTAACTATACGAGTATCACATATTTTTTAGAGGTTATGGTTGGAAACGAAATTTTTTACAATAATTTCACTATTTGTAATCGTACAGAAGTGGGGTTAGTAACGTTAGATGAGAAATTTAAAGAGCACATTTTCCTCTAATTTAGAGTGTTATAAGTTGAATAATACGAGATATGAACAAAAAAACTGTTTAAAATGACCGACACTTTTACTTTTGTTGTTGCTACGTACAGATGACATAGACGATGGGCGTCTTTTAAAGATAAGTTAAAAAACAGTGGTAGAAAATGTTTGCGATTGCTCAACTTATTATACTGGATAAGTAAAATAATTTAAAAAATTGAATTTTGGATATAAAGGACAAATAACAATAACAATGGCCTACGATGAAATAGCGTTACCCTATGGACTGTTAATGACTATGTATCTCAAATTTTGTCTGATGATCCTTCGCATTGTAACGTCGTAATAAAACATGTACAACATTGATGAAGTGGTTGCCGTGTGCGCCTAATGATATCCAGGAGCACGCACTTGTGCGTTGCTAACAAGATGCGTCACTGATAGTGCCTCTCCGTGAGTTTCTGCAATTAGTTTCAATGGAATTGTTGCATGCATTAAAAAGAGAAGAGTGTAGAAAGTCAATCCGACTCACTCGACATGTTTCTGCTTTCAATCCATCTTTAGTTGTTGCATTTATTGTAAAGAGAAGGGAGTAATAATTGTTCTTTTTTTTATTTGTGATTTTGCAGACGGGTTTGGTTTATTAAATTGATATTTCACTGCAATTTAAACGAAATCGGTACAGTCGATTTTGAGAAATTACGTATTTTATAATAGCCCATTTTTTTGGATACTTACCGAAAACTGACAAGTCATTATGAGAGACGGAGACCTATACCTTTTGGGGGTCTTTAGAAATTACACTAGAGAAAATATTGATGCATCAAACAACTGCAAATGGAGAAACTTTATTACTTCTTAATAGTGTTTAAAATTCATTTTGCCAACTTAAAAAATGCCCGCCTTTAACCAATATGGCGGATAACTTCTATGGGACTCCCTATATTTTGTGGTCTTTTCTGATTTTAAATACCAGTCTAAGACTTATTTTTTGAAAACCCCTCTCGTTAAAAAGTTATAGTCACATAATATTTGAAAAATTGAGAGCAATGGATTATTAGTAAGCGATTTTTCATACTTCCCATTGTTGAATCAAGTTTAAAATTTAATTAGGCATAGTATAGAAAGTGTAAACACCAACACTGGAGTAAACATAAAATAAATAACTTGTGGAACTGATAAAAACTAGCTGAATCAGGAATTAAATAAACGAAAAAAAAATATAACAGAATTTTGTAAACAATTCAACAAGCAAATTATAATTATTTAAATACTACAAAGTTTACAGCTCAGTTTATAAAGTTTTGGAGGTTCACAAGAGAATAAAGACATTTTGAATTTCATTACTTCATTTAACATTTAACAGTAGTCAATACAGAAGACGGTTAAGAGGGTTAGGAGGTAAACAAACATCTTCTTTATGTCAACTTACAAGAAATGTTCAAAAAATGCCATAAACGTTAATTCTTTGAAACTTTAATCGCCTATAACTCCTAAATGAATAGGTTAATCAAAAAATGATATTGAATAAAAGTCTTATAATTTTGTGTAAAATCTGAAGACATGGAAAATAACGGAAGTTTAAAAGTAAATTTAAATTTGACTACCATATTGGTTATTGGCGGCTAATTTTTTAAGTTTGCAAAACGGATTTTTAATCATCACGAAGAAGTTATGAAGGTTCCTTCGACAGATCAATAGATTGCGAGATACCAATGGCGTCAAAGATAAAATGATCACCCTGTATAACGTATTTGAATTTGTTGAGTGTACATTTAATGATTATAGAAATATAATTTTTAAACTTAAATTATTGACTTTACTTTTCAAAACTTTACCTAAATAATCAAACTTTTTCAGTTTGTCTACAGATGGATTGTCAGCCCTTTTGTATAGAAACTCCGGTCTGGGGGGGGGGGGATAAAACCACCCGTTGAAGTTGAAGCAAATGAACCGTGACACAAATGAAATATTTTTTATTCATATTTTTCGTTTTCATATTACCATTATATTTCGTTTATTGTACACGTAACGAGCTCCTATTCTCGTTGATCTGTTTGGGTTAGAGATTTCCGAATTTGATTTGATTTTCCTTAATGGCGCGGTTACTCATTTATTTTCGGATCATTTAGTCTGAGGTTGTGTCGAGGTGAAATTCACTTTCCAACTTTAGTACGCAGTAATGTTGCTTATAAGTTAGTTTTGTAAGTTAAGTTAGGTTAGGTTAGATTAGGTTAAGTTAGGTTAAATAATAAATAGTTCACAAATGAAGTGCTGTTATAAGAACAGTTCAAGATCACAGAATCCCTAATAAGCCGTTTTCAACATATTCCTAGTAAAAGGTTTAAAAACAAAAGGTAACATTGTCAGTTTATTTTAAATATGCCATCTTTATAATGTAAAAATTATACACCACGTTTTGAGTGTAACTCACATTATCAGGTGAAAACTAAAGAACATGAAAAGGACTATCAGAATAACGTATTAAAAAAGAAATAGTAATCTTAAGATAGGAACATAGAGCTCAAACTAAACAGCTATCACAAAATTTTTATAAATATAATAAGAAGAAATCAGAAGTCAATAGAACTAAAACGAACACAAGAAATGTCAAAATACCAGTTTAAACCAAAATCATACACTGGTTAACTAAACAAAAATACAGCACAGAGATAACGAGGTAGTTAAGTAACCGGGGTTATCGCGGTGAACACTTCAGAAGCTTTAGAGTGTGCCCTTGTAATAACACATTGCGGAGAATTAACCGGAAATATAGTCTATCAGTCTCATATATGAAGCTAACGGAAAATCCTCTCAGTGAAAACAGTAAAGCAAAATGGTTTTCATAAATAAAAACTGATATAAATTAAATTGCTCTACTTTTAGTAAGGCATTTTTTCCGGTTAATTCAACACAATGCGTTTCTACAATGTCACGCGCTATATTCTTGATCCCACGAGATATGAACGGAAATGGCCGCCATGTTGACATTCCCCATTTGGTTTTGCTGAATTTCAATAGGGTTCTTATACGAGCACACTTAAGCCCCCTTTATTAAATTTCATTTTTCTATGTTTATTTTTATGGCTGCTACAATTTACATAGTTTAAAAAACATATACAAGGAAAATGAAGCATAATCTGTTAGACTCTGGTAATAACAATATGACCTACATTCAGTTTTAGGCAACATTCGTACGTTTTTGAAGGTTTTGCTTCATTTTGGTGAAGAGTTTGTTTCATGATCCTCATAGACATGGTTATACTTTCCTGGAGTTGGGTGATGGAAGCTGATGGCTCTTCACAGAAAATCTTCTCCTTCAACATTACTCAGAAGTAGGCGTCAGGAGGTGTAAGATCGGGGGAGTGGGCTCGGCAAGTGAAGTTTGTTCTAAGGAAAATGAAGCGGGGTTTCCAAAAGTTTCTTGAAGGAAAGCAATGTTGGTTAAAGCAGTGTGACTGGTTGCGCCATATTGCTGGAACCATTGTGAACAAAAAGACAGGTTTCGGGCACGACAATATCTCCTGAGATCTCCTATAAAACGATCAAGAATGACCCTATATCGTTCCTGATTTACAGTACATTAACATTGTGTTGTTTAGACTATTACCACTGTTATTCAGAAATAACTCTCTCAAACAACTGCTTGAATGTTTATTTACTTTGTCTTTCCATATGTTAGCAAGCAGTAAGTAACATAACCTCAACTATTTAACTAATTAAATACGTGTTCAAATATACAAACACCTCTATTTAGCAACTTGATAGGAACAATGACCCCATTAAATTTAATTATGTGTGTATTACAAGTAATGTGACATCTTGGTTTCTGTGTTTGACGATGTGAGATGGTTAAGGGTTTTTTCATAAAGTTTGGCAAAATACGATTTGTGAGGGAATTTTCTGATTGTAATGTGTACGCTAGTTTAGTAGTTATTTAGAGGAAAGTCTGAAACAATTTTTAGATGACATTGAGTATCAATAAAATTCTATTTCATTGTTGATATCTCTTAATAGTAATAATGAAATTTGAAGAAATTTTGTGTTATGTGTTTTTTGAAGAAATAATTTTGTTCACTTCCAAGATATGCGGATTGCAGAGTGTTAACTTTTAGTTTCTCAATTTACTCAGGGAGTGAGAGAGGGGTGAGATAGATAGATAGATAGAGTGGAAATGAGAGGGAGAGGGAGGGAGAGAGAGAGAGAGAGAGAGAGAGAGAGAGAGAGAGAGAGAGAGAGAGAGAGAGAGAGAGAGAGAGAGAGAGAGAGAGAGAGAGAGAGAGAGAGATGAAACATGTATAAAATTATAGAACATATTAAAGAGAGACAAAGAAAGGAAAAGAGACAGATAGGGCGATACATGAAATATGAATAAAAATTATAGAACATAATATTAACAAGTCTTTAAAGTTTCTTTTCTGAGTTCTCTTTGGGTCTCCTGTGTAGCTCTGCAAATGGCCAGGCGATATTCAACCAGCTCTTCCCACGCTCCAACCACAACATCTACGTTTATTTCTATCACTGCTTCTTAAATGTCCATGAGTGTACAGTCGGGTGCGCGTGGTGGCCAAGACTTCCATCCATCTTAACCAATCTAACGTTGAGGAAATTTCTAACCAAGGAAATTGAGAACAATGTCGGTACAGTGAAGCGGTTTTCATTCATGATTTGGAGAAGAGCATATATGTTCAATACGTCAAGGTAGCAATTCTCTTTTTGAGCGAAGAAGAAGTCTCAATATTTCGATCGTGAGGAGGAGTGCACGAAATATTAAATTTTGGGCCGTCACGCTGGTGTTTAGCGATATCGTGAGGAACTTCACGTACCCAATTCAACAATCAAGTGTTATCGTGAAGGGTTAGTCGAAAACATAATCTATCTGGATGACATTTGATGACATGTTCAGAACAGAGTTCTTCAAGAAGGAGTGAACTACAGAAGTGCAGCCTACTTTAGATAGACTCCTCCATTTGTCCACATCCTTAAATCTGTAAACAGACGTCAGTGTCATTGCTTTAAGAATAATTATCGAGAGGCACAACTCCAGACCTGGTGATGAAAACTTCTGAAGGCTCCTCTTACTCATTTGCATGAAAGTCTCTGAAGATCAATCTAAAACTTGCTATTGTCTGACGGGTTTTCGTCCTCTGTAATAAAGAACCTAGCGTGACTTTATTCGCCTGGTTAATCCAATAAAACGACTGCCAGTCGTAACCGCTCACTATGACTTTCGTATGGCATCATTCAGATGATCGTTTCAGGGAAACTAAGGTCCAGGATGATACCTAGCCATCGAGGAACACTAAGACGAACGCAAGAAGCCGATAAGTTACAAAGTAAATATATATTTTAACGGAGGTACAAGTATTTAAAATCATAATTATTTTAACACAGCTTGTATTGCATTTGAGTTTTATACATTATTTATTCTATCAAATTACCTAACCATAATTACTTTCGATAAACTCCAACTCCATAGTTCTAAAACAAACGGAAACTTTTAATTGGGGAAATATTTATCGTATATAGTTTGGGGGTAATTAAAAAGTTTTACAAAAATGACGACAGGTTTCTGTTGCGTATCAGTTGAGATAATTTTATTTTTCGTAATCCACATCGGAATTTATATTTCAAAACATAGTATTGTTGTTGAATTATTCGCCTTGATATTTATAAAAAGCAACAAAATTAAAATACTCCAACAAAATACTCTTTATTTTTATTTTTAATTCATCAATCTTAAGTCAATATATTAGGAGATAACATTCCACTTGGAGAACTACAGAACAAATACGTTATAAAAGTGGAATTTTTTATTTAAATGTTATCAACAATAACTAAAACATGTATTGTATATATTGATATTTTATATTCTTGCTAAAATGTGCAGTAAACATAGATGATTATGTGAATTTTGTGTCTTGTTGTTTAAAAGCAAAAACCTTTCGCTCATCATCAAGATAAAATAAATACCCTTTTAGACATCAATACCTGTTAGAAACATGATACAGAGATATCAAACCCAAGACTACATAAAAAAAGAAGTGTATACCCAAATAAGATACCTCTGTAAGTCTGGAGCCCCTGAGAGTAGAGTATTCTTATCCCTATTAGACTAGGGTCTAACTAAACAGTTTTCAGCTGTATATTGTACGGCCAGCACGTCGATTATCCGTCACCGTAATTCTAACCTCCTCAATGAGATTTCGCTATCAATGTTAGATCCTCATTTTTTGAGATCACATGATTTAACACCTGCTATATACTAGACTAACCGAGGAAATACCCACTATATTTCAATAAAATTTAATCGCAGTTTTTTACATAGTTAAAAGGTGACTTTCTACGAACCACATTTTAATGAGTGAGTGAATTTTTAAAATTAATAAAATATAAATATCAAAGACAGATAATTTCAAGATAAAATTTCGAAACTAAAGGTACACGTTCTCCGTCTTAAAATTTAGCTAAATATTCCCAAACTCTTTCAACACGAGCCGAGTATAACGACAAAACAGCAGGAGCGGGGGGGGGGGAGTAGCGATTAACTGAACGTACTATTAGTTTATCCTATTTAAAATAACAGGTTAAAGTGTGAAAATGACGTGAATTGCTTATCACTCACTAATCGAAGTGTTTGAGGAATCGGAGTTGCAATAAGGAATTATATCCCTGAAGTTACCAGAAGTGGACCGTTTGGTGGAAGCACTATACGACCCATAACCATACCATAGAGAGAGTCAATCTATTTATTATGCAAACTCATTGGCTCTACGCATAGAAATATACATGGTTAAGGGAAGTATGGAGTCACAATTATTGTTATATTTTTAACGGATGAAAATATTAACCCCAAGAAACTTTTTAGATTAAGGAAAATGTACTTTTTTAGTATAATGGGAGAATTTGGGGACAGTTAAAGAACCTTCGAGTTATAGTTCTTTTTAAAGATGTTGAAAAAGAAGAACGCCGAAAACTAGAGGTCTCTATCTCCACCTTATCAAAAATGGCGGCCGATTGAAATTTTTATATCATCAGCCTTGAGAAAATTTAACTACTGTTTAGATATTAATAAATTTAAAGATAATAAAACACAATTTTTTTATTTTGTAATATCCACTTTTTATTAGTCTAGCCGACCAATGGTTTCGCCTGCTAAGGCATTGACTAGGCTGTATTACAGACTGAAGAAAAAAGACAAAAACAGAAAACCTTAAAACTAGATGGTGGGAGTTAGGATACAATTAATGGAAGTGGATATTACAAAATTAAAAAAAATGTGTTTTATTATCTTTAAGCATGGAATTCCGCCAAAAACCATCTTTCTCAACAGTAATGAAAATTAATAAATTTGTTTGTAAAACCTTATTTAATGGTTGAACGTTGAAATAAAACTATTATATCTTTAGTAAGCTTTATCTAACCATTCAGGGGGAGTAATATCAGCAACAATTATGTTTGTATCAATAACTATATTCTTGTATATTTATAAATATGTACTGCTATGTAGGTTTATTTAAATTCAATTTACTGACTACAGATATGTGTTGCTTTTTTAAATGTTAACGTAGAAACAGCTCTTAATATTTCAATCAACCTCCATTTTGATAGGGCGGTGAAAGTTTTCGCCGTTGTTTTTATTTGATCAAGACGTTTAAAAAGATGTATCACTCGATGAGGATTTACATTTATGCTCGATTTACTTGATCGAGGCATGGAAAAAGATGCCACATACTCAAGAAATTAGATTTTCTTGATGCCTAAAATGCGTCCTAAAAAACCGAGTGTCTTATCAATTTACCTAAACCAGTATCCTCGAATATTGACAGCCTCGGAAAAAAACGGACTTTCATTTTATCACCGATAGGCTTTGTTGGCTGGTGAACCAATTCGATGAGAGCGTAAGCAAACCGACTACCGGTAAAATTTTACTCTAATTTGCTAATGAATACATTGATTGATTTATTGATGAATCAATTTATTCATAAGTTAACAGAAATTTATATAATGTACAGTACACCCTGTACAGTAGTGAAAAGATAACAATTATTTTTTGCTCCAAAATGTCCAGAAAAGAGAGACCTTTAAAATGAGGTATCACACGACCTATGTTTCTATTTGAAAATTTTCCAAAAACACCACTCTGCCCCCTAAAAGTGCCCTTTTGGGTCATTGAGGAGCGTCGAAAATAATTTTCCTGAATTCTTTGGGGTCGGAAAAGGGGGGTTCTAATTGGAAGGAATTTTTTATAAGATTTCGTTTAGGCGCTACAGATAGTGTCCACATTGTTTTACATAATGCATATATACATATGTAAAACAATGTGACTTTTATAAATTTAATTAATATTTTTGTAGACCCACTAAAATATTTCATGTTTTTTTTCTCTGTCCAACAGCTTGTTATGCATCGTTCACACCATTGTATTAAATACTTTCAAGCACACGTACTTTTAGTTGAAACACCATCATCAATACCTTGAAACTCACCAGTGACTGTTCTAAAATTGAGAATTATATTTCTATTAGAAGATTGACTCTAGGGTGAGCACCTATAGTGAGTACGGACGTGGCAATCCCGAGGTATCATAGCTGGATTTACACTTTTCATGTAGTCTCTCTTCCATCAATTTTATAAAGGCTCTCTTGACCAACTCTTGTTCTCTTTAACCTTGACGCTACAATATTTGAAGGTTAGACGTCTATATTATAATGGTCTTTTCTTCCTTTTTTAAAAGGCGATAACAACCGGGAGATTTTTTTCGTTTAAACAAAAAATAATAAAATATGATTTCGCTTCTTTCCATACATGTCAGAATATTCTACCAACAAGTGCGTCCTGGGATACGAGATTTTCCAAAAAACACGTAAAGTTAATATAACAACTTGTATTGGCTACTTTGAAAATCAATTTATCTCACTTAATGTCCAATGTTTCAATTTTCTAATATCAGAATTTCAAATAACGTGCGATATATCATTTCCTCTGAATATAGCAACGCTGTATATTGACAGTTTGAAAGTCTGTTACCACTTAGCCGACTTCCTGTACCCAACTGATATATTAGCACATTTACATCATAACTGGGCCTGATAAAGGAACATTATAAGATTGGATAATAAAAATAATAAGCGGCTTAGAACTGATATGCTGATATTCTGTGACGAGACTGTTCTTGCCGTTATTCAGCTCGATCACCATCCACGACTTTCTTATTTATTCAGCGTGCCCAGAAAGTTGCGTCCTAAACTTTGAGAAGTGATTATGGATAACAAAATAAATAGAAAATGGCTATAAACATGTGTCCGAAAACATATAAATATATCCTACAACAATTTCTTATAACCTTTACATATAAGTCCAATAATATAAAAACACATGTTCTTAAAACTTTATATGTCCAGCAACCTATTAACACAATTCCTAAAACATTTAACCATATTTACCAAAAACCTATAATTGTCTTAAAAAAATATTAAACATATGTCCAAAACCTTATACACGTATGTCCTAAAATCTTTTAACATATATCCGAAAACCTATAAATTTATTTACGAAAACATATAATTGTATATCCATTAACTTTAAAACGTACATTCAGAAACGGATAAACATATAACCAAAACCTTTTGGCACATGTTCAAAATCCTATAAACAAATGTCCAAAAAACCTATAACCATAATAAGCACAAAACGTATTAACATATGTTCAAAAACATATTAACATGTGCTCGAAAACCACTTAACAAATGTTCAAAAACCTATATCTACCTGTTGAAAACTATATAAACATATCTAAAAACCTATAGACATATATACGAAAACGTATAAACATATATTAAAAAACACATACGTCCTTAAAACCTATAAACATATGTAAAAAAAAAGTTAAATATATATGTACAAAAACGTAAAAACATATATCCAAAAGTCTATAATCATATCCCTAAAATCTATTACTAATGTCCAAAAACATGTCTACAGAAATCTATAAAAAAAAGTCTATAAACGTATAACATATATACAAAAACCTCATAACAAATGCCCAAAAACCTATAAACATATATCCTAAAAAGTTTCTTCTTTTGAGTATTTGTCTTCTTTAATAACAAAATATGACTACAAAACCAATTGAGATATCGATACCCAAAATTTATACAATGTTTTTGTACTATTAGTTTGCAGTATACCACATAATCTTATAAATTATTCACTGTTCCGTTCCAAAATGGGGGTTGATTAAAAATTTTGTATTCAAAATATTTCGGAATTATCAGATTTTATAAAATATTTAGCTCCTTTAATTCCGAACAAAGTTATATATTTATTATTATTGTATGTTTAATGATGGTCAAGATATCGGTTTAAAATAAACAAATACTAGTTGTGGTTATTAGTAAATTCGATCAAACACTATTTTAAAAGGTGACGAAGATTAAGAAGAGTTTTTTTTTTTTTTTTTTTTTTTTTTTTTTTTCAGTTTTCTAGTATATTACTAAGAATTTCATTTTGTAGTTTTTACTGATGTCTTGGAATTCCTTTAATAAACAATAAAAATAAAGATTTTTTTTTACATCAGCTGTTAAGTGATAAGTTAAGTAATCCCCGGGTGCACACCAAATGAATATAGTATAATTCGTTCTGGAATTATATCTTTTATTTACAAAAATTATTGCCCGGACTCATTCCCAATGTTTGACACCATACTTACTAGACATACTGTATAAGAACATACGTCCTTTATTCAGTAAACATGTTTCTTATAAGTGTCCAAGACAAACCAAATTGCCCTTAAATTACATTTTAAAAAACCTATCGTTTCGAGGCAGGTAAAATCTAAGTTATACAAAATGCCTCAACAGAACTTTCCTTACCTCAGGCATGTGAGATCAACTTGTCAGTATCAGAAACTGGGCTTACCTGCAACAAGTTAAAACATATATAACATGAATATTGATTGACATACATTAATTATACAAACATATTAATCATATTTCCATAAAATGTCCGTTTAGAAATTATCGGTTTAAACGACGATTGAATATCACAAAATCTGTTCAATAAATTTTAATAAAATTAATATGAAAAGGCAGACGAATTTTATTCAAGTGTTTCTAGATTACTGGCAAATTTTCTTACGTTCTGTATAAATCGTTCGTTTGGAATTTTAAAAAATTAATTAACATTTAATGAAAATAGATTGTTTTAATTTTTAAATAATTGGCTTATTAATAATCCTCTTATAGTTGATTTTCTCTCTCTGACAGACAACTCCTAAATCAGTATTTTTGACAGATGAGGTCAAATACTTTTTGTCAATTCATTACCTCTCGTTTGAAAACGTAAAGCTACAATTTCTAGCGAAGGTTGCTACAGCTAGAGTTATAGCATGCGGGAACTTTAAATAGGCAGTTAAACACCCTTCAGAGTTGTTGCGCCACACTACCACTGGGCTTACTTATAGTAAGACAAATCCCGAGGTGACGTAGCTGGATTTACATCTTTCTTGCTGTAAATATCACGTTAATTGTCAATATCGAGAGACCCTAGTTGAATCTACACCTTTTTCGGATAGTCTTGGGTTAGATCTCTCTCTTTCATCTTTCCTATCACGCTTCTCTTGTCCTTTTTCGTCTCAGAATATTCAACAACTAGCAATCTTAGTTTTATGCTCTCGTCTTCTTTTTATTATGAAGCGATGATAAAACGACGAGTTTATTGCCTTTAAACGACAAGAAAAAAAGAAGCATTCTTTAAATAAAACCGTTTAATAATGACCCTCCATAGATGCCTGCAATTCTATGCTGACCAACCCCTTCCTCTCCTCTGTGCTAATTTAATAGGATAATGATACGCTGGTTTCAATTTACCTTATATAAACACAACTCGAGACTATCGGAAGGGTTGTTCTCAGAATTACCTTCATCAATCGAGGACACAAACTTGAGTTGTGTTAGCTTCCTTCTAATGATATCAAAGTTGTTATCAGCTACGATTGGAAATATTTAAGACCTACATCTGGGTTCTCGTAATGGTCACTAAATTCATTACCAATAAAGCAATTTAAAAAAAACCAAATCAATAAAAAGATATATTTATCGAACAATAGTACATTTTGACGATATTTTAAAAATTTTAAATTCATTTAAATTTTTTAAATCAATTTTCTACTCCATTGGAATTAGTTTCTGAGTTTAAAGTATATTTATTATTAAATTGAAATACTATGATTTGGTTTATTTTGTATTAAACCGATTTAACCAATTTCTATAATAAAATATGGTTTTGACTTTAAATGAAAAGAAATATTAAAATAAATGAAAGTTTAATTCCTTGCACATGTTTGGAGCTAATTCCTGAGTAGGTTATGCAATTTTTAGTGCTCAAACGCCAACTGTCAGTAATTGACGCTCTATCCGAACGAAAAAAAAATTCACACGATGAAGGTACACCTCACCTCTCCAACATATCTTGTTTTATTTGTTTCAGCAATAAAATTGAGGGCGGTTACTTCTTAATTTTACACGTTAAGTAGTTAGAGAAAGGTATATTTTGAGTAAAAAAATCGGATATTTTTTAAGTATATACATTTTTGAAATTACCTAAATCCTGTATTGTCGGTCTGTCGTATGTACAATGTTCTACAGGCAAAACGCGTGGACAGATTTTAATCGTATTTGGTAAGGGTACATTTTTTTCGTATCCCGGGAAGTTTGGTAACTTAATATTTGTGGATGTCTGTCAATTGTAGCCACAAGGACATTAACAAAGCGTATTGATGGTGCATCTCTTAAAAAATGCTGATAAATCATTTTTTAGTATAGCTATACAAAAGTCGGGCATGACGGTGTTATAATATATTTAATTTATTAAAATCGGGTCTAACGGTTACGACCAAATTTTGGTCAAAAGAACCTCAGGATCTCAACAAAGCGTACTGATAGCTGCCATCTCTTGAAAAATGCTGATTCATAAGCTTTCTTGTAAAGAACCAAAAGAAGTCGTCTACTATAGGCTGTTATAAAAAATATAATTTCTCAAAATCGGCTCTAACGGTTTTGATTAAATTTTGCTGAAATATATCCTTGGAAATTAACAAAACGTATTGATGGTCACCACCTCTTCGAAAATGCTGAACCGTGAGTTTCATGGTAAAGAACTAAAAAAAGTCTACTATAGGCTATTTAAAAAACTTTAAATTTCTCTAAATCAACTCTATCTGTTTTGATCAAATTTCGCTAAAATGGGTTCAACAAATCGTATTGATGGTCCCAATTTCTTCGAATATAATGATTCGTGATGAATATGTAAGAAAAGGGGTTGAATAAATTATTTAATTTCTCAAAATCGGCGCAACCGATTCCGTTGAAATTATAGTAAAAGTGAACATAAATTTTTTAACCGCGTGCAAATCGTAAATACATTTACTTTCAAAATTTTAATAAAAACTGGCGAACGATTTTTTTTAGTGACGATTTAATTTTGGTTTGTTTTTATTTGGTTTTATGAACGGGTTAATAAGAAAATTTGAGCAATTTTTTTCATTTAGTCACAATTAATCAGGAAATTTAATCAAATTTTTCTCAATAACTTTTATTGTTAAAAATTTTATTCGCAGTAGTTTAGTCAAACAGGGAGAAGTAGGTATAAATTAAAAAATTAAATTATATATTCCTGAAAATTACAGGTTAAAACTTTATTTTTAACTTATACATTTTATTATCTAGTGGGAAATAATATGATATTATAATTTCGATGTCAAATATCTTTTCCTGGAAATTATGAGGTAAATTTAATTTTAGATTAATAACAACCTGTAATACAACGCTATGAAAAATCATTTATATGAAACATTATTCACTAATAATTTTACAAAGCATGATTTCCATTGATACACGTATCTTCATAAATAAATTTACTTTATATCAGGACCAAATATTTGTGAAATCCCATTTATTAACATGAAACAGATTTAAGAAAGTAATTAGTAAATTGAAAACTAGAGATGAAATCAAAAATAACAAAGCCTTCTAAAATTAATTAAAATGAGTTGTAGCTCAGCCGTGTGATGTGTGTACTCCAGGCTCAGAAGGTAATTTAATTAACAGGTTGCGCAATATTTTATCCATGAAATAATCAACTTAAACGTGTGTTTTTAAATTACTGGTTGATTAAGAATTGATAACCTGAGGCGCAGTGATCTATACCGTGAAACTGGACGGATAAATTAGTTAATTGTTGCAGAGCTATTGTGCGGTATTGTACCGTGAAAATACATGTGCGTGATTTTGTAAATGGAGTGTTAACGTGAGAGTGTAAGTGTGTGTTTAGATATGGTTGTTAGTTCAATCTATCGTCCGTCAACTGTGTGTGTTATATTGCTTATCTTTGTTTGTGTTACGGGTAGTGCGTCTGCATATTTTACAGAAACGTGATTGTCACCTGACAACTACACATCCGTTGGATAAAGTTCTAAATTTATTGGGAAACTGCTATTTTTGCAAAAAAATTAGAAAAAAAAAGATTCTTGACAATTCTAATATTAATTAATTGATGAAAATTTGCTAAACTGTTAAGGGCCCAAACAAAGAAGGTTGTCAAATCGATAAAAAAACCTTTTCTAAAGAATGATAACTTTTTTAAAAACCCCATATTTTAAAGATTACGATCAAACTTAGGTGAAAGTTATACCCTAAAACCAATTTGGAAAATTAAAAGAGAATTTTGCGTGAGTAATATAAAAAAAAAGAACAAACCAGACGGTGGTGAGAGTTTTCCCCCAAATTTTCCAAATTTCTGGCATCGAATTAAACAAACCATCAATTAATATTTTACCATTTTAAATCTACAACCGCTTAAACAATACTGTGGAAATCACTATATTTGTTGCGAGATGTGAACGTTAGTTGTAATGAAACAACGGGGTTGGATAGGCAATCTGAATACACCATTCAAGTAATATAACGTTTATATAGCAAAGTGGTCGATAAACATAATTATGGCGGCATTTCCGTGATCAAGAATTTATGACGAAAATTGTGGGTTCGAATCCCTCGAACCTGTAGCATGGCGGTGAGAGGGCCGACTTTGAGTGGAAGTTAACGGAGTTAGTTTGAAACAAATTGCAGAGAAAACACCAATTTTTCAAGTTTTATTTTTGTAGATTATTAAATATATATACGTTAAAATTATTGTAGTCATTTATCTTAAAATTGGAGCAGTAATACGCTTCCACTAGGAACGACTAAGTAAATACGCAAACGTGGGACTCAACAGGTAACCCAGTTTTTGAGGCAATCGAGACAAACACGAATAAATTCTATTTCCCCAAAATGTTAATATTCTTTAATTGATAAATTGTGTTAAATATGGGTATTTTGTTAACCTCCCTTCTGTCAAGATTCCTGTGAAGCTGATGGGGAACTCTGCCACCAATTGCGTGTTATATTCCTTACCTTTTTTTGTGTTAAGGTTAGCGCGTCTTCGATATTTCGGGAAGAAGCTTAATCGCCCTACAAATAAAATGATTTGTAAAGCCAAACATCAATAATGTTTATTTATTTTTCTTGTTAAAGGCATAACACCTCTCACTTACCATCGGCTTCTATAAAAAAAATGAAGAAAACAACATAAAATAACGACCCCAAGCACTACAATACTCTAATAGCGTCAGGGTCTGAAAATAACAAGATAGAATTGATAGGAAAGATTAAAGTGAGGTATATAATATCAATAATGTTTATTTATTTTTTCTTGTTAAAGGCATAACACCTCTCAATTATCATCGGCTTCTATAAAAAAAATGAAGAAAACAACATAAAATAACGATCCCAAGCACTACAATACTCTAATAGCGTCAGGGTCTGAAAATAACAAGATAGAATTGATAGGAAAGATTAAAGTAAGGTATCTAATATCAATAATGTTTTTTTTTTTTTATTGTTAAAGGCATAACACCTCTCAATTATCATCGGCTTCTATAAAAAAAAAATGAAGAAAACAACATAAAATAACGATCCCAAGCACTACAATACTCTAATAGCGTCAGGGTCTGAAAATAACAAGATAGAATTGATAGGAAAGATTAAAGTAAGGTATCTAATATCAATAATGTTTATTTATTTTTTATTGTTAAAGGCATAACACCTCTCAATTATCATCGGCTTCTATAAAAAAAATGAAGAAAACAACATTAAATAACGATCCCAAGCACTACAATACTCTAATAGCGTCAGGGTCTGAAAATAACAAGATAGAATTGATAGGAAAGATTAAAGTGATGTATCTAATATCAATAATGTTTATTTATTTCTTCTTGTTAAAGGCATAACACCTCTCACTTATCATCGGCTTCAATAAAAAAAATGAAGAAAACAACATAAAATAACGACCCCAAGCACTACAATACTCTAATAGCGTCAGGGTCTGAAAATAACAAGATAGAATTGATAGGAAAGATTAAAGTAAGGTATCTAATATCAATAATGTTTATTTATTTTTTATTGTTAAAGGCATAACACCTCTCAATTATCATCGGCTTCTATAAAAAAAAATGAAGAAAACAACATAAAATAACGATCCCAAGCACTACAATACTCTAATAGCGTCAGGGTCTGAAAATAACAAGATAGAATTGATAGGAAAGATTAAAGTAAGGTATCTAATATCAATAATGTTTATTTATTTTTTATTGTTAAAGGCATAACACCTCTCAATTATCATCGGCTTCTATAAAAAAAATGAAGAAAACAACATAAAATAACGATCCCAAGCACTACAATACTCTAATAGCGTCAGGGTCTGAAAATAACAAGATAGAATTGATAGGAAAGATTAAAGTGATGTATCTAATATCAATAATGTTTATTTATTTCTTCTTGTTAAAGGCATAACACCTCTCACTTATCATCGGCTTCAATAAAAAAAATGAAGAAAACAACATAAAATAACGACCCCAAGCACTACAATACTCTAATAGCGTCAGGGTCTGAAAATAACAAGAGAGAATTGATAGAAGAGATTAAAGTGAGTCATCTAACAGATGACTACAGAATGAACGTTGTAGATCCAGCTCGGTTACATCGGGATTGCCACGACTCTTACCTCTAGATCATTCGTAAGGGGGAAATGTCACTAGTTGATCTAGAACAACTATATATATATATATATATATATATATATATATATATATATATATATATATATATATATATATATCTTGAAATAGAGAATGACCAAAGAATCAGTAGTCCCTTTTGCTTCAATGCTTCACACTCCAGAAGTATTCAGAATTTCCCAAAAACCCTGTATTTTATACAACCATCGGTTAATATATTGTAACGTTCAAGACTTGGTCAGTTTAAGTCTGATTACGAATCTAGAACATCTTTTGTAAAACTATGATCAAAAGAGTTCTTGAGGTTTCCCACCATTTGTCTTTGTCCATCTTCGTTAGATTGTTATGTGTACATGTTTTTCTTATGCCGCAAGCAGAATCTTGACCACAACAACGTTTTCAAAAGCATTTTCGTTATCTGCATAACATGGGTCTATCTCAAACTATAAACGATACTCCCCTTTAATGCCAGCCAACCTACACTTGTGTAGGTCTATTGGAAGTCCAATAGCGCGTCACTCTATCTCACGTCTCTTGAAATACCAATCTCTATATTTTCATTTTCATAGACTAAGAAGTAAAATAGTTACTGTACAGTTGAACAAAATTAAAAGTTAGTTACGCCTTGCATTGCGATTGGCGGTTAACTATTCATATTAACTGTAAACATTGTGCTGTTCCCATCAACGAATATAATTCCTGAAATGCTGACTTCCTTAAAATAAAAATGAAACCTTTAACCCCACCACTGATGGTCTTCGGTAGCAGGTGTTCCATTTCCTTGGAACCATATAACATCTAACTACTGTTTCCCCCCTGAGGAGTTGGAGAAACTATTCCGCAAAAATTGGAGCAAGAACATGATTCCACGTGTGTGGGAGTCCCCGATTCTCCCGAACTACCTACTAAACTCCAACCTCCATTATCTAGGGCTTTATTAACCCCCAAATAACCACCTGTCTCTTTAGTCTTCATTAAGTAGTGTTTATATTGTACCCCAAATCGCATTGACGAATTACAGTAGTAGACGAAATACTAATACTAGGGTTAGGGTTAAACTGTGTTACTGTTTAAAATTTATTTTATATATTTGTAATTTTTTTAACAACGTAAAATAGTTGAACCATAGAAATGAAAACATTTATATAGTAGGCCTACACAGTCTTATATTTTTTGGTCAAGTAAAACATTTTCGTAGGGAACCTAAACTTATATTTTGACTGCCCGTTATGTTTCGTCTATAATACTTCGGAAAGCGCCTTGAAATATTAGTCGGAGCATTCATATCCTTGTAAAAACAAAAAGTAAAATAAATATTTGTACATACATATCATTTGACCTGGTTGCAAAGAAACATATTCCTACATTTGAAAAAAGTTGGTAAAGATATTTATCACTAACTACGTATCAAACATACAGAGGAAATATCAACAAACCAGTAATTAGTTTCACTCAGTGACTACAAAAATGCGGGAACTTCCTTTGAGGAACTTTATTATTTTGCAAAGTTTTCCACGAATATCTGTCATTACTTGGTAGAGCGTTAAAAATTGCAATCAATTTATACTCTTCTCGGTTTCTCTCTTTCTCTCTCTCTCTTTCTCTTTAATATATTCGCCAGCAAACAGCTGAACTTGGTGAAAAAAAAACATGACAGGCGTAGTTTGACGGTATTAATTCAGACTTTTCCGGTATGATAAAGACAATATTGATTTAGCCGCTGTCAATTCGCGCGTGTCAAATCATTCCTGTTGACTGAGAAAATGTCCCCCTTCTCTATTTTAAAAACGTCAATTGAAATCAACCTCAAATTCACCCCTTTACCCGTTATCACCCCCACCCACTTCTTTTTTGCATGTTTCTTGTATAATATTCTATTATAACAACTATCGTTCAATAACCAACGTCATCGTTTGTCGACTGTGTTGTGTTAAGGATTCATAGCATTCTTCAAGGTCTTTCTGGATCTGATTCTAGACTTATTTTAAGACAATTTCTAGACATTTTGATCTGTCTCTGTACATATTTCTTGATCTTTTTTTTAGATTTACTTGAAGATTGTTACTAGCCATAATTCTTGACCTATTTCTAGCATTTTTTTAGACCTGCTTCTATACTTATTTCTAGCCCTTTGGCCGCTGCACGTTTAGCGCACCTGACTAGCCTAGACCGCCGTGGCCGAAATCACCGTTTTTTATATAAATCGTTTTAAAAACCATGCTATTGAAATTAAAACGATAAATTTTTTGTTATTTTTGTTTTTAGCAATACTATAGGGTAAACATATCAAAACAAAGTTTCATTAAATTTTTTATATTCAAAAAGTACTTAAACCTAAAACAGTTTTTATTTTTACAATGAATTTTTTATTTTGAACTCAAATAACAATATAAACCAAAAATATTTTATACATAAAATTTATTATTTTATTAAAGTAACTGTAATAATGAAAACCTGTAAAAAATTTCAAATAAATATAATCATAAGCAACAAAGCAATAAACTATTTTCTAAAACAAGGAAAAATCGATTTACAACACATTTTTACCTAATGTAATACAGAGTCAATAATGCAGACTCTGTAGATGTATTCTGTAGATGTTTGGACAATTAGTTATATGGGTTTGTACACTTTTTAACACACGTAAAACGTATAGAAGGAACCTAGAAAAATATTTTAAAAACTGGAAACTAAAAATATTTACACTATTATGTATAACATTATTTGTGTTCAAACGCTTTCTCTTTATAGCACCTGTGCTTAGTCAAGATCATGGGATGAACTCCTTTGTTACAATTTTTGCAAGCATAACGAGTTTTCTTCCTTTTGCCTCCAGAACTGGTATTTTGAGCACTACATACTGAACAATTACACTGTTTATTTTCTGCTAAAAGGTAAAGAGGCTCATCACAAAAACCTGTATGTTGTGCTGTGGGGGTCGCCGAGCCATTCCTCAGTGATAGCTTCAATAATTGAAATTTTTAAATTTAGTCTAGAAACAGGATAATCTGAGTTAATTTTATAAAGAATTTACAAGTTCACAATCATCCTAGAAAAAATATTAGGAGTCTCTATCTGCTTAAATAACAAAAATATAGCCATATTACGAAACGTCCTTTTAAAAGGACGTCAGCGGTGAAAGGGCTAGACCTGTTTTAGACTTATTACTAGACCCGTTTCTATACTTATGTCTACACAAAACTAATTGCCAAGTGGACTTTTTAAAACAAGACCTACTCTTGATCGCTTTCATTTTTCCATGTAGCCTTGGGTTTGTTACCTCTCTTTATCTTTCCTATCTCTTGGCTAGCACTTTTTCTCTTCTTACTCTGACGCTATTAAAGTGGGTGAGGTATTTATTTCTTTTCTTCCTTTTTTTTATAAAGCGATGATTACTGAAAGGTGTTTGATGAAGAAGAAGAACAATCTATACTGGTTTGGCTAATGGGCTTGACAATTTTCGATTTTACAATTTTCTTGTAACTATTGATTTTAGATATTATAAAAGTGTTTTTTTTTCCTTCCACATTGCATTAATACCGGAGAAAAATTCTGCATGCTACCTTTGGAAAAGTACGTTTTGGTATACAGTTTCCCCATTTTTTGATAAACGCATAATAGAAAAAAATATTTAAACAATACGAGGAAAATATTTCATGAAATTTGGACAAAAATTAACGGAACTAGAGAAATTATAAATATAAAAATAATTTAAACGCCATTTATCTGTGCGCAGTAAATAGTCACAAAGTCTTGTTTCATACTAATGAGAGAGGTGTTATGAGCTATCAAGAAATAAGTAATGAATCGGCGATTAAAGTCAAGAGGAAAACACGAGGTTATCATGAGGAAAACACGAGGAAAACACGAGGTTATCACGAGTAAACACGTGGTTATCACGAGGAAAACACGAGGTTATCACGAGGAGAAACACGAGGTTACCACGTTGAAAACACGAGGTTATCATGAGGAAAACACGAGGTTATCACGAGGAAACACGTGGTTATCACGAGGAAAACACGAGGTTATCACGAGGAAAACACGAGGTTATCACGAGGAAAACACGAGGTTATCACGAGGAAAACACGAGGTTATCACGAGTAAACACGAGGTTATCACGAGGAAAACACGAGGTTATCACGAGGAAACACGTGGTTATCACGAGGAAAACACGAGGTTATCATGAGGAAAACACGAGGAAAACACGAGGTTATCACGAGTAACACGAGGTTATCACGAGGAAAACACGAGGTTATCACGAGGAGAAACACGAGGTTACCAAGTTGAAAACACGAGGTTATCATGAGGAAAACACGAGGTTATCACGAGGAAACACGTGGTTATCACGAGGAAAACACGAGGTTATCACGAGGAAAACACGAGGTTATTACGAGGAAATGATGAGGTTATCACGAGGAAAACACGAGGTTATTACAAGGAAAACACGAGGTTATCACGAGGAAAACACGAGGTTTTCACGAGGAAAACACGAGGTTATCATGAGGAAAACACGAGGTTATCATGAGGAAAACACGAGGTTATCACGAGGAAAACACGAGGTTATCATGAGGAAAACACGAGGTTATTACAAGGAAAACACGAGGTTATCATGAGGAAAACACGAGGTTATCATGAGGAAAACACGAGGTTATCATGAGGAAAACACGAGGTTATCATGAGGAAAACACGAGGTTATCACGAGGAAAACACGAGGTTATCATGAGGAAAACACGAGGAAAACACGAGGTTATCATGAGGAAAACACGAGGTTTTCACGAGGAAAACACGAGGTTATTACGAGGAAAACACGAGGTTATCATGAGGTTATCACGAGGAAAACACGAGGTTATTACGAGGAAAACACGAGGTTATCATGAGGAAAACACGAGGTTATCACGAGGAAAACACGGTATTATCACGAGGAAAACACGAGGTTATCATGAGGAAAACACGAGGTTTTCACGAGGAAAACACGAGGAAAACACGAGGTTATCATGAGGTTATCACGAGGAAAACACGAGGTTATTACGAGGAAAACACGAGGTTATCATGAGGAAAACACGAGGTTATCATGAGGAAAACACGAGGTTATCACGAGGAAAACACGAGGTTATCACGAGGAAAACACGAGGTTATCATGAGGAAAACACGAGGTTATCATGAGGAAAACACGAGGTTATCACGAGGAAAACACGAGGTTATCATGAGGAAAACACGAAGTTATCACGAGGAAAACACGAGGTTATCATGAGGAAAACACGAGGAAAACACGAGGTTATCATGAGGTTATAACGAGGAAAACACGAGGTTATCACGAGGAAAACACTAGGTTATCATGAGGAAAACACGAGGTTATTACGAGGAAAACACGAGGATATTACGAGGAAAACACGAGGTTATCACGAGGAAAACACGAGATTATCACGAGGAAAACACGAGGTTATCATGAGGAAAACACGAGGTTTTCACGAGGAAAACACGAGGAAAACACGAGGTTATCATGAGGTTATCACGAGGAAAACACGAGGTTATTACGAGGAAAACACGAGGTTATCATGAGGAAAACACGAGGTTATCATGAGGAAAACACGAGGTTATCACGAGGAAAACACGAGGTTATCACGAGGAAAACACGAGGTTATCATGAGGAAAACACGAGGTTATCATGAGGAAAACACGAGGTTATCATGAGGAAAACACGAGGTTATCACGAGGAAAACACGAGGTTATCATGAGGAAAACACGAGGAAAACACGAGGTTATCATGAGGTTATAACGAGGAAAACACGAGGTTATCACGAGGAAAACACTAGGTTATCATGAGGAAAACACGAGGTTATTACGAGGAAAACACGAGGATATTACGAGGAAAACACGAGGTTATCACGAGGAAAACACGAGGTTATCATGAGGAAAACACGAGGTTATCACGAGGAAAACACGAGGTTATCATGAGGAAAACACGAGGTTATCATGAGGAAAACACGAGGTTATCATGAGGAAAACACGAGGTTATCACGAGGAAAACACGAGGTTATCACGAGGAAAACACGAGGTTATCATGAGGAAAACACGAGGTTTTCACGAGGAAAACACGAGGTTATCATGAGGAAAACACGAGGTTATCACGAGGAAAACACGAGGTTATCATGAGGTTATCACGAGGAAAACACGAGGTTATCACGAGGAAAACACGAGGTTATCATGAGGTTATCACGAGGAAAACACGAGGTTATCACGAGGAAAACACTAGGTTATTATGAGGAAAACACGAGGTTATTACGAGGAAAACACGAGGATATTACGAGGAAAACACGAGGTTATCACGAGGAAAACACGAGGTTATCACGAGGAAAACACGAGGTTATTACGCGGAAAACACGAGGTTATTTGTCAAAATAGCAGTTCCCAAATAAATTTTGAACTTTATCCAACGGATATGTAGTTGTCAGGTGACAATCACGTTTCTGTAAAATATGCAGACGCACTACCCGTAAAACAAACAAAGATAAGCAATATAACACACACAGTTGACGGACGATAGATTGAACTAACAACCATATCTAAACACACACTTACACTCTCACGTTAACACTCCATTTACACAATCACGCACATGTATTTTCACGGTACAATACCGCACAATAGCTCTGCAACAATTAACTAATTTATCCGTCCAGTTTCACGGTATAGATCACTGCGCCTCAGGTTATCAATTCTTAATCAACCAGTAATTTAAAAACACACGTTTAAGTTGATTATTTCATGGATAAAATATTGCGCAACCTGTTAATTAAATTACCTTCTGAGCCTGGAGTACACACATCACACGGCTGAGCGACAACTCAATTTAATTAATTTTAGAAGGCTTTGTTATTTTTGATTCCATATCTAGTTTTCAATTTACTAAGTACGCTCTTAAACCTGTAAATTAAATGTGTAAATAAAATTTTGATTATAGAAAAATCATTACTGCCGTAAAATGTCATTCATTATTTATCTATTTTTTGGCGCTTTATAAATCCAAAATTGCTCACCCTTAAATTTAATACAGGTTTCAAAAATATGTGTCTTAACTACAAAACCTGTTTTATGGCGTCTAAATAAACATACTTCCGAAAAGGCTTAGTTGTCCGTCTGTCGGCCATTTTTGTTTTCCGAAATGGCGGCTATTTAAAATTTATAATATTGAATCATAACCATTACTTTTTTGTTATGGGCTGTGATAGCCTCCTTCAGAGGCCTCACCGGTGTCGATTGCAGCCCCAAGTTCCATCCTACACCCACTCAGTAATACCTGTCATCCTTATGAAGGAACAGATGCTACCTATAGGGTTGTCTAGGATGGTTTCCGTCTCCTTCCCCGGAGGGCCTAGAGAGTATAGCCTGGCTCATCCTAACGCCTCACACTCTAAGAGAATGTGTTCTGCGGACTCTTCAGCCAAACCACATTTCCTGCAAATATTTTCTGAAGCAATCCCTATCCTGTGTGGGTGTTTTCTGAGGTGACAGTGGCTCGTTAAGAGCCCAACCACCCACCTCATATTATCCCTTCTAAGAGAGATGAGTTGTTCAGCATGTTTCTTGCTTGGTCTAAGTAGACTCTTTGCAAGTCTACTTGTAGTTGATTTCGTCCAGGCCCTATTCATCCCCTCCCGTATCCATCTATCTACCGCTGCTCAGGCATGTCCATAGGATATCCCATTACTTTACAAAAATCTAACCACCTGTCCTTTTAAAAATCTATGTGATAATATTTTGATTCTTGGTATATTGGTAAAAATTAGCATACAAAATGAACGAACAATAAATTTAAATTCGAAATTTAATAATTTCTAAAAATACCATTATTTAAAAACACACAAAATGGCCTACAAACAGGTAAAAAAGCGTTTTCAGATATACAGTATGTTTATTAGAATTGAAACTAAGTTCTCAAGTCCTCAATTACATCACTAAGTTAGAAAACATAATTTTGAAACATTGTATCAAACTCCGTATACGAAATATGGGTTATGTTTGGTAATTTCAAACAATATCCCTCCATTTTTAACAAATCTTCAAATATCCTCACGAAAGCGAAAAAACGAATTTCGTCCATATTTAAGCAGTATAGAGGCAAACAAAATTAATATAGGACATGAAATTTGGTGTATGATACTCATACAGTGTGCTCATGTAGAACCCTATTCAAATTTAGAAATGAAATCTTTAAAATTTCAAAATGGCGGTCATTTAAACTGTTTTTGTTCATATGTCGTGTGTATTAAACTTATAACATACTAAATTACATATACACTCCGTGGTTTCAATTATGCAAGTAATGCTACCAATCCAACCATTCTACGATGAGAAATAGCGATGACAATGATATTCGTATATTTAAGATGAGACAGATCCTCGTTACCTGACACTTGTGTACCGACTGGAAGCTTTTACATATGCACAGCCTCGAGGCCTGCTAGTATCAAAACACAAGCGAAGCGATATTATGTATACACATCTACTAGCCGTAGTTAATGTCAATAAAGTAGCGATATACACAAAATTATGAGGCTCGGAAAACTTGTCTAACAAATTGACCCGTCAAGACACCTTGATCTAGCAATACAATTCAACGTTTCCTACAAAACGCAAAAACCAACTTTTGGACGACGGATCTGCTAGTATTGTAAGATAGGGCTGGGTAAGTACCATCAACTTGATTAAAACAGAAATAACAAATACGCGGTTAACAGCGTAACAGATGCTTGTCGCACAAATTACTTCAATATTAACATCCTTCAATTAAAACGCATTTAATTAAGTAATTATACAATTTATTGCATGACGCGTCACACTAAACGTCACGGATAGCCGGGAGGGTTGCGTGTACTTATAGTAACACAGACCGGAAGCGAGCTTTCAATACACCAAGCCGCAACTCTACTAATGGAAGAGTTCCGTTTTGCATATTATACTGTATAATTTGGCAACAGGTTTTTTTGCGTTCAACCTCGTACTACGCGAAAAGGGTTGGGTAGCCCTGAAACACTTCCTATCAATTTAATTGTGTGAGTTGGTAATGTTTTAATAATTATATCACTCTTTCATACTCTACACTCCCTCTTCTCTGAATCTGACTGGCTGTGATTCATCAACATTCACAAGCCAAGCTATCAATCATTGTGGGCTGACACATGGTAGGACGGAAAATTCGTTAACTGTTTTTACTTTCTCAAACATTCGTGTTATAGAGAAAGTAAAAATCTCAGTTTAGATTCTCCAGAGACCAAAAAAGTGTTTTGGAAAGATTTTTATCTGTAAAGTACGCAGTGCTCTACTAAACAAACGTATTTAATCAAACATTGTACTGAGACTTTTTTCGATAACTGAATTTTGTGGATACTCGCCACGCGAAAAGAAACTCAAAATTATGGTTTTCTCAAATTCATCTTAAACAATTTTGATAAAATATTGCTCTAGTATTGCCTTTTAAAGACACCATCCCTCTAAAAATTCCGTTTCGTAACTTACTGGTAAAAAAAAAAACATTGGTTATGCGTGAAGATATAAAAGACGTAATTTTTATGGATCGTAGGTAAAATCAAGGACAATTCTAATTTTATATTCGTGTTTGTCTGTACGTTAACAAACAGTCTACACAGAAAATAAAATAAATGCTTCATATTTCAAACTTTGCATTTATATTATCCAACATATAGGAAAAATATAGCGATAACAAAAGGAGCAAAAACTATTGATTTGAAAATAATTAAAAAAATATGTATGGGGAATCAAATGAAACTAGTAGTTATTCTGATTACATAGAATGTTTATTTGACGAAAAACGTAACATGTCGATGCTATGCCATATTATAAGTGTCAGATATCAAGTCTCCCCCCCCCTGAACACGGCGTGACCGATATCATATATGATGAATTGTGTTTTCATTGATTTCTTTTTATTATGGTCCGTAGGTTAAACCACGAGTACTTATAATTTATGTGCACTTCTGTCTGTAAGTCGCACCAGTCTACACAGACAAGACGATATATTTCAAACTTTGCATTTATATTCTTTTTATTTTTTCACATATGGGGAAAATATAGTGGTAAAGAAAAATTACCTTGGGGTAGTTAAGGGGCAAAAACTATTGAAATAAAAATATTATTTTTAGAAATATTACGACGTGTAAGATATGAAATGAAATTAGAAGTTATTCTGATTATGAATATGTATGTTTATTTGATGAAGAATTTAATAGGCCGCTGTAAAGACTTCGGATTTAAAAAAGTAACTATCTCTCTAGTCCTACGGACCCACACGCTTGATCCCCTTATTTAGTGAAGTCTGAAGATTATTTACTTCAAACCTATGTGCAAAATATGAAATTTAAAAAAAATATATACAGTTAAAGAATACTTGGCAAAAAAGTAATCACTAAATTTTAATCAAAGACGATTTAGATCTTTTTTAAAATATATAGAACATATATAAACAGCGTCTTCTACTATTCTTTTTTTACGTTTTGAGTGACAACTACCGAATTGTCATGTGTGGGGACAATTAGTTTTAACTAAATTTAATTTGATTTTGGAGATTGGCGAGTGAGAAAGTTTGTGCAATATTTTTGCATTTTTTATTTGTTCTGTCAATGAAACAGTTGGTCGTCAGTTTTATTTGGCTATCCAAGTGTGAGAAATAAACTTTTATTATGTATTATAAAACAATATATTTTATAAATGTACAAATAACATTTTAACATTTTCTTCGCTTTTAAAGAAATGTTTTATATAAGCTATAAGTAAAGTAAAGATATATCTTTCTTTAAATTCATAACCTAAAAATCTTGAAAACAAAGGGTTTTCTCGACATTTAGAAAATATAGGAGCTATAATTAAAACTTTAAAAAATATATATATTTTGTTAACAAAGAATAAAACTTAACCCAATTTTCTTGCCATTTTTGACATTTGGAAAATTCTTTTAAAATTGTTGTTTAGGGGATGACGAGGCAAACGTTTGAAATCCACCAAAGTGATGTATCATTTAAAAGCTCTTAGTATGCTGATTTATTTTTAGTGTTTCAATATTGAACAGTAATGAAAAATGTGTGAAACCTAAATTTGCGTTCGCAATTTAGAAACAGTAACAAATATTGAAGAAAAAAAATTGTAAATGTTTGTTATTCTAAAAACGCAACCACATAACCCATGTTTGTATAAAAATTCGTAGAGACAAACCACCCCTAACTTCAAATATAACCTTTTGTTGTTGAAAAATTTAACAAAACTAATATTTTTAAGTTTCATTGTTTGAAAATTATGTTTAACTTTATTTCGCTTTCTTATCTCAAGTAGTTTTCTATCACGGTGGTCTGTTACATCCTGTACATAATAAGTCAACAATGTTGCCAAATTACTTTAATAGATCTGTGGATATTTCATGTTCTCGGATGTTGTAAAATATTTATACTAAATTCGTCTTTAAGGGGCCGCTGATGAAGATATATTGGATACAAAACATTTGGTAAATATAGAACAATATATAAGACGACTATTAAGGAGATACTCCTCATAAAACCATTTATAAGACGAATAATACAAAGTAAATTGTCTATCTCCATAGTATGCTATGAAGCTCGTAAATTAGAGGCTTTAATGCTGCCATCTAACGGCGAACCTCTGGTAACTTCCAGTACATCATGGCGTATTGCACGTTCCTACTTCTCCCACACTAGCGCATTCTGAACTTCAACCCACAAAACTACAACTGTCCACCCGCGTATTGCCTCACCATATCGTATATTGTGGAACTTGTTACATATAAATTCAATTTTAGTACTTAACTCACAACTAGACCGACGTATATTATCAGAAATCGTTAAACAAGTTTTCTAAAGAAATCTAGAACAAATTAAAAAACTTAAAAACAAACAAATATTACTTCTCCACTATGAGCGCTAATTACTGTATTAATGCTCCCAAGAATAGGCTAGGCGAAGTTAGTTTAGAAATATTTTAATGAATAACCTAACCTAGGCGCCACGAGATTTTAAAACTTTGTTGAATCCGGTGAAATATAATTAAACACAATAAACTTTGTTTTGTCTTTTAATTGTTTTACCTTTAACTACCTTTAACGTTAACATATTAAACTTGTAAAAAATAATTTATCTTTTATTCTTTAAAAAACAGAAAGCTAATCTTTTTACAGAGAGCATTTTCCTACCATACAGAGTGATTCAAAATTGCAAGGAAATAGTTCTTTTATTCTTTGACTTAAAAAGGAGAATGATAACAATTTTACGACTTACATTTTCTACTATATAAAGAGTTATTCAAAAATGTACTGAAATATTTCAGGAAATGATTTTAATTATACAATTTTTCTTATATCTTCATAAAAACGATGTATTTGAGTTACGGCTAGCGAAATATTTTGCCCTCATTTCTGCTCCAAGAAATGCCATGTTGCAATTTTTAGGATCGTAATTTAGGACAATATTTAGTGGTTTTATATGTTTTTGATCTAGAAAATTGAATAAAATATATCACAAAATTATATGTCTTGTAAATTTCACGAAAAGTTGGGAAAATTACGGGAAAATGGAGTCGAGAAAACATCTTTTTTCTCTGTTTGGTTAAAACAAAATTTTGTTAAACAATATATACAAGTTGTGGAATATGTAGTTCTGAGAAATTTGTTTTAAGTGAAGTCGACAGATAAATAACACAAGTTAGAGAAATTCGACCTTTACTAAAAACAAATCGGAACAAAATGTGACATAAACACGTTACAATAAAAAAAAAAAAACTTCTTTATAATGACATTTACCTCATGTAATTTTTATTTGTTTTGGGGTACTAAAATTTAAAAAAATAATAATAAAAATATTTCCGAAACAGATCCATTGTCTGATTTAGGTGTTGGTTTTTTAAAACAATTTTATAATTTTGGAAATAGAAGCAATATTGAGTCCAAATTTGTTAAACAGATTTTCATATAATTATTGTCATTTTACCAAAAAACAACACTTCAATTGGTATATTTTCAAAATGGAGGTTACTTAAAATGTTTATTTCCAATTACTTCGAAAACCATTGATTTTACAAAAAAAGTTACAACTTTTTGACAATGACGTAACCAAAGTTTTTTTGACGTCAAGAGTCTTCCGGTTCAGTCAAAACAACTTTTCAAACTTAATTATTAAACTTTTCTTGTTTAAAAAATTAAACCCTGAATTAACAAGGACTTCAAAAACATTCAATAATAGATTAAATTACACACAAACAGTCATAACCGATATACTAACCTAACTAAACTACTCATATTAAAAATATCAGTGCAACAACATTGTGATTGATAATGCGAAAATGATTCTTAGACGCCATGTTTAAAAAAAAAATTTAAATAGAGCCTTTCAAAAATAGTGGCTTTCGAGTGTGTGTGTGTGTGTGTGTGTGTGTGTGTGTGTGTGTGTGTGTGTGTGTGTGTGTGTGTGTGAGAGAGAGAGAGAGATGATGTCACTTTAGCACGAAACCTTCTTGAGCAGGGTCCATTTTTACCTAACACAGACTGCCCTTAGCAGGTAACAGCTGATTTGGTAGCTTGGTTGAGCAGACCACGCTACTCAAATTAGGTAAAGGGATTAGTCCGGTAACGCAGCCAAATGTTGTGTATTAAGTTTCCTATTAAAACTAATTTCCAAAGACCAATCACCAACACGGTCGTGTTAATTTATTATTTAAAAGAGACTAGAGCAACCCCCCGAGTTCAACTCTCTTGATAACTTGTGTTTGTGTTGTGTGAGTGTTTAATAGTAATTAGCTCTAATTGGGTAATGTATTATAAATAAAATTAATCTGTTTAAAGCTGTGTACCTTATGGTGTATGGGCAGATCTGTGGCGAGTGTTTTAGACCTCAAAATAGGCTTGGGCCAAAGCAGTACGTTATCCAAGTATACAGTATTGGCTAGGGCTGAAAGTAACGTTACAGCCACAAATTGTTTAGCAATCTTTTTGTCTATCTCAAAAATGAGACTTCAAAAATCCAAAATTATAAACAAGCCCGACGAAAAAAAAAAATCTGACACTGTCAAAAATAATCATCATATTGTGGCAGGAAGTACTGACCAAAAAAATAACACCCAAAGAGAGTAGTTTCCAAAAAACGCATTTGAAAACTGAAGTGAGAAACCAAAAGTACGGAGTAATTTGGGTGGGATTTTCCTCCCTAAAAAGATCTGATCCGTAGAACCGTTTATTTCCGTCTACAAACAATTTATTGCATTTTAGTATAAGCTAATTGGTATTCATATTTTAAATTCAATCATAGCGACAATGTTTAAAAATATTACTGTTCTAACATTTTATGCAAGAAAATCTCAAAAGACAATATACAATCTCGGTATAAAAATACACGACAGTTGTTCTCAACTTGAAATGCAGTTTCTAGTTTAACACCGGTAATAATGTTTACAAACCGGAAACAAATTACTCAAAGCCAACAAAATAATCACAGAAATGAGCAAAGTTAGATTGAGTTTTCGATAAATCGAATACAATCAAAGAAAGCTTGTTTACCGACTTATCTTGTGTTTCAATACAGAAGAATCGATAGACATTGGATGTGATTATTTTGACTCGGGGTGGATGAAATTTCCAATGACGTAGACAAATCAACAACTATGCTGTCGAACAGTGACATACTGACAAAACCTTTCTGTAGTCTCTTTCTTGAAAAATACATTTTAATGAAACCACTTGTGTCAATTTTTAAGATGAACCAATTTCCAGACCGAGATCTTGACAAATATATTTTCAGGGGGGGAGGTAGAATTACTAGGACCTAACTAAATCTACATCTATTTTAATGAAATCTCGGGGTAAATCTCTCTCCTTTATCTTTCCTAATAGGTCTCTCTTGACCACCTCTCTTCGGAACTTGACGCTATTGTCGAGGAACAGGGGTTCATTGTTTTTTTTGTTTTCATTCATCATTTTAGAAAGCAATGATGCAGGGAGGTTTTCGCCTAAAATATATATATTTCGGGGGTTGGTTTTGTGCATGCGTAAATAAATTTTGTCCAATGAATAAAGTTTCTACTTTCTGTAGTTTTTCCATAATATAAATTCTACTTTACGTTTTTCGAATGGATCACAACTTCAGGAGCAACGTATTTTCTGATCAGTTTCTCAAACTTCATTTTTATCTATAGTTTATATATATTATCTAAATGTTATGTGTTCTCCTTCTTCTATTTTAACATGTTTAACTATCTGCCCCTACTATTATTTTAGATTTTCAAACGTGAAATATGCATGGTCTGTATATATATATAGGATTTTTCTTTTTTTATAACTCAAAATTGAAGGTAGCTAGTATAAGAAAAAAATGTAAAATTACAATTGGTTCTAACCGATTTCGATTAAAGTTTTCTCTAGGTGTAACCTCTAAAGACCTAACACAAAACGTATTCATTACCTTCTCTCCATATATACCGTTTCGTAAGTTACAAGTACAAAACCAAAAACTCGACTAAGATGGTTCTTACTCAAATTCGACACTAACGATTTCGTTTATATTGTAAATATATAAATATAAATTACCTAAACTCGGGTGTGAAATTGGATCATTACCATTCAATTTTTCCGATCAACTGTGTCATTTATAATATTTACATCATTGCTCAAAACGAATAGCAATTTATTCGCAGTCCCAGCTAGTGAATAAGAACAATTTATAATAGCCTTAGCAGCTGTAAACGCTTAATACAACGACAAAACAACATTAAACCCTATGCAAATAAGTAGCGTCCACGGATAGATCGATCTGTTATTCATTAGGCATTTGTATGTGGGCAGTTAGGGTATACACCTGGGGGCAATATTTAGTTACACTGGAGGTAATATAACTGGCTTGTACTGTTTTATAGCTTTATGTAACGTATGAGGCAAACTTGGTTGCACGGGAGGGGGGAGGGTCATTATAGAACGAGAGCAATGTCATTTCCGGAAGTCACTATGATACATGAGTTTGAGGTTCGGACAAAAGGAACCGCAACGGGACGTGCCGGGTATTCTGTGACCGCACGTAAAGTTACAGAAAATATTACCACGGTCAACGTTTTATAACGTATCATTTTTTTTAATGATGTTCTTTAAACATTTCTCCTTAACTTATGCGGAAATGCCAGAATAAAATTAAATCTCCAATGAATCGTTGACAGACTGTGACCTTGATATTAATATATCTAGATTGATAAACTGCACAAAATATGTTTGTTTTTACGATGAAAAACATCGTAGTCATCAACGTCTTATATATATATATATATATATATATATATATATATATATATATATATAACTGAACAAAGGAACCTAGCCGTTAAATACTCTAATAGCGTCAGAGTCGGATGAGAATAAAAGTTGGTCAACGCCTGATAGGAAAAATGAAAGGGAAAAATCTAACTTAAGACTACATAAATATGTGTAGAAACAGCTCAAGCGTTTGCCACGACTGTAGTCGTTGTAGTTGTGGCTGCTGAGGATATGGTGCTACAATTATATTAAGTGTAACAATAATATAACCTAATTACAATTTAGGTATAACTAAGCGTTATGCTAAAAAAAGCAGTTATACTATACGATAGTCAGTCTGCCCTTTAGGACTGTGCTACCAGGGTCTCTATACACTAGTCTCCACCAACTCAGTAACCCTAAGCTGAGTACCTGATCACCCAGGCGTTCGAGGTAATGAATGTGCGGATGAACTGGCCAAGGAGGAGGCACAACTTCCCTTTTTTGGGTCCAGAGCCAGGCATATAACTTTTTTTTTTTAATAAAGTACTCTACCTTAATTTCCCGTCAGTGAACTTCTTTTTCTTCTTCTTCTTCTGACGGAGAATTAAGGTATAGTACTTTATTATATATATTAGTGACCTGGATACTGAAAAATGATTTCATTATTTTTTTTTCTCTATAAAGCTATTGGAAAATATTCCAATGAAAGGCATTGCAAACGGTGGTAGGATTACTCTGAATAAAATCATGGAAAACAGCTTATCAGAACGCTCAACAACTAACCAACTCGTTATTGAGGTTGAATAAAACCTGTATAAAACAAGTTATGGCGTTATTTACCGAACACTGCCACTTCAGAAAATTTGCTAACATCTCAGGATCACCAATGTTGATCGCGCTTGTAAGCTATGTAAACGGTCTGATGATACTGCTACGGATATCATCCTGGAATACGAGAGGCTTGAGGTTAAAAGAAGAGCCATATTTGGGCCTCTACAACTGGGTGATGACTTCGATGCTAGTATAGAACGGTAGCTTCAGAGACTCGTTGAGGGCACAGCTATCGGGTTTCCTTGCTTGTAGGTCCTTGCGGTGTACAATGAGCTTAAGATGAAGTACAAGAATTTTGTGTCATCATATCCCAATAACGTAGTCTATCCCATCACATAACTTTCTCTAAACTACCTATATGTGATAAAGTAAAACTAAATTAATAGAATTCCAAATTGTAGCCCCTCCATGTACCTTAATGCAATTTATTAATCATGAAAATCAAGAAATAGTATAACTAAAAGGTACAATGTCGTTTAATATTATAATAAAATAATCGACTTAATGGCGACTGGGGAATTAAAATTTCATTATAAATATAAAGAATAATAATTCCATTACATAAAATTATCATTATGTATACAGTAAATCTTTCTATAGTGTAGCTCTGTTTTTCATTAAGTTATATACACAATTAATATTCAGCATCGAGCTTCCAACATCTCCATGTCCCAAGGGTTACTTTTTACCATTAATTACATCAACTTATGTGCAAAACGTTTTAAATTGTTGCAAGTCGTCATATTTATTTCCCAAAAGACAGGCGCCATTTGCAACTTTGGGATTTGTTTTGCTCCATTTATCACCCTACTTACAGATGCAACACCAGGTGCTGTTGGCTTCTTCTTTCTGTTTTTTGTATTTTATTTTAATAAAGAATTATTAAAATTTTGGATCTTTAGATGATAATAATACATTTTTCTGGAATCCAAAATTTTTATTATCGGAGAAGTATTTTGAGAAATAATGGTAAATTACCATTAAATTGGTGGTTATTATTTCTATCTATGCATATGTAAAATGTGGTATTGTATTTTGTATTTTATAATGGAAGAAATAATAAAGATTTTTCATTTAAAAAATAATGGATCTTTTCTTAAAAAAAAATTAATTTCGAAAAAATAATGTAAATAAAATAAAAAACTGTTTTTAGAAATATTTTAATTATAAATTTAAGAAGAGAATAATTTTTAATCATTACTCGTTCTGGAACTACCTTGTTGCTTTACATTGGGTGATGTATGGTCAGTTATTGATATCTCGTTGTTTTAATTTTAAATTTCTAGACCAGAATTCGTTACTAATCATTGCTACAATTTAACTCACAATGTTGGATCAACACTGTAACGTTTTGAGCTATAAATAGGATGAAACATTTTACTCATCAAACATTTACCTACTAGACTAAACGTGAGACGATAGAATAAATATAGAATTACGATTTTTCAAAATCTGCTGTAACGATTTTGATCTAATCTTGTTTATGTAAAACCTCTAAAGGCCCAAACGAAACGTATTGGTTGCCATCTCTTCAAAAATCGTCGTGAGTTATATGTAAAAAAAAAACAAAATTCGAGTGTTATGAAATACATACTTTCTCAAAATAGATTCGACAGATTTTGTTCAAACTTAATTAACCCAAAACCGTGTGAAAAATCGCACTAAATAAATACAGTATTACAGTTCAGGAATGACTACCAAAAACATAATCGAAACTAGACCACCGTCATTAAAAACTTGATTTTAATTAAATACGATTTATGCTGAGGACATGTTTATGTCACAAACGTACAAGTTGAAGTCCTCTTTAAATTGACAACGTTATTACTTTTAACTACCGAAATAAGAATTTTGGATAAATATTTTAGTTAGGTTTGTATTTCAATCATGAATAGGTGTGTGAAAAAGTTTGTGCACTGATTGTTAGTGTTAATGAAAAAAAAAAAAAAAAGAAAAGAATTAAATTAAACACATAATTCTTACATTTAGTCTTACGTCACGTACTTCTAAATTATGTGAGCAATTCATAACGTTAAAAAGAAAAAATAAAGAAGAAATTGCGTGAAGTAATTTTGACAAATTTTAATAGCTACATCTATGTAGCTTATTTTTTTAGCAAAACCTTTAACTACTGTATGGGTTATGAGAGGGTAACTATACAAAATAGCAATGCTTATTCGAAAAAAAAATCGCAATTGTGTATTTTGACTTTATGACAATAATAAAAATCATTTAACGAAATACTTTTTTCTTGTCTTTAACGGTGAAAACCTCTCAATTATCGTCGATTTAAAAAAAAGAAGAACATTGCATAAAATAGAGACATTCATTTGCATAACCTTTGAGTAGTGTTAGGGTACTTAGTTCGACAAGAGAGATCTGATAGCAATGATGAGAGCGAGGGATCTAACCAATAGTTCCAGTAGGTCCTTCAGGACTACCACGCCCGTAGTCACTATAGCGATCCCTGAAGAAAAAAAAGTACATGAAGAAAGGTGTAAATCCAGGTAGGATACTTCTGGATTTCCTCTTAATATTACAAAAAGAAGACCTGAAGAGTGTAGACTTGCTAAACAGCTTTTTACTCTGGTAATTTGGGGTCAGCATATAAGGTTACCATCACAGTAAATCTACATTTCGAAATCAGAATTGGTTAAAAAATGTAGCTTACAACAACACCGGTGTTGGGCAAACACCGTAACTTTTTGCATCTTATTAGCAAGATTGCGAACCACTTGACCTTAAAGTGCTGTTTTTTTTAATTTACGTTAGGATGTTCTTTTTTATACACCAACTTATAAAATTAAAAATCGATTGTGTAGCAAATTCCATTGAAATCTGTTTAGACAACCTGCCCCTAAACCAAGCTCCCCTCTAAATTCCCCTAATCCCCCCATAATTCTTCCCTCTAAATATGCATTTTATAGAAATAAAACCCAAACAAGTAGCGTCTGGAAAACCTAATTTAACTCGGAACTCGTCTTTAATTAAAAAATTGAGACGAAAATAAATTTAAAAAGAAAAGACAAGAAGAAAGAAAAGAAATAAGAACAGTCTACTGTGATCACCAACGAGCAGAGTTTACTGGGTCACATTAAATTTGTTTGTAAATAGTTTTAGGTCGTTGCAAAGCTATGGAACTTGTTACATGTATTTAATTGTAAAACTGGTGTAAGCTGTGCAAAATTATATTTAGATTTTATTTAGAAATAAACAGGCTGAACGACTGTCTTGTGATTTCTCAATGGTTGTTTGTTTCGGAGAGTTGCTTTTACATTTATGTTTTAAATGGAATATTCGTATGTAATATGTGTTACTTTGGCCAAAGGGTGATGATGATCAACAGGTTTTCCCTTTAAAAAATCCGAAAGAGCCGTTGAACGAACGTTCAAATGAACGAATATAGGCTTTTAATTACTACTTTACTCGTCGTAACCACACAAATATTCGCGTTAAACGTTTTTAGAAATGGACTTTCGAGTTATACGTAAAAGACTCTAACCCGTTTCTTTACGTCATACACGCTGCTTTATGTGATCATAAGATGTTATAAAATATCTGCTTTTGAAATATCATTTGAAACCAACAAAATGGTTTGCTTACATTTCGCAAAATTAATCTACTTGTTGTTAATGAATGACAATTAAGGTTTGAATTTTGTATCTTGTAAAAAGTTAACAACTTAACTATACATACTGTATAGGGCATAGTTTGTGATTGTATACATTTCGATAATATTAACGGTTTATATGGCTTATTGTTAACGTGTGAAAATTGCATGGGAACTTAGATTTTATAAGTGTTACACAGTGTAAATCGCCGGCCGCAGGAAGACGACGTGGAAACCGTTGAACGCTTACAGGTCGACGAGAAAGTGGCAATGACAGAAATCGAAGGGCACTGAATCGTGAAGTAAATCAATAGGTTTAACTTTTTGATGTTACCAACCTCAACCTCGATATTATTTTTAAATTGCACGATTATTTGCTATTAACAATCCATTTAGTAACGTACGTGATCTTCTTGAAGAATGTAGATATTCCAGTGGTTTAATGTTTCATTGTGACATTTGCAGAACGTCAATCTGTTAAAATTCTTAACTGGAATTATTTGTTTTAATAATTGTTGGTGAAGTGTAGCTCCTAAATGGCCCATACAAAATGATGTGGCCTCATCTCCTGAAATATGCAGCTTTTGGAGTTATCGATTAAAAAACATACACAAAATGGCTCGGTTATAGAAGCTCTAATTACACAAAACAGGTTGTAAGTATTTCGCTAAAACTTAAGGTAAAGATGAAAATTTAAATCCAAATAACAAGAGAAAACATACCATTCACAAATAATTGGGGGAAAAAAATCTAATACAATTTAAGTCCTAGAGTGAATTTATGGCGAAAGTTATAGTCTGTATACCGTAACTTGGCGTCTGAACCCTTGGCTACCTGCGAGCGGCCGGAACCGTCCCCCGTCGCTCCCTTCCTCACCCAGCTGTTTCAGTGATGAGTCACCTACTAGCGTTAACACTGCACTATTTAACTTTTTTATGGGAGACACAATTTTTAATTTTTTTCAGCATAGTTAAAATGTTTAGGAAAATATAGGCAAATTGATACCAAACACGACACTATTTCGTTTGTAAAAGCCGCCAGTAGAAAGCTCTTTACACAGCTACTTTTTGCATAAACACATACTTATTATTTATAGGGTTTACGTACTATTTAGATACATTTGTATCGTATTTGGTATCAATTTGCTTATATTTTCCTAAACATTTTAACTATGCTGAAAAAAATTTAAAATTCTGTCTCCCATAAAAAAGGTAAACAGTGCAGTGTTAACGCTAGTAGGTGACTCATCACGGAAACAGCTGGGAGAGGAAGGGTGCGAGGGGGGACGGTCCGGGTCCAGACGCCAAGTTACGTTATACAGATAATAGGTAAGTTAAGACTATATTTAAATATAATAAAATGTTCTATAATCCGGGACATAAAAACCTCTGTAAATAGAGTTTACAGATTGTTATAAAGTCAATATAAAAAATAAAAAAAAAACTAAAACATTACTTTGAATGATGCGGTTTACATGCATTTACATCTTCATGCGGTTACACGCATTACTTGATGGTCTAGCTATTGTCCTCTAGCTATAGTTTCCACTTTGAAGCATCTGAAGTACTACAGCTGAATTAAGGCGATTTTTAAGCCTACGTTCATGCTTCCATGCTATGGATCTTATTGACTCAGTCCGTTTTAGGTCCAATCATAATCAGACAATATTTAAACTATCTGATTGAAAATTATTTACGCGATATTTTAGATGTGTAAATGTTACTGTTGTTGTGTAAATAAATACAAAATAAGTCAAAATCAAAGTTTAAAATTCAATCCAATCTCTAATTTCATCTAAAGTTAATGTTTATTTTATTTTTACATTTTATCTCCAGAATGTACTAAAAACCGGCCTAATACCACCAAATAGATAGATCATTACTTCAGAATGTTTTGAGTGCAGATTATGACCTGCAAGAATTATGTACTCTCTGTACTATGTAAACAGATGGAACTTTAATCGCATTACAAGTTAGACCAACTTTGTAAAGGCTTATACAATTCAGATAATTCGGAATGGATAGCACCAATTGAAAGGTCAAGTGAATAAAAGCTTTTGTCTTGCTTCGATGTTTGTATGTAACTTCGCTATAAAATCAATGTCCGAGGGGTTAAAATTAGGTTAACTGGCTGAGGAGAAATTATGGTTAGTATTTTCAGTGATACAGAGTGTCACAAAATACCTCGAGGCGCTATACAGAATCGGATTCAATCTAAATAAATGAAAAATGTTCAGTAATTTTTTAAAATTCGGCTTAGTTTAGTCGCTTAAAATTCACTGTACTCCAGAAATAGATAAGATAATGAGTTCAAATTTCGTGTAAGCATTTTGTATGTTACGTTTTTTAAGTGTACCAAACACGGATACTTTCTTATAGATTTTTTCAAAATGGCGACGGTTTAACACTTTTAACATCGAATATCTCAAAATCCGTTAACTTTTAACAACATTTTCACCTTTTTTCATGTAGAAACTTTGCTTTCATCTCTTTTATTCTCATACGACCCCGACTCTATAAACTGTTTGATAGGTGGAGAGTCTATTTTATGTTCTCTACGTTACTAATTATTATAATACATTTGTGTTTCTTTATTACATTTTCACATATTTATACGTTTTTATTGATGTTTATTTTGATTCATTTCTTTATTTACTCCTGCATAAAACTATGGTTAATCTAAAATTTCTATTATATCAAACCTTAAGGGGTAAGTCTAGTACGTACGGGCATGGTATTTACAGGGGACCCTAGTTGGATCTACTCATTTTTTCATGTAATCTTGAATTAGATTCCTCTCTTTCACATTTACTATCTCTTCTGCATTGACCAACTCATGTTCTCTTCCATAGCTGGCGCTATTGGAGTAATTAAGGGCTAGTAGTCTTTATTTTATATTGTTCTCTTCTTTTTTAAAATCTAAGATGACCGAGAACTTTTTCACCTTTAAACTGCAAGTCAACAGCATTGTTACCAACCCCTCTTGCAATGAGCCCCTTACATTGAAAAATACGACCACCATTAACAAATTACTATTCACTTTCCTTTAAACCCATTTGATTAATAAAATACTCAGCAAGACTTGCCTATAAATAACAATGCCGGCACACACTATAGGGAAAACAAAATTACCCTCCTGAGACAAACACAATATAACGGCGTTGTGATTGAGAATAGTAAACCAGGGTGGGAAAATATCAAACCCTAAAGCGTTTGTGTACAATAATTAAATGTACCTCCTTCACGTGGAACCGGATAGGTTGCTCCCTCTTGGGTAATTTCTAAAAGTTAAAACCACAAATCACATCTTCCGTTACCTTTTAGGCTTTAAACTTGATCCTTCGCTCTTAGTCTATCAATTCTGTTGTAAAGCAGTTTAAACGTTTATTCTCGCACAAGCACGTATAATATAAACGTTACAGTAAGCATAAAATATTTTTGGCTAATTTAGAAACTAATCTGCTCTTCTAGAGTAAATTATTACAAATATAAAAATAAAAATGTTTGATTGTTGAATATTTTGATAAGTGATATCGAAGCAATTTCGTACAGTTTCCATACTTTTTTTGTGTACTCTGAAACTGTTAAAGTCAACATTTCGAATTATTTTTTAGGTAATGCCCAACTCAAATCATCAATAAAATTGTGTGGGTACTGACTTTATCATCGCACCCGCAAAAAAATCGGACGGGAAATGTTGTTCTGTTCACAAACAAATCGTCCAAACGTGGCACCAAGAGTTGTATAAACCAAAACGTCACTTATAAAAGTAGGTCTTAACAAGTTTATCATCTGTTAATTGTGTAATAATCACAGAACCGTTTTGAGTTGACCACCTGAGGAGGAAAATCAGTTACATTATCGTAGGCGACATTCTAATCCCAATACCAATCTTCGGATCATCCAGCGGCGAGTCAAGGATCTCCGTTTACATTGACTGTAGACATTCCATGAAAAATCTCCGTCTGAAATAAGAAAGTATAACTCCCAAAATGTCCTGAAAGTTTAAAATACTTGTAACGTTCGCTAAGCGTTTAATAATGTTGTCTAGTTTTAAGGCATGCACAGCTGTAATATTGTAAGAATTACGCCGAGAGTTACTTTAACCTTAGGGGCTTTGCCACAAGTTTGGATAGTTTCAAAATGGACTGCGCCGAATTTTAGAGAGCATGCTGTCTGAGATGTACGATATATCCTCCGACTTTAAGATCTGTTAGTCATGGGCGATTAGCAGAGGGTTTTGAATCAGCTGCCTCACATTTTACAGCATTTTACTGTAACTCCTTAGTCTTCTGAGATTGAACCCAGTTGTTAAACATCTTTTGTGTATTCCCTACAACAACAAAATAAACACTTGCTCCGTTAGGAACGTTTCTCAAGAGAGATAACATTATTTACGCAGGTCTTTATTTCCTTAATATGGCTGACAGTTAAGATCAGGAGAACACTAACGCCATGTCTTATCCTTAACTCAACTACGTGGAATAAACACATTCTGTTAGGTACGTATGCTCCTCAAGAGAGATAACATTATTAACGCAGGTCTTTCTTTCCTTACTTTTCTTAATATGGCTGACAGTTAACATCAGGAGAACACTAACGCCATGTCTTATCCTTAATTCTAACTAAGTTTAGGGAGATTGAAACTACTAATAGGCATTTTTTGCATGAAACTAGAATCATGTTTTCCGTACTGAAATGACAGCTGAACATTTTGATTGCTTCTTTGTTACTAATAAATACATATCATACAATTTCAAAAGTTTACAATTCTTTTTTAAGTTTCTTCAATTTCTGAAGATCCTACATTAACAATACCCAGTATTCAGGTCGTGAATATTAGATAAAAGAAACCTGTTGGTCGATTTATATTTGTTACACGATTTTTTAAACTAATATTTCAACGATAATTTAAATTTATTTCACGTTAACAGTATTTTTTAACAAGTTTTCACTTTTGTCGTAGAAATCTCATCTGAAATCTCACACAAAACACACAAACAGTTTATATCCAGAGGAAAGGAGAGTAGCAAATTGATTGAGAGGTGTCTTCTGTTTACACACGGGTCTCTATTCCAATAAGTCCAATGTAGGGTGGTTTCCCCCTGAGGGCTCGTTTTGTCATCATTCCACTTCCACCGACGCTCTTTGTGAACTTGGTAGCTTAATGGTAAACATTTGATATTTATGAATCTCATCAGATAACAAGCTTTTAAAGTTAACGACAGAAAGTGTAATGGGTTTCTAAGAAAGAGATAAAACACCACACGCATGCTAAATCAAAACACGAACCACTGACGTAATATAGGGGTGGTTGCTAAAAACTAAAAATTCAATCTTTCTCAAAATCGGCTGTAACGATTATGATCAAATTATACTAATATTGTGGCCGCTAATAAAGAACCAAACAAATCATATTTGTTGCCCTTTCCACAAAGAAGCTCTAATGGTACGAACGGCTCCGTTGCGAAACTAACGGATTATACGAGACGTTTCATCTGAACCGGTTTTGTTCGGTCATCGTTACCTTCTAAAATCGAAGAACCTATACAATAAAAATTCCTATCCCTCGAAATACTCTAATAGCGTCAGTGTCGTAAAAGAACAAGAGTTGGTCAAGATAAACCCGTTAGAAAAGATGAGAGTGATTTAACCCTACATGAAAAGTCTAGATACGTTTCCACATGATTGATAAGTCCGTTCTCACAATACATGAGCACCTGATTGTTTTTGTGTGTGTTTTTAGCTACCCTCCAATATTTTATTGTCAACGTTATCCAAATATTGTCCAACAACTATGTCACATGTGTTTATTTACAACCTACGAACAGGTTCTAAAACAGCTGATCTAACTCAGCTGTTCTCTAACTCAGTACTAACTCATCGTTTAAAAAATTGTATTGCACGCAAGTTAACATTGATCAAATGTGATTCTTTATCGCACGTTGAATAAACAGCTGATTCAGGTTTATTGTTGTCACGTCGTCCGTTCACTGAACAATAAACAGCCTCACCTAACCTCAAATACATTTATAGGACTAGTTGTTCAGTACAATGTCGGTAAATGATTTGTAAATGCGTGAGGACGATTTTTAGTCGTCAAACATTCTCTGTACAATATCATTACAATACTATTGTTCCGTAAAATCCCACCTACGTTTGGTATAGCTCTCACAACCTAAAAATAATAAAATTAATGGAATTTAATGTAAAGTTGTAGACAATCATGTTTGTAATTCGATTGGAAACTGTATTTATCACGCTGAACATTTTCTCTCGCGTAATAAAACCTACGTTACATTTTTAATACATGAGTAACTATTATAGTTAACATACATGATAGCATCCAAATGTATCTCTCTACCTCTTTGAACTGTGGCTCTGACGTCAGTACGTCCTCTTTCTTGTTATTAAAGTCCATCTCGGCCATCATGAACTTACAAAAAAGGAAGGAAAGAACAAATAAAAATCCTCGAATATTTTAATATCATCAGATCAATTGAGAACAAGAGTTGCTCAAGAGAGACCTGATTGGAATGATGAAAGAGAGGGATTTAATCCAAGACTACGCGAAAAAGTTTTAATTCTAGCTACTGTCGCTCTGTATTGTTAAGCCTAACATTAGGAATCGTTCCACCGTTGATGTCTATCATGCTATCATGATAGTGAAATTCCTCCACATAATTAATGAGGTTATTATAAATAAATATTATTTCCATATTGCCTTCCGAACTACTGATATAAATAATTAGTTAACATACCTTAATGTCAAAAGTAGTTCATTATTCTTATAGTAGCTACAGCTGTTACGCCTCAACATAAGGCATCATCAGGCTTAGCACACGTAAACAAACTAAAAACACGTTCACAACACAAAACTTGTTTGTATATAAAAACACACACACACACACACACACACAAAATAGTAAACCGGGTTGGTTCTTGTTTTATTGTAAAAATAAAAAATATATATATTTTTTTCCTTGATGTGGCCACATCCTACAACTTCTAATGCTCTTGAATGACTGATCTTAAATCAAGAGCATTAGAAGTTGTAGGATGTGGCCACATCAAGGAAAAAATATATATATATATATATTTAATTCTGTATGTAATGGTACCAACCGCACATCTCTACGATGACAAATAGAGAAGTTATTGTAAATAATTAATTTACGAATCCTGTCCAGGTCACTGATATACAGGCTTATCATAAATGAATTGTAGGGTTTCATTAATTCATACGAATACAGTAGAGAAATTTTGTGTTGTAGTATTGGTATCGCTGATAGCCTATAACGAAAAAGTTTGTTGTAACCTCAAAATTAGTTCTTGCATTGTTGTGGTAGAGCGTTTTGTGTTTTCTGGAGTGTTCTGTGTGGAGTGTGTTATTTTGTTCTATAATAAAGAAAAGGCAAAGTGTGTATTGTTTCCCACTGAATTCAATTCTGTAATTTCAGTCCAATGTGCATTTCGACACGAGTACAGAAAAGATCCACCACATGAAAATAACATACGACGTTGGTTAAAACAATTCGAAGGAACGGGGACATCGATGGATTGGCAGGCAAGGACCTATACGCTGGCCTTCAAGGAGTCCAGACCTGACAACTTGCGATTTCTTCTTGTGGGGGGGGGGTACATAAAAAATATTGTTTATCGAGAAAAATCAATAAGGAACAGGATTAATGAAGCATTGCCAACTGTTAACAAAGACATGTTAACTAACGTTTGGGCAGAACTTGATTATCGATTGGACATTTGCCGAGCGACTAATGGTGCACATATCAAAATTGATTTGTTATGTAAAAAAAAAAAAAACTTTTTCAGACATCGATTTAAATAAATCAACATCAGCTGTAATTAATTCTGTTTCCATTTAAATCATGTTCAAACCCCATCATTATTTTATGATAACTCTGTACAGTGAGTGAGGGCTCGTCATATATGTACAGCTCCGAGGCCCGCAAGAGCCAAGAAGTAACACGAGCGAAGCGAGTGCAAACTTTTTAATATATACACATCTACGGAGTAGGTCGGGGCTTAGTTGACGTCAAGAATGTAGTGATATAAACAATTACGACACTTATATTACTAGTTTAATAATTTTTTTTTTAATTTAACTATACTGGACAACCCTTGATCTAAAAATACATGCAAGGCCCAAGAAACTATTTTTTGGAGACTCTGCTTTTCTTATGAGTCTGGGTACCTACCATGAGGGCACCCATTATCTCGTTTATTCTCAGTACACACGTTACATAAAAAAATAGTCGTTTACTTCTCTAAAAGGAATACATTAAAAAACAACATTTCAAAGATGATCAAAATCGGTTACCACTCAAAGGAATTCAAAATAAATATTTACAAGATAAAGCTAAATATTTACGTCGTGTTATTACACTTTGTATATGCGATAAAACAAAAGAGAATTGCAATATACGGTTACTTCATCAGTAATAGCCTTAACACAACCCGTACCATCTTTAAGTAATTAATTGGCTTCTAAAGAAGTCAAGTATTAAGGCGTACGTTTAAATTTCATGCCAACTAGCCCTTGCAATTGTCTGTATTAATGATAACGTTATGCGATTAAGAAAGGCGCTAGGGGATGTAACTGTGAAACCCTACGAGGGTTGGAAATACACCCTGTTGGAATATGAATAGCTTTGCAACTCGGCACCCATACAAATATTTAATGCACTTCTGTCTTTAGCAATTTTATACTTGCTGAACATTTAAAAACAAGGAACAAATATAATGTAGGCAGTTCCAACGTAAACTGTATGAACGTTTTAGTTGAATTATATTATAAAATCTAGTCAAATGTTTGTTTTTCTGGTTTTCAATTTGTATATAAAAAGTTATGTGAGAAAAAAAATCTAGGGGGTTCCGCAACCCGGTGATTATGGAGACTAACCTCCAAGTTCTGACTAAGTAGACCGGTTTTTCTGTTTGATGAATTGATACTTGACGTTTGAATTTGGATGATTTCATAATTAATTAATTAATTTCTCTATGTCATAAAAAAAACATAATATCACAAAATATATTATGTTGCAGTGGTATTTTATTTATTATTTTAAAACAACAAAAATTTGATTCCAGCAGTAAAAGAATAAATTTTAATAAATTCTGAAAAGAATGATAGTGACACACATATAAAAGAATTAAAAAACTTTGTAATAAAGCGAAATAAATTAAATTAATAACTAAAACTTTGTTGATATTTGTAGTTTATAATTTAAAACCACAATACAAGTATGAAATTTGTACAGTATTAAATTAAATGTTGATACATTTTGAAAAGAATGGTGGTAAACAAACATATAAAGGAATTAAAATGAAACTTGTAAAACGTAATAAATGGAAAGAAATTAAATTAATAACTACGACTTTGTTGATATTTGTAGTTTATAATAATTTAAAACCACAAAACAAATTTGAATTTCCAACAGTAGTACATTAAATGTGGATAAATTTTGAAAAGAATGATGGCAAACACATTTTTTTCATATTAAAAAAAACTTGTTATTTAAAAAACTTAACAATAAATTAAATAAACTTTGTACAATGTAATAAAGCGAAATAAATAAAATTAATAACTATGACTTTGTTGATTTTTTAAGTTTATAATTTAAAACCACAATACAAATTTGAAATATCAACAGTATTAAATTATACGTGGATAAATTATGAAAAGAATGATACCAAACACATATTATATAAAAGAATTAAAATGAACTTGGTAAAATGTAATAAATGGAAAAACTTGCACTAATATAATTGCGACAAAAAAATAATCTAGTTATAGACAAAAAAATGAAAATATAATTTCTTGGTATTTTCTACAATACCCAAGATTAGCATAGGACGAAAAATATCTATGATTCTGCAATTTTTTATTTAATTCTAAATGGATTGTGTGAAAAAAGAGTATACAAATTAAATATTGTACACAAATTTAAAAATCTGGTTTTTATTAAAGCAAAACAGGTCAAAAATAAGCAGAAAATAGTTTTATTTTGTAGTTTATAAAAATGTTTTTAATAAAAAACCAACCATTTTAGTGTATCTGTTTATATGAAGTTTTGTTTTAAATTTTCACCGATAGAGTACGTCCTGAAAAATATTCTGGGGATACTCTATACTGTGTTATTGCAAAATTTAAGTTACGCGAAAACTAATTGTTTCTAATTCTATACATTCTGACTCTATAACATTTGATTCTATAATTTTAATGATCAACTTTTTATCTTCTTCTAACTGATGATATACAAGAAATTTGATTTTCAATTTTTGGTTTCAAAGTACCTATTTTGGGTGTTTTTAAATATGCCCATTTTTTGTTAATTTGTAATAGATTCATGTAAATTTATTTTTTAATAATTTACATTTTCAAAATATTAATTACATAGTGCTCTTCACAGCTAAATTTTAAAGTTTTTGCTTATCTTCTATAAAATAACTATTTTCATGACATATATATATATATATATATATATATATATATATATAACCATATATATTATAAAACCATATATATATATATATATATATATATATATATATATATATATAACCATACGTGTGGTCATTAGCCTACAGTACTTAAAACTCTAAAACACACACACCCCCTCATGAGGGGGTGTGTGTGTTTTAGAGTTTTAAGTACTGTAGGCTAAAGACCACACGTATGGTTTTGATTCTTGACTTACTAACTCAAAATATGTGTCTAAACATTTTTGACTTAACACAGTTGAACGCTATGCATCTTTTTCTAAACAACAAAAAATTTGAATAAAGAACCTATTTTTTATGATTTTTTAAATATCCACACAATTTATACTAATGGCATCACTTTACAAACAATAACAGTAGACTGTTGTAAAGTTAAGATTTATTAAAACAATTAAGAAGGAGGAAAGTTACTTTTCTGAATATTAAATCATTCCAGTTTAAATCATATTGTTACCTAACAGCTAGACAAGATTCAATTCAAACACAGGGGTAACCAGACCTCTACAAATCGATTTACGAGTCAACAAAAAAAGTTATTTCTTCATTGAACATACTATATAGATAGTTTTCCATCAGGGTGTAGAATTAGCTAGGGAGTAAGAGGGGTGTAGAAAGGTCGTCTACCAATGCATCACCCTCGCCCAGCCAATTGCATTACCCTTATTTATCCCTTCCCACCTAAGATTTTTACACTCCCTCCATATTATTGAATTCTTTTCTTCAAGTGAATAGACTGGATAATGTAAAATTGTCTCCGTACTGACACAAACCCAAAACATTGTTGGAAGGGAATGCAAGGAAGGTAGGAACGTAGCGTGATGCCTGAGGGAATGTTGAGTTAAGAATCCTTAGGGATTTGTCTACAAGGGTTAGGAGGAAGTGGAACCCTTTAAGTAAACTTCTATTTCCTTCATACTAGATTCCATTTCAAGTAACATATTCATAGCAGTTTTTATAAAAACCATGCATATATTATCGTTTCAATTATTTAAAACATTCAAGATGCAGCCGATAAGGACGTGATTATTTTGAGGCGTTTTACATTCATTCTTGGTTTTAACATATTCAGATATTAAAAACAACATAGGCTATTATAGGGTTATTAAACCCTCTTCCTTAAAACGAGTACGATCTTGGCAATCTCGAGAGACCTAGCTGGATCTACAGCTGGATATAAATATTTTCTATACCTACTTTTGTTCTCTTCCTAGCCAGATAATATTAGAGTACTCGAGTGGTGGGTTTCTTCATTTTATCTTCTTTTCTCCTTTTTTTATAACGGGTTGGGTATTTAAGATATTATTTGTCAGTTAAAGTAAATCAAAACTAATTGTGTAAAACAAATTTGGAATCGTGGGTTTTAGAATAGGTTGAATATTGGTATACTATTCGGTGCAAAAACATTGCACAAACTTTCTCACTCGTTCCAAAAAATAATAAAATAATTTATTAAAACTATCCGGTCAGTTTGGTAGTTGTTAGTGAAAAACTAAAAACGAACAATTGACGCTGTATTTAAAAAACAAGATATTTTAAATAGGGCCTAAAAATGACTCTTTTTGGCATAAACTCAGTGTAACGCGTATTTGATTCAAATTGAGGTAATTTTTTCTCCAATTATTCCTCAAAATATCCTATTTTGAGTCGTTAAACTTCAAATTTAACTAAAATTTGAAGGAAATCGGTAGAGGAGGTTTTGAAAAAATAGTATTTTATGTTTTGTTTTTTTTTTAATTATTAAAGCTACACCAAAATTTTGAATTATGGAAATAATAGAGAAAAACTACGTCATTTAGTCAAAGTAGTCGCCAATAATGATTTATAATATGATATTAAATTATTAATATATTTTAGTCGTGTTAAATACTATTTTATTACAAATCCCCCTAAGTCCACAAAAAGTTGTTTTTATAATGATGTCTGTCGTCTGTACAGTGTTCTACATCCCAAACGCGACAATAAATTGAATCTTGCCATAAGACAAAATTTCGATTTTCTAAAAATCGGTTGTAACGATTGTGTTAAAATTTCGTTCCAATACAGTATCAAAAGACTTAAACAATACGTACTAATCGTCATCTTTGAAAACAAAAAACAGTTTATGATTTATCCATAAACAAAAAAATCGTCATTGAAAAAGACGTAATTTCTCAAATTCCACTCTACAGATTTCATGCAAATTTTGATGTAATGTGAAGATAATTGATCCTAAGGAGATCACACTTCAAATAATCAAAAATTACAAGGAATAATTTTAAAATAACGTTAACACGAATTTTGATTTTCTCAAAATCGGTTGTAACGATTTTGTTAAAATTTTGTTCCAGTACAACCTGTTATAGGAGCTAAACAAAGCATATTCATCGTCATCTGTCTAAAAACAAAACTACAGATTTCATGCAAATTTTGGTGTAATGTGAAGATTAATGATCCGAACCAGAATGTATAAATTCAAAAAATAAAATATTAAAATATTACAGTTAACAAATAATATCTAAAAAACGAAAGCTAATATTTACCGTCGTCATTTAAACTTAATTACCCTCAGGGGCTCACTTTAGTATGTTTAGTATTTTGCAATCCCGAGGGGACCTAGCAAGATCTACACCTTTATCATGTCCTGGGGTAGATGCCTCTCTTTCATCTTTCCCATTCATTCTCTTTTGAACAACTCTTGTTCTTTTCCGAACTGGCGCTATTAGAGTACTGAAGGGCAAGTGGTTTTTATTTTGTTCTTTTTTATTTTTCTGACAAGGCGATGAGAAAGTTTTTTCGTATTTAAACAACAATAATAAACTTGAGTTCATCTTATGATATTATTTTTAAGACAAGTTTTTTACGCAATTGAACAAAGTTTGTAGTTTAATTAGTTATATATATATATATATATATATATATATATATATATATATATATATATTAATTTACAAAATGTACGACGGTCTTTATGGTTTGTTTGATTTTTAATATTGATTTTTACTGGACAGACAGTTTTGGTGACTAATAGTTCTTTCGTTAGTATTTCGATTGTAAATTGTAACGGGTGAGAAAGTTTGTGCACTGTTTATATTTTAATGGTATCTTAAGGATCGAAGTTTCCGTGAACATTGGAACCAGTTTATTTTCTGTTTTGGAGTTGGAATTTTTAATGCACGCAAGACGCGGTTTACCCTCACGTGCACCTGTACACTGAACTATTTTATTGCAGTATTTTCTCTGTCCCACAAAACGTTTTACACTAAATCGAGACATTTGTAAAGGTTTACCTGTTTTAGACATTGTCAGCAGAGAACCGAGACACAAGTAAAGGTGTTTGAGTTAGGACATTAAGGCAGTTGGTTGAAGCAATTTTCTCTGTGTCACCAACAAAATTAAGTTAACAGTTTAATCGAAAGTTTGTTCCACGTATCCTGACGGGAAACCAAAACAAATACTCTTATCGATATTTAAACAATCGATTTATTGTATACAACTATCGACTAATTCTTATTAGTTTAGTGGATAGTTAAATTTGTTAAACCATTAAGTAGTATTATAGAAAGTAAATAAACATTGACCTGGACTTATGAGATGTTTTATTAAAATAAAAGTAGAGCACATTTAACAAAATGTTAACTCAAAAACGGTTCAACAACAATGTTCCACGCCCCGTATAAACAATAAAGGAGAAAGCTGTGAGGTCTAAAGTTATTTTACAACTCTCTAAATAGTAAGACGTTTATGGGGAGAAGGCTTTGCGGAATAAAGTTATTTTACAACTTTCTAAATAGTAAGACTTTATGGGGAGAAGGCTGTGTGGCATAAAGTTATTTTACAACTTTCTAAATAGTAAGACTTTTATGGGGAGAAGGCTGTGTGGCATAAAGTTATTTTACAACTTTCTAAATAGTAAGACTTTTATGGGGAGAAGGCTGTGTGGTCTAAAGTTATTTTACAAATTTCTAAACAGTAAGACTTTTATGGGGAGAAGACTGTGTGGTTTAAAGTTATTTTACAACTTTCTAAATAGTAAGACTTAATGGGGAGAAGGCTGTGTGGCATAAAGTTATTTTACAACTTTCTAAATAGTAAGACTTTTATGGAGAGAAGGCTGTGTGGTTTAAAGTTATTTTACAACTTTCTAAATAGTAAGACTTTTATGGGGAGAAGGCTGTGTGGTCTAAAGTTATTTTACAAATTTCTAAACAGTAAGACTTTTATGGGGAGAAGACTGTGTGGTTTAAAGTTATTTTACAACTTTCTAAATAGTAAGACTTAATGGGGAGAAGGCTGTGTGGTTTAAAGTTATTTTACAACTTTCTAAATAGTAAGACTTTTATGGGGAGACGGCTGTGTGGCATAAAGTTATTTTACAACTTTCTAAATAGTAAGACTTAATGGGGAGAAGGCTGTGTGGCATAAAGTTATTTTACAACTTTCTAAATAGTAAGACTTTTATGGAGAGAAGGCTGTGTGGTTTAAAGTTATTTTACAACTTTCTAAATAGTAAGACTTTTATGGGGAGAAGGCTGTGTGGTCTAAAGTTATTTTACAAATTTCTAAACAGTAAGACTTTTATGGGGAGAAGACTGTGTGGTTTAAAGTTATTTTACAACTTTCTAAATAGTAAGACTTAATGGGGAGAAGGCTGTGTGGTTTAAAGTTATTTTACAACTTTCTAAATAGTAAGACTTTTATGGGGAGACGGCTGTGTGGCATAAAGTTATTTTACAACTTTCTAAATAGTAAGACTTTTATGGGGAGAAGAGGGCGTGGCCTATAGTTGTTTTACAACTTTCTAAATAGTAAGAAGTTTATGGGGAGAAGGCTGTGTGGTTTAAAGTTATTTTACAACTTTCTAAATAGTAAGACTTTTATGGGGAGAAGGCTGTGTGGCATAAAGTTATTTTACAACTTTCTAAATAGTAAGACTTTTATGGGGAGAAGAGGGCGTGGCCTATAGTTGTTTTACAACTTTCTAAATAGTAAGAAGTTTATGGGGAGAAGGGAGCGTGTAATTTTGTTATTTTACGACTTTCTAAAAAGTAAGACGTTTACCGGAGAAGGGAGCGTGACCTAAACATATTTTATAACTATCTAAATAGTAAGGCGTTTACTATTTAGTAACTTACTATTAGTATAACTTTCTAAATAGTAATGTGTTTACTTGATGAGGGGGTGTGGCCTGAACCTATATAACAACTTTCTAAATTAGTAAGACGTTCAGGGGAGAAAGGGAGCGGACCTAAACCTATATTACAACTTTCTAAATAGTAATGCGTTTACTTGATGAGGGGGGCTCAAACCTATATTACAACTTTCTAAACAGTAAGACATTAACAAATACCCTACTACATTATATGTAATACATGTATTTTTACAAAAAATATTTATGATGTGATATAAAAAATTAATGTTGAGTTGTCATGGTAATATTGTTTTTGAGATCTGAGGTTAAATCAGAAATTTTGGAATGTGTCCCTCTATAGATCGTCTAGTGTGATAGAGTGTAAACAAATATATGAGATTTGATTTAATTTAGTATTTGGACAAATATTTGCTATATCTGCAAATTGATTACCCATCCCACCAATGGGATGGGGGGTATCTGCTGAATTATCAAAATACAAAATTCAGATTTATTTTTCAAATGCTTCTACCCCAAAGATTTAGTTCAATTTGACTCTAATATAACCCCATCCATTCTGCACTATCTCCGAACAAATGTCGGTTATGAAATTAACGGTCAAAAGATGTAACTGAACCACAAACGTCAAATAAAGTCAATAAAATAATCATCACTAAACTTTCTCAGTGCTTTCATGTGCGTCACTGACCCAATCCCAGATTCATATGGATTATATAGATTATATATTATTTTTTAAAAGGAGATGAGTTTGGGAAAGGGTTACACCCAGGGTCAGCTCTGTTCTTAATTTATTTGATGTTGTGCGAGTATTTAATTAGTAATTAGCTTTATTCGGTAATATAATATTAATTAAATTAATATATTCAGAGCTGGGTATCCTAATGCTGCATATCCAGATCCGGGGCGAATGTTTTGAGCTAAAAATGGGTTTGCCCTAAAGCAGTATGTTATCCAAAATGTAAACTCGGGAAAAATCTAACGTTGCCAAACACAACCTGGTTAGCAATCGTTACATTGTGAAAAAGAAAATTATATTTTTAATAAAATGAGACAAAGAATCAAAATGTATATGGATTTTTAGTTTGTTTGTATTCTATCCTTCTCACTCCATACATATTGTGTTTCGATGTTAAGATTAGCGCAATCGTGAAAAGTTCAAATATCTCAGATTTCACTCTAACGATTTTGATTTAATTAGTATAAAAATTAAAAATACAAAACACAAATCGTTGTAACATCAAAAGTACTGTAATTTTAAAGTAAAATGAAACCTACACAGTTAGTTTTGGATTTTCAAACTCCTTAAGAACCATTATTTTCCTTTACTTGAGGTTTAATACACACTGATTTGAGCAATAAATTTCCTCACTTTGATACAGTACAGTATTGTTACAAATTATACAATCCAACTCTTAATGCTGGTCTTATATGAGGAGGCTTGTAAAATTGGTCGTTTGTTTCATAAATAATTTTAATATCAATCAAAATAAACCAATGCTGAAAGTTCTTTCCTTCGTGTACAAGTTTTATTTGATACATCCAAACCTCAAAATCAGGTGCGGTAAGGGGAATGGTTCCACACATGAAATAAAGTATGATATTTGTAAACAAATGAAAGCAATATGTTACAGGCAATAACGCAGCTTTAATATTGTTTCCTTTCTATCTGATTCCAGCATTGGATTGTGTTTTATTTTGCAGAATAAGCGGTGACTGAGCCTAAAGTTAGAGACGACATCGATGTATCAACTTTTGTGACAATATTTCTAAATAATACGCTGCCGATACGACGATTTGACAAGCGAATTTCGTTTAACTCTTTATTATGCTCTACTTTTAAAATTAAACAAAAAGAAAATTTGGCGCTTTAATTATCTCATACATATTCCTATAATTAATTTACAGAAAAAGCGTTTGCTAAAAAAATAGAGTTCTTTTGAAAATCATTTGAAATCATTATTATAATAATATACACTATTAGTATAAATTCTTTCATTCGAAAATTCGGTCTATTGCTCTTTCGTTCAAAGTAACACAAATTACACATGAACACTAATTTAAAACATAATATAACAAACAAACATGATGAGAAGACAATTACTCAGCATTCTACTCTGTTTATTTCTAAATGAAATCCAAACGTAATTGTGCACAGCTTTTACCAGTTTTACAATTAAATGCATGTAACAAGTTCCATAGTTTTGTAACGACCTAAAACTATTTACAAACAAATTAAATGTGACCCAGTAAACTCTACTTGTTGGCAATCATAGTAGACTGTTCTTATTTTCTTCTTGTTCTTCCTTTTTAAATTTATTGTCGACTCAATTTTTAATTATACGAAGACGAGTTTCGGGTATTAGATTCTCTAGACGTTTCTTGTTTGGATTTTATTTTTATTTGAAATTTAGAACGAATTTTGCAATTCTTTTAATTTTATTGCTTTACTCCAATTTACGCTGTTTAACTTGAGAGCATTATAACGAGGACTAAACCGATTTGAATAAATTTGCTGAAAACAGTATTTTCGTTTTTAAACTTTTACAAGTTTTTTCCTATAAAAATTGATTTTCGTATCTTTTGGGGATCACATTCTCTTTACTTTCTTTCTTAAGGGGTCGACCGTTGAAAACAGAAAAAAAAAAAAAAATTTATACTAAACACAATTCTAGACAGAAAAAAATATATAATACATATATATTATCAATTTTCTTGTAGGTTCCACAATTTTTCAAAGTTTACTCTTCTCGATTTGTAAAGCGCTGACAACCTCTTTCTAAACCTACAAGAAATTTGATAGTCATGTAATACAGAAATATTTATAAGTTCATCTATGGTACAGAAGTTGTAAGATGGAATTCTGATTTGTATGGCTGTGGATTACCTATAGCTCTGTTCGGGTAGCAATTGTATTTTGTTGATGTTTAGAAGGAAATATGTTATGTTGAATGTGATTTCTTTTTCGTAGTATTGTGTTGTGTTTTGTAAATTCCTTAGATTTAAAAACAAAATATTCAAAAAGAGAGCACCATTAACCAAAATGGAATGCAAGTGATAATTATTGTACTAACAAGCCTAGTAGTAGTAAGTCAGAAAATAAAAATCCTAAGCTAGACCTACCTTCTCCTTCAGATAAGGAAAAATAAAAGTAGTGCTTCGAAGGAAAAACTTTGTAATATACGGATAGTGATAGTTTCAAATACAGCAATGAAATAATATAAGTTTTTTGAAAACTATTTTTTGTGAACATTGTATTACGTTTTTAAACATAAAAATCGGTCGACACATACGCCTGGCGACAAAATTGGCGCAAGTCTATAATAACCGTGAAGCGTAATTTGTTTGCGAAACATTTTGTAAATGTTTGTGGTACAGAGGGAGCATTATTCGAAGTTAATCTTAGGTTAGCCATAGGATGAAGATCAATTGGTAAGGGAACATGTTCTGCGAGAGTGCTTTGTGTTATCGTGAATACGATGCAAAGTAAAACATACACACAATTTCAAAATGTATTAAAAGAGGTTGCAGAATAGAAAATGAAATAGGCAGTACCTAGCAGAAACGGTTTCGGAATGTATCCGCAGCTTTTGATGGAAGATGGCAAAAAGAGGCCATCACTCACTAAACGGGGTAATCATTTACACTAATGTAGATACAGGAAAGTTATGGATTCTGTTATTCTGTCACAATATTGTTGTGTTTGGACAAGGCCAAGCACGAAGACAACTGTAAAGCAAACTACAGTGGCAACAGTGACGGAGGCTAGACGCGTACCTCAGTTAATGGAAAAGCATAATGTGAGGTATACCAACTATCTTGGTGTCGGTGACAGTGGAGCTTTTAAATCAGACTTTGATTCCTAACCTTTATAATAGAGTTAAATAAACTAAACTTTTTTGTATAGCCCACATTCAAAATAGAATTGGGTCTATAAAATGAACAATGAAAACAATTCAAAAAGGACAAAACTCTCAAACGGATTGTCAATTGGAGGCAAAAACGGACTAACGTACAATGCAATACACTTTACAATTTTATTACTGCCAAATTATTAGGAAAATTGTGTCATCAGTCCAAGAAATGTAAAAGGATATTTGGGCTACATATTTTCCCAAACTATCCACCGTTGACAACACCCCTACACGGATTGAGTTCGAGAGGTCAGGATACTTGTTGTAAGTAGCAAGTCCATGCTAACACATGAATAGCATTGCTACTGGAAATGAAGCCAATAATTAGAGATCTTTCAATGAAGACCTACTAAACAAATGTACTCACAGAAAAACACAAAACGTCAATGAGAGCTTACTGTAATGTCATGAGGAGCAGGATTCTTAATACTATCGTAGAATTTGGTGGACATGGTGGAATAGGTTCTATTAATTGAGGAATAAAAAGTGTCAACTGATGGACAAGCTGAATATACAACCAGGTCACTACATGGTTTCGACGATGAAAACTTTAGATGACGACAGGGTTTATAGAAATTTAATGCCATGGGACACTTAACTTGGTCATAATCAACTTTCTAAAATTTAGAGGCAGAAAATATTCAAACAATATCAACGTTCCTTATTAAAGAAAAAATAAACATTGATATCTAAACTAATATATATGTTATGAAACTGTTACATATTTATTTAACAGCACTGTATTAGGATACAAACTCAACTGCAAGAATAAATTAGGTTTATTCTCCAAACCTAGAAACTATATTATCATGTAAAATACCAACAAAGATACATGTATTTTACCCAAGTATTTCATCGTTATTATCGCTTAGAGGTAGGCATAATCAAAGTTATACAAAATACGGGACTTTCCTTACCTCAGGCTTGTGATCATTAACTTGTCTGTATTGGAAACTTGACTTACCTGCAACAATAAGTTAAAATATGAATATTTATTGCATGTAGATTATTAGAAATTTTTAATGTTGAAAGAGTTTAAAATTATCTCAACATAGAACTAAATTCAAAAAATATATTAACAACGAATAAACTTAGTTAACAATCGTAAACTTTAATAAACACAGCATAACATATTGAAAGACGCTGCAACAAGTTAGAAATGATAAAATGTATTAAACAAGAAAATAATTATTACAGGGATGTTAACGAGCCTGCAACAGAGTAATTATGATAACACTCAATAGACAACAAAATAGAATACAGAAGGATGTAATGAACCGAGCAGCAATCGAATAAAATTATTTTACATGTTATCGAACATTTTCAGACTTGAATCGAATAGAATAGTTGTTGCACACCTATCAGTGTACCACAATTTAACGATTTGTTCTAACTGTTACAACATCTCAACAGAATGAGCATTGCGGAGGATTCCTGTGTTCCATTCATATTCATGGAGTGACCGTTACAAAGACGGGTAATCACAATGTCCTCCCCACAAGTGGGACTATATAAGTTATACAACACTGCGTGCTTAATAGGACACAATTGTTTTTTATTCATGTTTTAGAATACAGTTTTTAACATGTTATTATGATATTATGTTACGTTATACAACAATAGATACAAAATTAGGTATCTCGAAATTTTAGCATGTGACGAGGTTTCCAAGACATAAAATTTATTTAAAAGCGTATGAAAAAAAGGTTTTATCTTAGTAATTAATAAGAACAAGAAAGGTGACAAATAGAGCAGTAATAAACATCCTTTCCAGTAGAGTAGCTAACAGGAGTGTATTTCATTGATAACAAAATATATAATAAAGGGTGTTGGAATATTGTGTTTTCAAACTTTAGAATGTGATTTTCCACATCAAAACAAAAAAAAATCCTATAAACTATGTCCAAATTAAGCTAGCTTCCCAGATATCCACTATTTTGTCTTTTTCACAAATAATTTTTTATCTCGAGAACAGTTTAACGGATTGAATTGAAACTTGGTTTTACGAACTATTTTGTGAAAATAACCAACCTTAACCAATAACTCTTTTCCAAATGGCGCGGCTGTTTAAATTGTACATAAAAATTTCTTTTGAGTTATTTAGTTTAAAAAAATCTCTACTTTATTCAATTCAATCCAACAAACTGTTCTGGAGATAAAATATATTTTGTAAGGAAAAACAAAATGGCGGATATCTAGGAATCTAGGGAATTTCAGATATATGTTTATAGAAATTTATTCTTAGTTTTAATGTAGGGGGGAAACCACCTTCTAAAGTTAAGAAACAAATTTCGCTACACATTGTGTATATTTATAATGGTAGTTACTGTGTATAATATAGAGTGTGTATGTGAATGTAAGGGGTAGTCTTATATATATATATATATATATATATATATATATATATATATATATAATAAATAATACTTCACGTTTTCCAAAGTCTATAACAACTTTAAAACAATTTACAGTCTTACAGATTTGTATACGATTAAAATAAGATAGTAAATGATTTTGTCATAAAAGAATCACATTTGATAAATGTTGTAAGATTTGTATTGGGTACAAATATATATATACGCATGCGTAACTGTAGTTTTTACAGATTAAAAAATATTTTCGTTGCGAAGGTATAGCTTTGGTGGGGTACGGTTTGGGGGTTACGTAGATCTGCTTTATTATGCGTTGCCGGGTCATCAAATCGCGTGCTAAAATTAATATAAGTACACTGGGCCAATATCAATCTAGGCTACCTATGTTTGACGATGTAATTCTAAAAGCTAACCAATCTACAATAAAACCATTATTAATATTAACTACAATGTATTGCCACAACCTGTCGGACTAACAAAAAAGGCCCATCATGGCCGTGCATTAGTTCAACTAATAATATTACGATTACAAAACGCGATGCGCCCAGATATAAACCCTAGGGCCTTACCGGCCCTATTCTTTTGGGTTTAACAAGGCATGCTTAAATATTACGGCACTAATAGAAAACCAAAGATGAACGCTGTGTAGGTGTCTTTCCTCACTCGTGGTTGGAACACTACTCCTGTTATCTGGTCCCACGCGTAAATACAAGATAGCGAAGGGGGGGGGGTGACTAATAACCACAACATGTGCCCGCTTTTTAGTAAAATATTTGTATTACTTTAAACACCCCATCAGGGTGTTGTTTATATTGAGTACTGGTGCGGCAAAATCGAAGAAACCTAACTTGATCTATAACTTGGGTTAGATATTTCAACTTTTCTATCATGTCTCTCTTGACCAACTCTTGTTCTTTCATGACTCTGACGCCATTAAAGTAGACAAGGACTACTGCTCTTCATATTTTCTTCATGGATTTTCGCTTTTAAAGAAGAACAAAAAAAACTTCTTTTTTTTTATTTAAGGTTGACTAGTATTAACGTGGAAAAGTTCAAGTTTACTTAAAAAAAATTATTTATTATATTTGTTTCTTATAGTAACAGGAAATATGAAACCATGAACTTCTGCGTCAAGCGAGTAACAATCCTGCCCAAGGACTTCAGTTGATAAGAAGTATTCCCAGATAACGAGCTTAATTGAATTTACATCCAATTCAAAATAGTGTTTTTAAGGGCCAATAATAAAATATAAATTCAACGTGATCCAAGTCAGGTTAGCAACTCACAAAAGAAAAGCGGCCCTTCTAAGGGCCAATAAAAACATCAACCACGTCACGTTGACAACGCGCAAAAGATGCAAACAATCTTTTGTAAATAATAGAGAGATTCAATTCATATTGTAAATAATAGATGAAGGATAATTATGATAGAAAGCGCTTGCTGACAACTTCTCTTGTTATTTTATTTAGTATATTTTCTATCACGTCTATTTTTCAAGAAAGAGATTCATGTAGAAAAAATACCTAAACTTCATGTGACCCTCCAGACATGTCTTCCCTCGCTTTGGGGGGTGTTTCATAAATGTTTAAGTCCTCCTCATCCCACCGGCAACACAAAGTTCTCTTGTATTCACAGTTTTATAATAATCAAGCCATTACAATCTCCAATTTTTCAGTTAGATAGAAACAAACACTTTTATATATAAATCGCATTCTACTATAAATTTGCCTGCTCTTGATAGTCTATACGATGCAAGTATTTCTTCTACTTAATGAAACAAGTACCTCTTCGTCCCGCTTTCTATATATATTTTTAAAATTTCCTAAGCTTTTCACGTTTAATGAAAAACCTTTTGTCGGGATGATCCACTCTCCAATACTGTCTACATTCAAAGCTACTTTCAATTATTTAAAAAATGCAGATTGAGGAACCTGCATGAAATTTTGTGATTGAAGTGTATACGAATTTAGTATAATATTGTTTTTATGGTTACTCTTATTTTTTTAATAAAAAAAAAAACTTTTCGGTTACGTTAGTTAATTAAGTAATCTTGTACACTGGAGGTCGTTTTCCCCCCTGACTTCCTGGCATATAGTTTATAGTGGAAATAACGTTTTGAAGCCTCTTGAAAATGAAATATTGTGTTTGGTAAATATGTCTATCTGTAAAACGCCTGTATAGTACTTTCCAAAAGAAACAAGTGCACAGATTTTGACAAAATTTGACATGTGGGCATATTTACCATATTTGTAATTTGATTGATAAATTAAAATTTATAGATAGTTGCCAAAATGGATAACTCTATAATTTTATGTAAATGTAATTTTTACAAACTCGAACATCTATGAAGCGATACCAAACGTATTTATCGTTACCTCCTTTAACAAAAATGCCTGTTGAAGTTTTCCATAACTAAAACTTTGTTATTCATATTGGAGATCCTCTGAAGTGGTCACAAAATATTGTAAAGAGCGAATAACTCTCTGAAAATGAAGTTCAATAGTCCTATATATGAAATTAAAATTTTTGTAGCCGTTATTATATTTACCTACTGACGACAACTAAAGACGAACAGTAAGTCGAAAATAACATTTTTTTCTGTTATACAAAGTTATGAAAGCAGATCAGCGAAAAAACCAAAGTTTAAAGTTTGTTCGATTACCAAAATCATGTACCGGTACTGGGTAAGTAAAAAAATTTAAAAAATCCTAATACGAGTGGCCTAAAATATACAAAACCCTAGGGCTCATTATAGGAATCAACCTAACCTACCTAACCTAACCTAACCTAAACTAACCTAACCTAACCTAACCTAACCTAACCTAACCTAACCTAACCTAACCTAACCTAACCTAACCTAACCTAACCTAACCTAACCTAACCTAACCTAAAATATACAAAACCCTAGGGCTCATTATAGGAATCAACCTAACCTACCTAACCTAACCTAACCTAAACTAACCTAACCTAACCTAACCTAACCTAACCTAACCTAACCAACCTAACCTAACCTATCTAACCTAACCTAACCTAACCTAACCTAACCTAACCTAACCTAACCTAACCTAACCTAACCTAACCACGTTTACAGGATTTTTCACACACAAAAATAAAACAAAAGTAATAGACAAAACTGCAGGCACTCAAAACAGCGAATGAAATACTCTAGTTACCATGCAATTTTATCAAAGTAAATTAGCTTAATCTTCTTCATATTGATAGTCTAGAGCAACCGGATATGCTTGAATAACTATTTGTTATCTTTGACTTACCGCCAGCAATCCTTGATTAGTTCTTTTTTCAGTTTATATTGTCATATATCTCATTACACTACACGTGTTTCGGAAATTATCGTCCATCGTCGGGTGATAACACTTAGTTAAAACATTTAACAAAAAATACAAGTATACACATAACATTCACGCACAAGAAACACTATATTTTCTATTTCTTTAATGTCACCGCACCGGGACTACATAGTATACATTGTATTTTGTGTTGAATGTTTTAACTCACCCGACGATGAACGATAATGTCCGAAACACGTGTAGTGTAATGAGATATATGACAATATAAACTGAAAAAAGAACTAATCAAGGATTGCTGGCGGTAAGTCTAAATAACAAATATAATAAATCAAATAATTAATAACAAATACTTAATCTTCTGTTATATCCCAAGGTCAAATCCATCAAAAGTTATATTTCCTTTTCTTTTGTTCAAATTAGATTTAATTCTCCAATTTTAATATTTCATCAATCTATTTCAGTTTTTATTAACAAAACTTGATTACTTTTCATCCCTGATGACTTTGGTTTCCAGTTTTTAATTTACTAATTGAAGTCTCTTTTTTGTACTCTGGAAGTAATTTGAATGGTGTGAATTATTTTTAAAATCAAACTTAGAAGCGTTTTGTTCAGATTGAAGAGAGGGGGGATGTACTGTCCTAAGGGAGATGAACACTGTAACGTCTGTAGCTTTAAGTCTTATAAGCAGGATAAAAGCACTATTACTTACTTTAACTTTTCATCCCCTTTACATTAGCCTAGTTAGGAAAATATATACAGGGTGTAGAGAAATATTAGTATCTTTGAAACTGTACACAAAAGAGTACTTTTCCGTCACATTGCTTCAAAAACAGCTGTCCTCAATACGTGCATTGAGATGCTAAAGTTGTTCTTTTTAGTACTAGGATCTAAAAACATCAGCTGAGGTCGAGGTCATCAGCTGTTACTTCGCTTATACGAATTAATTAACGATTGTAAAGAATCTATAAAAACAACCGACACTCAATTGTAAATAACAGATAAAACAGCTTTTACCATCGATTTTTAAAATAAGTACCACTAACGAAAACTAAACAGCTGTAATAGCTGCAAACTTGTGTAACTTGTCCACACCTTGAAGGTAAAATAGGTTATAACATTTTAGTTTTTGTGAAATTGTTTTCTTATATTCTTTGCTGTATAACGAAACATATAGTTCATCACTTGGACCAAAATAAGCTTTACGATCTTCTCTCATTTTCTAGCTTCGGCTCCAACTTGGCCATTAAACTCGAGCTTGTATCGAAAAGCATCGCTTTTGGTCCTAGTGATGAAATATACTATTAATTGCCTTCATTTTACGTTCTTACATATACGTAGGATAAGAAAGTTATGTGATGGGTTAATAAGTAGATATAATGTTTTTGTGTATATATCTTTTGATACCCTCTGAATAGAAAGTATTGATATATAGTCTTGGAGGTTTGCTATAGGTGACACGTATAGTTGAATGTATGTCCGGGTTTTGCAGATGATGCTCATACTAGAATGCTTGCCGGATTACTACAAATAACACGTGTCGTAGAATTTACAATGGAATGTCTGCAGATGACACGTATAATAGAATATACGAATGGATTTCTGCAGATGACACGTATAGTAGATTGTATGTCCGGGTTTTTGCAGATGATGCTCATACTAGAATGCTTGCCGGATTACTACAAATAACACGTGTCGTAGAATTTACAATGGAATGTCTGCAGATGTCACGTATAATAGAATATACGAATGGATTTCTGCAGATGACACGTATAGTAGATTGTATGTCCGGGTTTTTGCAGATGATGCTCATACTAGAATGCTTGCCGGATTACTACAAATAACACGTGTCGTAGAACTTACAATGGAATGTCTGCAGATGACACGTATAATAGAATATACGAATGGATTTCTGCAGATGACACGTATAGTAGATTGTACGAGCGGATTTCTGCAGATGACACGTAGAGTAGATTATACGAGCGGATTTCTGCAGGTGATACGTATAGTTTAATACACTTCCAGATATCTGTAGATCACACGTATTATCGAATACCCACCCGGATATCTGCAGCAGAGGGATTTATTCTACAACTTGTCTAGTTATATCACGTATAGTTGGATTGCTGTAAATTACAAGTAGAGTTGGAAGCAAAGACGGATATATTCTCTTAGTTTTCTGCAGATGACACATACAAACCACTTGATGTATGGAACCAATTCAGGAAGACGATGAAATACGATCGAAATGGGTTTATAGCAGGTGCATTCCTTGGTAATGCGGTTAATAGTTTAATGTACTCTCAGAGTGACTGATGGCTTATCAAAATATAGGACAAGTTTATTAATAACACTGCTTCAGGGTGTGCCGTAACAAGACGAAACGGATTAATGCAGCCATCTGTAATCTTAATACTGCCGTATTGAATTGTTAAGATAAACTGATGTAATAGTCAACAATCTTTTATGAGATGTTTAGTTTTTTCTTGTACAGCTGGAAAAACTGATTTAGATTTTTGAGAGTCATTATCTCCTAATAGATTATATATTTATAACAGTAGCCTACTAAGAATACTTTATTTTTTAATGTGATTTTACATGGAATATATTTTTTAAATGCCGTTATAAAATACTACATTTCTTAAAATCAGATTCGTTCGAATTTTAGTTTAATAAGAAGATTAATGACCCAAGCATGTAAAATAAAATTATACGGTTTAGGAATAATTTTCAAATATAAAAATTTACCTTGACCTTCATCAAGTCTTGACCTTGAGTTTGTGCGTTAGTAGCACAATCAAGTTCATGTCCGTATTTAAATATATATTTTTGTTTTCAAAAACATCGTCCATGGTTCATTTTTACTGTTTGATTTACAATACTGAACTGACATTTTTGATGACGATTTGTTTTGCATAATTTTTATTTGGTTTTGAGTATAGGTGAGTGTGAAAGTTTGTGCAATGTTTTAAACGTTTGTGAACACCATTCTATAATAATTAAAAAAGAAACTAACTTTTATTTAGTGATAATTTAAACGTTGTCTTAAAATTACAACCTTATCTAATTTGAAATGTATGGTAGATAGAAAATACTATAAACCTTTAATGTTTGTTTTACAAACCAAGCACAAATTGCATTAAAATAGACCAATAGACGAAATAAAAAAAAAATAAAATAAAAAAAAAAAACAAATATGAAGAACTGTCCAAATGAAACGTGGTTCTCTAAAACATAAAATTATAAATTATTTTCATAAATAACAGGTTCAAAAACGTTGCATTAACTTTCTTAAATACTCGTTGACAAAGTGGAAACCATTATTCGTTGGTGTCTATCTAAGAATGAGTTGATGTTTACAGATGAGGCGTATAGTTGTAAGTATTACCGGATTTCTACAAATATGATACTTATACTTGAATGAACGGTTAGATTTCTGCAAATGATAAGCATTGTCGTAAGGCCGGAAATTTCCAGATGATAAGTTACGTATGAATCGTTGATTGAACGACGGAATTTCTGCAAACACGTTTAGTTTAAAGAGGGATTTATTCTAGAGTTGGCTAGATATGTCATGTATATAAGCACGGATTGTGTAAAATTAGACGCAAATAAAGATGTTCAGTAGCCACAGACTAGGATTGTACCTGGTGTAAGAGACGTGTCCTTCCTTCTACCAATGACTACATAAATACTATAAGACACGACATGGCCATGTTAAATATTCTACGCTTATTATTGAGTTGACCATACCCGCTAGGTCGCTTTGCTAGAGAGTCTGAAGTTGATGTGACTGGCGCTAGGTGGCTCTACGTTCCAACAGTGTTTCAGGCGGGTAAGAGAAAACGCACTGATGCCACATATGGGACCAGAGATGCGAGGGAAGGTCGAGAATCGCTTATCTCAGCGCACGAACTGACAACACTGACTATGCTGACGGAAGTAAGTGAGAAGGTTTGTGAGAGAGACGTCAACAGTTGTACAGTCTCAACCAAGTGGGATGCGTACAGTCAAGCACCTGCTGCTAGCGCTTTCTGATAGCTGTGTGTCAAACTTGTGACGAACAGCACCCGTAAAGCGTAGACTATTTCCCTATCCTATGTCGTGTCTTATAGTATTTATGTAGTCATTGCTTCTACTTGTTTCCCAAGCTTGACTTGACGATACAACCCATTCCAAGAAAACTAGGTACACAAATTACTGCTTAGCTACTTTTAATTCTTAAAGTTACAACTTCGTGATAGACTTTTGTAAACGTTTTATTCTTATTTACACCGTTAACAGAAACATAAGTAGGGTACGCGTTTACACAGAAGCATTTGGGGGTCTATATTTTTTTAATGGGGTTGTACCGCTGAAAGTAAACACAACAAAGTGTGGGGGCCGCTCTTTTGCTCCCCTCCAGACACATTCTTACCTTGAGGATGCTGTATTCTCTTTTTTTTCGCAGATGTCATTCGATGTATTGTGTATTGAACCAATTTACGAAGACAATGAAATATGTTAGAAATGTGTTTTTGGCAGGTGCAATATTTGGTATTGCGGTTAAACGTTTATGTGCTCCCGTGATGTAATTCTGACTGATGGCTCATTGGAATATAGACCGAGTTTATTAATAACTCTGCTTAACGGCGTGTCATAACAAGACAAAATAGATCAATGCAGCTATGAATTTTTGCATTCTTAGCATCGTATCAAATTGTAAAGATAAACTAATGTAAAATTCAAGACTGCTTCATTACTATCTTACTTTTTGGTCTTAAATTTTGACTTTGAGGGACATTATCTCCTAAAAATTTGGATACTTAAGTATCAAGAATAACATAATCATAAAACGTGATTTTTATATGAAATCCAATACTCAATAACTTGATTGGCGCCATCATGGTACTTACCCAGCCTACAACGTATCGTACAACTTGGTATCGTACAACTTGGTATCGTACAACTTGGTATCGTACAACTTGGTATCGTACAACTTGTTATCGTACAACTTGGTATCGTACAACTTGGTATCGTACAACTTGGTATCGTAGCACGGAATACAAGCTGATCCTGCAAGCCTAAAACTTGGTCTCTTCGTCTTTGTAGGAAATATTAAATTGTATTTGTAGATCAAGAGGTCTTACCCAGTAGGTAAGATTGTTTAAATCAGTTGTTACACTGGTTTTCTGAACCTCGATATTGTATTTATAACTACTAGGGCTCTAACGGGCTTCGTAGATATGGTTTATATTAAAATATCCCCCACACAATAAATTTCATTAAAATTGGTTCACAAGTTTAGACTAAACAGACGACAAACTGTATTTTGATCCATTATACAACTTTCTCCATACCACGTGAGTGTGAGGAAATAATGAAGAAGACACTCACAACACAGAACCTAAAAAAAAATACCCCCTAGCCCACAAATAGAGTATTAGCATCAGAGTTGGAAGTGAACAAGAGCTGTTTAAGAGAAACCTCATAGGAAAGATAAAAGCGGGGGATGTAAAGTCAAACTACATGAAAAAATGTGTAGATCCAGCTATCGTACTTCGAGTTTGCCTTCCTCAAACTATTGCTAGCCCCGAGGGTTTTAAACAAAATAAGAAAAAAACAAAATAAAAAGTTAAATATAGAAACCGTATTGGTACTAAGACATTATCAGTGACAACTATTCCACACCTCCTTAAAACGCAAACTTCTTTTCCATGAAATACTACAACATATAGATAGTCTTATTATCTTCCAGACTAGATCACTAAGTAACAATTTAACTCCACTAAGTTTAAGAGAGAATTAAATTCTTTGAGTGAGGATAAAATAAAGCGAAGTCTAAGGGCGGAGAAAGAGTCTTCTCAGTATTTTTGATTAAAGACAGTTCATCCAAGTGGACAATTCACTGTAATCAATTTACAGTCAGATCAAAGAGTAAAAACTTATCTCTTATCTTTAATACGTATCTTTTAAAATAAGACGACAGTAGAATTTATAATTAAGAGATTTATCTACTTATAAATAATACAAGTGACATTCTTATTTTAATCGTCAAGTTCTGAAGTAATTATGTCTTCATTCTTAAATACATCATTAAAATTGCATGTAGTTCCTCCTTTCGTTTTAGTGGAAGAATTCAAATTGCATTAATGTTATTATTACAAGGTTGAAAAAACCATAGGAAACTATTAAACGTATTTGGTAGTTCAAATTAACAGCTTCAAAATGGCGGTTAAGAGTGGTAAAAATCAATAATAACAAGTTACAGTCATACTACTTACCAGCCTCAACATATCTAATACAAGCAGATCCTCGAAATGTACTGCCTAAAAGTTGGTCTCTTGGGTCTTGGAAATATTAAATAATAATATTGCGTTCAAACCTCGTGATGGAAAGATACGGTATTGAATTTCGGAAGCTACGATTGATTCCCTCAGGGGTTCACACTAACAAGTGCAGGGTTGGCAATCTCAAGGATTACTAGCTCAATCTACATTATCGTCCTGGTATAGATCCCTCTCTTTCGTTTGTCCTTGACCAACTCCTCTTGTTCTGCGAACCTGGCGTTATTAGAGAATTCGAGGGATAGGGGTAAAGACTAAAATTTATCTTATTTATGTTAAGACAGTAATTTTGTTTTTAAGTATTCATTTTTTTTAGAGGAACTAAATTTTATCTTCTACTTCTCCTTTTTTTGTAAAGAAGATGATAATGACCGAGAGGATATTCGTCTTTAAACAACAGGAAAAACAGTTCCATTTTGCAATATCACTACGCATCAACAATACAAAATATGGAACTTATTTCTAAGACAGAGATGTTAAACTGTACGCCCTTCAAATTACACGAAAATAAGCCTTAACGCCCCAGTAACAGCAATTGTAGTCAGTTTTCATGCAAATTTCCATGCATAAGCTTTGAAAGCGTTATGCAAATTACATTGAAGATGTGGTTTTTTTAACGTATTGTTAATTTCTTACATATTTTATGAAGAGTATAGAACAAACTCTGATGAGAAAAGAATCGAATTGAAGATTTTACCGGACCAGTTTTGCTTTGTCCTTTTATCATATAGTGGGTTTTAGAAGAAACAGAGAAAATTTCAGGACGTGAAAAAAAAAATGAAAAAGTTCACATTACATAGGTCTGCAAATACTTCCAGTCTATCCGCCAATTCGTTCTTTCTTAAAAAATATTATACCTTTCGAAAAATTAAGATATTGTGTTTAGATGTGGTACAGGGATTTTTTTATAATTTCTGTTTTGTGTAGGGCCTATCAAAAAACGTACACTTTATTATATATATTTTTTCAAAATGGCGGCAATTTAACGTCGAATATCTTGAATAAAGTACTTTTAGAGGGAAATTTACCTTTTCAAAGACCAACGAAACTTTTTAAATATTTTTTCCGAAGGTCAAATTATAACAGAGTAACAAAAAAAAAAAATACAAATTTAATTTCTTCGCAGGGTATAATTATTTTCTTCAACATTTAGTTTGGTTTGACATTTTCGAATTCATCAATAATCACTCTAATTCGAATTTAAATTTATCAGAATTCAAAAAGTTTTGTTTTATGCTAAAATTTAGTGTTTTAGACATTAAAAAGAAATAAAATATTAAGCTTCGTAACTATGATATCGTTTCAGTTATAGAAAAATTTAAAAACACCATTACGGTTGTTAATAAGAGACAAATATTTTACTTAAGTCACTTAATATTTTATTTAATATTTAGAATATTTAATATTTTAAATAAGTCACTTATAAATTTTTGTAGATTTCAATATTTGACGTTAAAATCTTCAACCCCTACCATTTTCCCCCCTACGAACTCCTGTTTTACAAAAAAACAAACGACACAATTATAACTGTCGGAAAAAATTAATTTTCTATAAAATATTTCTGATGATTTGTTTATATAGAAGAAAAGCTTATATTATTGAATTTGAGTAATCGTTAAATGTAAGTACTCGAATTAGTTTATTATAATTGACTCAATAATGCCTGGTAACCTCGAGTGATGGTTGGTCTACGGCTAAGTGATAAGGACATTACAACCTAATGGAATGGTGAAGAACGTTTTCCTGGAGAACTGATATCTTAGGTTAGCCTAACTCTATTCCCAGTATAATATAATTGGTTCGTCTCCAAGTTACCAAACGCATGCAGATCACAACATTGAGTAAAGTTATTCCATTATTCACTAACATGTTTCCCTAGATATTTAAAACAGAGTTCGCATAAAACAGAACACTTTGCTAAAAAGTGGATAACATCTTCCGTTTTCACATTACACAGAGAACATTATCTTTCAATTTATAGTAACGGAATATTTATTTAAATAAATGAGATCAGCTTTACTCTTGCATAACCACTTAAGTATTGTAAAGGTCTTAGTGCTGTGCAGATCTAAGTTATTTAAGTTCGATTCTTTATATAGAAACTGAGTATTTATCCCGAGTCTTGAGTCTTGATAAGTGTCTTGCAAAGTACTTTTGATGCTCTTTAAATAATATCAGTTATTTTAAAATCTCTCAACGCAAAAAAAAGATTTAGATATTGTTACACAATCGTTCTTAAAATACATTTCTCTAATAAAACTTTTCAAAATATATTTTAGAATATCAATTTTTAAAATCTATCGTTATACCAAATGTCTAACCTAAATGTAAACACAAAGATAGAAATAGATATGACTTAAATACATAAACAGAAATTAGGAGCAAATATATATTATTTTTCAAGATATGCCTTACTGTAAAGCAATTGAAATTCATAAATTTACACCATAAAACAATTTAGTTTCCTTTCAATATAAAAATGATCAACAGGTAAAATTTTAAACTGAACAAAAATACACGAATAAATTCAGATCAATGTTAAATAGCCGAAATAAAGTTTTTTACCTTTGTTTTCGTCAAGTGACCTCTGTTTTGTAATCGTGACGCGTTTCGGGACTTTTACCCCATCTTCAGTCACAGGTATATTAATTTAAATTACTCACCAGGTTTGACGACCTCGGTCGAGTAATTTAAATTAATTTACCTGTGTCTGAAGATGGGATAAAAGTCCCGGAACGCGTCACGATTACAAAAAAAGAGAACACTTGACGGAAACAAAGGTAAGAAACTTTATTTTAAAATAATAGTGACCTGGATACTGAAAATGAATTCATTAAATACGATAGTTTAATTATATCACAGACAAAAAATATTACGAAATGAAAAAGGAGATTGGCAACACTGCAGTAACGTTCAAAAAGAAAAATTATAACACAGCTCATCTTCAATGTGTCAATGCAGACAAGGTTTCTTTTATACCAAACATGTTTCATTAAAATCTTGATAATGAAGGATCATTGAGCCATCGATAAACTAAAAGATAAACAGCGCTGCAGGTAAATTAAAAAAGAGAAATAACAAAGCTAATCTCCTTTTACGTGTCGCTTCAGACAAGGTTACATTTAACACTTATTAGTAACGCATTGATAATGAAAAAACAGTGTACCTTAGAAAGCGCACGATAGACAAAAAGCTAAAACAACACCACAGTTACATTTAAAAATAAATTAACGTAACTAACCCCCTTCTATGTCTCATTGCAGACAAGGTCACATTTACAACCAATCAGATTTCAGTAACGTCTTGATAATAAAGGAACATTTACCATTAGAAAGCACTAGAGAAACAAAAAGGTAAGACAACACCTCAGTTACATTCTAAAAGATATATGACAACGTAACTCACACATTGTCTACGTCTCCAGACAAGGTCACATTTACAACCAATCAGATTCCAGTAACGTCTTGATAATAAAGGAACATTTACCATTAGAAAGCATCAGAGAAACAAAAAGGTAAGACCACACCGCAGTTACATTCTAAAAGATATATGACAACGTAACTCACACATCGTCTACGTCTCCAGACAAGGTCACATTTACAACCAATCAGATTCCAGTAACGTCTTGATAATAAAGGAACATTTACCATTAGAAAGCACCAGAGAAACAAAAAGGTAAGACAACACCGCAGTTACATTCTAAAAGATATATGACAACGTAACTCACACATTGTCTACGTCTCCAGACAAGGTCACATTTACAACCAATCAGATTCCAGTAACGTCTTGATAATAAAGGAACATTTACCATTAGAAAGCATCAGAGAAACAAAAAGGTAAGACCACACCGCAGTTACATTCTAAAAGATATATGACAACGTAACTCACACATCGTCTACGTCTCCAGACAAGGTCACATTTACAACCAATCAGATTCCAGTAACGTCTTGATAATAAAGGAACATTTACCATTAGAAAGCACCAGAGAAACAAAAAGGTAAGACAACACCGCAGTTACATTCTAAAAGATATATGACAACGTAACTCACACATCGTCTACGTCTCCAGACAAGGTCACATTTACAACCAATCAGATTTCAGTAACGTCTTGATAATAAAGGAACATTTACCATTAGAAAGCACTAGAGAAACAAAAAGGTAAGACAACACCGCAGTTACATTCTAAAAGATATATGACAACGCAACTCACACATTATCTACGTATCCAGACAAGGTCACATTTACAACCAATCACGTTTCAGGAACGAAAAACCAGCGAACTGTTAGGAATAACAGTTAACATAATATATAAGCTATCAAATGTAATTTTTATTCTAAGTCCCAAGACAATACACAGAAGACAGCCTGATGTTGTGAAATAGCTGGTGGCTGGTACTTAACAGAAATAGAGGTAAGCAAACCGACAGTGTTATTCTTAAAAGAAAGAGATAAAAGAAAGTAGACACATTTGAATTTTAGAATATTTCACAATAATATTCAGATTGCTCTATCTTGGGACTAATTGATATTGTTAACAATAAAGGGTAATAAATAAATCAATAATGTATTTTTTTACAATTAATTATAAAGAAACTGAACCACTGGCTGCTATATGTATATTTAACCATCGCTTTATCTTTAATAAATATCTCTCATTTATAATAAATGGTAAATAGTTCATTTTAACCTAAAATTAGATCTTCGAAAAAACTAATTTCTGAACAGAACCTTAGAAAGCGCTCGATAAGACTAACACCGCAGTTGCATTCAAAAAGAAACATGACAACGAAGTTCACATGCAATCTACATCTCATTGCAGACAAGGTCACTTATCATGGTTCTGTAACTTGTTGATATAGAGGAATAGTGACGCTCGAAAACCCTAAAGGATTGATTCTTTTCCAAATTTAATCATTATTTTAATAAATTAGTACAACGAGTGAAAATAATTTATTACAAAAATTTATTTCCTATAATAAATCATTTGTTTGCTTATGCTTTGATTTAATGTATAAATGTGTGAGAGAGAGTTAATACAACATTTATTGACCATTAATTTTAAATCTCGAAACAACACTCTTACAAGGAACAAATCAAATTTTAATATTAAAACTTTAAAATTAAATAGGATATAATTTAAATCCAAGAATTTAAATTAACTTTTAAATAAGTAAGAGGATTTCATTTTGTTTAACAACGTCTCTTCTTTTTGTGTAGTAAGTGGTCTGTGTTAAAAACTAAACACTCCTGTTGTTAATTATTGAAACCTAATTTAGTCCTGAAGGATGTCTGCACAATTAATGCAAGAGAAGGAAAGTTGGGTTCCGCTAAGTTACAAAAGTTTTACTTGGAAAGATACACTCTGTGTTCTATGTTTAGGTTAAAGAAACATAAATGTTAAGTAGAAAGCCCGAAAAATAAGTAAACTTAGGTTCGAGACTTTGTAAATTATTAAACAAGGTCTAATTATGACCCTCCCTGATACTAAGGGAGTTCCTTTCTAAGCAGAACTTAAAATGTTGTTTTACTACTAAGCGTATGTTGTATTGGATAAATATGCAAATCATACAAAATTCATCATCCATTTTTGTCTGAAATTCACCTTTTATTGCTGACTGAGCTCAGTAAATTACTTATATTTTTTTACAGTTCGTCTGTTTAATGTTGTTGTTTGTAAATACGATAGCGGCAGACATATTTACATAGAATTAAAACGTTTATCGAGTTTACAAGGGTGATGCGGCGCTACAAACCATAAAAAAGACCTGTTTATAGAGTTCCCGTCGCCATAGTTGTAGCATTCGCAACCAGAATTCGCTGCACATTTAAATAATGGCAAAAGAATCTCTGTCATCATTACCTTATGAAAATAATATAAAATAAAAACTCCTAGCCCTCGAATAATCTTATAACCACAGGGTGGAAAAGTAGCAAGAGTTGGTCAAGAGAGGACAGATAAAAGAGAGGGATCTAAGCCAAGACTACATGAAGAATGTGTAGATCCTGGTAGTATCCCCCGAGAATACCAATTCCTCACAGGAGTAATATCTTGAAGAGATTAATCGTAGCTACAGATGGTCTCTAGATCAAGAACCATTGAGTTTAAGCCTAAGACTTCTCACACGAAGCGAAAGAGTATCTATTAATCCAACCAAGTTCTCGTCAACATTAAGTGCAGAATCAAAATCTGTTTAATTATAGGGCACGCGCATCAGCGCTACATTCGGAAAGCGTCCAAACTAGAAGTTCAGTATTTCAGATTAACCCATTGTTGTAGGCCTTCGAGGGACCGGATTCGAACGGCCGTAACCCCCCCCCCCTCCCATCTGTGTGCAGGTATTTCCCAGGGGAACAGCAGCTCTTAGCACTGTCCGTGTTTAATTAATAACATATCTATCTCATGGTACACGGGGGCATAGTCCTAAACTCAACACCTAGCGTAAACCGCGATTTAGACGTGCGGGTATAATTTGTAGACGGGTTCTAATGATTTGGTTTAAATCTCATTACAGCTGGTTTATTGTTCGGATTTGTGTGTAGCCTATGGCGAGTTTATTATTTACCCAGTATACGATGTAAATGAAGTTGGAACATTGTTGGGCTGGGTAAATACCACGATGTTGACCATCAAGTTGTTTTTATTCGATTTAAATTTATTTAGTTATTAAATGACAAATATCGCAAATTTCTATCTATAAAATAAAGTTAATTTTGTCCCTATTTGTTCTAAATCCCACGCCGATATCAAGTATTGTACCTACCGCACCGGTATGTTTAGGGAAATGGTGACCATTATCAATTACTTGGGTACTTACAGATTACAGTGGATTTTCAAAAAATTAATTTACTTTATATGTTATGGCAGTTATCAGATTATGTACTATGTTTTTTAATTTGTATTTGTATGATGTTTTGTCTCTTATACATTATTTTAGAAATCACATTACAGTTAAATTTCATCATAATTGTACCACACAATTTTGAGAAAAACCAAATTTAAGTTTTTATGTTATGGAAACTACCCCTAAATTGTAACTTTGGTAGATGTTTGTATTTGAGTATGGCTGTAATGTTGGCTCTTTCTTAGAAACCCATTACACTTTCTGTGATTTTTTTTTAAAGCTTGTTATCTGATGCGTGTTCATAAATATCAAATGTTTACCATTAAGCTACCAAGTTCAAAAAGGATGTTGGTCGAAGTGGAATGATGACAAAACGAGCCCTCAGGGGGAAACAACCCTACATTGGACTTATTGGAATAGAGACCCGTGTGTAAACAGAAGACACCTCTCAATCAATATGCTACTCTCCTTTCCCCTGGATATAAACTGTTCTTGTATTCTGAGATTTCAGATAAAATATTGTTAAAATCTTGGTGTGAAAAAAATACTTTAACCGACCAATTAATCGAAATTTTTGTTGAAATATTATTCTTTAGAAATAAATTAAAATAACCTAAAGTGGTAGGACAGAAATGTATTTTAAGATAATTTGTGGATCGTTGACGGCCTCAATCTTGGAAACAATATGTGCAGAATAGTTATGCTGTGTAGAATGAAGTATTTTCAAAGCAATGTAGGATATGAAATAATGAAAAACACCAGGAAAAATCCACCACGAAAAGACCGCCATTTTGAAATTGACTTAATTATTCTTTTAATAACTGTTAAGCATAGGAATTATAATCATTTCACTGTTAGTTAAGTAGTAACTGTCATTCGCTGCCGATATAACCCGTCCCCACAATGCTATGTTAACACCGTAACTTTTCAGACTTCACAATGATTTTACCTAGATCCCTTCAACGCAGAACTCCGTATGGACTTTACCCAACAAAATAATGTCATTAATAGTCATATAAATTATTTAGCTTTAATTTTTCTTGCTCACAACCATTCTTTATGCCTTTTTTGGATACGATGATTCGCCTATTATTAAACTCTTATTATCAAATCAAAGGTAAATAAATTATTAACATAACCAATTCAGCATGGCAGTTAGTTATAATAATGATGAGATAAGTTGGCCCTCATTCTTAAAAAAAGTTCTCGCATCCCCCGATATAAGATATTATACTATGCGCCACAAATCAAGTCCATTGTGTAATAGCCTATAGGAGAGAAAAAGTAGCACGCTGTTATCAATTCGAACAGCTCCCTGCACGAGACTAAACCCCCGAGTGAGGCTACCGATCATATTGCAATGCTAATAAAGTTGAGTTAATAAGTTGTTTTATGACAATAGCGTAGTGTTTTTTTTTTTTTTTTTATGAGTTAAACTTATTTAACCTGACTGATACATTAACATTATGTCAGCGGTACTGAAATTTATTTTTTGCATTAGTGGTAATAATTATATCCTCTGTAATAATAGGAATAACTAAGTATAATATATATATATATATATATATATATATATATATATATATATATAGTAGATTTTAGTTGTAGTTTTCTCTCAATTTAAAGGGGAAATATTTTTATTTCATTTATTGATTTAGTCAGAAAAATTGTTTTCGTTTGAAATTTCTGATTATTAGTTTACATCATAGATGTAACCTTCTTTAAATTGTCCGTTAAATTATGCTCTTTGCAAATGTGATAAAAAATGTATTATCTATGATTATACCAGGATCTTTTAATGAATGTAACTGCAGAAGATCGCGGAGCCAAACTCTATCACAGGGGGGGAAACGAGTTGGCAAACCCGCACGGTCCCTATTGGTTTCTTCAAGGTCAGGCTGTCTATTCGCTCCTCCCTCAACGGATTTAACTCGTTGCGGGTTGTATAATGAGCATAATTTTATTGGTAATTTCAAAGTGGTAATAAATTAGAATACTGACAAACCAAACAATATTTATTTAAGCTTTTCAATCCACGATAGTTTACTTTATCCAAATGTCTTTGTTGAATAAATGGATTGGAGACAAGAATGAAAATTTATAATACTATGAATTGTTTTTAACTTCAATAGAATGTCTTCATTAAAATTCAAATTTGTTTTTTTAACTAAGCAAATAGCTAATATATGGCAAACAACTCCTTATGTACGTTTCACATTTTAACTTAACAAATCACTTCAACGCTCAGAGAGGCGAAGTAGCTCCTCATCTCATATGTTGAATGTTCCGATCACATGTTGATATATTTACTATGAATATAAGTCAGCTGAGAAGTGCGTGACTCTTCTCTGTGTTGAAACCCACCAAAGACTAATAAGCCACTAATGATTTCACGGTTATGTTTAAACCCGTTTTAGCCTCCCCTCCCCTTTGCTTACAGGTCTTTCCTTTAAAGTCAAGAAATCAAATCAAATCTTAAAATTAGCAGCAGTTTTTTTTAACAATTTTCTATCGGGTTAAATTTATTTGTGATTTGTCTTTTCCACTATATTAATTCTATACTACATTTGCGATATTTTTTTTCAGATATATTAAACAACTTCTTGCTTCTTTCCCGGTCATCATCATTGTTATAAATAAAAGGAAGAAAGGAACATAAAATAAAGATCCGTAGAGTCGGAAAAGAATAAGAGAGATTTGATGGGGAAAAATGAAAGGGTGATCTAATCTAAGACCAGATGTAGCTTCAGCTAGAGTACCTCGGGATTGCCACGCTCGTAATCACTGTTGAGATTCTCTGGAGAAAGGATTAACAACTGTAATGCGCTATGAACTAACAAATATAACGAATTTCAGACGATTTATCGGTTTCCGTACATCATTTGATTTGTCTTTCTGTAAAGACAAGACGATAAATTATATATATATATATATATATATATATATATATATATATATATATATATATATATATATATATTATTGTATTTATATTCCTTATATTGTCCTACATGTAGAAAAATATAGCGGTAACCAAAAATGACCTTGGGGTTAATGGGCTAAACCTATATCGTTTACAATTTTTTAAATTTTTTTATATATATATTTCATGTAAGGTATGAAATAAAACTAAAAGTTTTTCTGATTGAGTGAATGTTTATTTGACCCAAAATAAATATTATGGCGCTAGACCAAATTTAAAGTGTCAGATATATCTCCATCTCTCTCTAACTTTAACACGTCGTGACCTACAAATGTGAAGACAAATTATTTGGATTTGAAGTTAAATTGCAGTGCGAAATCATATATTATAGTTTCTTGTAAGACGAATACAACTTATGTGACCGTAAAATGAAAAATACTTAGCGTACAAGTTTTAAGAGTAGTTTTTGTGAGATGTGAGATAAACAATTCAATATGCATTAAAAGATGGATAGCACTTTCATGGATTTTTCTTTATTAGAGCCCGTAGGTAAAATCAAGGACCCTTACAATTTCACGCGCGTGTCTGTACAATATAAACTGCCGTTTTTAACACATCAAAATTTAAAAATAATTCTCGCTATAATGTCTATGGATATCGTATACTTTTACCAGAAATTTGGCCCTTTTATTGTTCATTAACATTAAAAAATATATAGATTCTTCTACGTAATATTTTAAAATACTTAAAAATATAACTAATTTTACAAAGCACACAATAGGATAGGCCTACACGCACTTGATTCCGCCAAGATAATAAGAATGGCCATCTCCACTCTCAAATGTAACAGACACAAGCACGGGATTCTTTCTTTCTCGTAACCATAAATAGTTGTAACTTGTGGAAAGCATAACAGAGTCTCATCACTCAGTAGCCAAGTTAGAAATCGCCTGGTAAGAAAGAGATATACAACACAATTTAGAACCTTAAGAGAAGATGTTAACTGTAGGTAATTGTGTAATGTTTGTGAGCTGTATGTAAATGAGATTAGTTGATAATTTATGTGCTGTGAGTGTTAGAAACATAGAGGGACACCAATCCTTATTGTTGCAAGCTAGGGCTTAGACTTGTTGTATGCAATTGTATTGTCAACGACAACCGCGTAAATGAAATGAAACCCCCTCTTATTAGATGCATCTAGCTTACACCTTGGGGAAGATCATTCTGTGTAATGATGAGATAAAGATAGTTTTAACGATAAATGAAGAGAGATAGCAACATAATATCACAAAAAAATTATTCAATCGATTCAAACTTGCAACAGAGTTAATTTTAAAACATTTCTCAAAATGGAATATAAATGTGTTAATTGTGCGTTTAACATTCAAAACTCGACGCCGTGGATGACAGTTGCTTACAACAATTCGTGTTAAGGAAATGATTTTCCTCTTTATATTGTGGAGGACATGACATAAGGATTGACGTTTCCTTGATTACTGTGGAGTATTGTCTATTTACTGACGGAAACTTAGATTGGAAAATCGTGTTTCGAATAGTTGATTCACGGATTATGTATCGTTAATGGTTTGACGTAGGCCTACGTATGAGTTGGTATGTTTGTCTGGCAATGACGAAAAGAAATTCTTTGTTTAGGAGAAATGTGTTTGAATTTGTATATTTTCCAAAGACAATTACATTGTTTACGATTTTGTCTTATCGTTTAAAATAATTTCAATAAGTTTATTTTACTTTAGAAGAATTTGTTCAAGATTCATCGTATAAACAAAAAGACTATTGATCGCTGTAAATGTCAATTTTGTAGTTGACAGAAAAAAATAAAAATTAACAAGTATTTGGTATTTTAAAGTAATATCATTGCATATTTGTTTCATGTTGTTTAAAGGTGAAAAACCTCTCGGTCATTAACGTCTAGAGAAGAAAGAACATAAAATAAAGACTCCTAGGTTGGAAAATAATAAAAGTTAGTCAAATGAGTCTTTATAAAAAAAGATAAAAAAGGCTCTAACTCAAAACTACACGAAAAAAGATCTAGATCCAGCTAGGTCCGACGGGATTGCCAACCTCATAAGAAGCTTCTGAGGTTCATATATTAAAAAAGGTCAAAACTCTCTTATAAATTCCATATTGCCTTATGGATGCTTTAAAATAAGTTTATTACTAAATTACTTCCGTCTTAGCAATCTTGTGTTTAGTATTTATTTATTAATATTTCATTACAGCTGTTTCGGTATAACATATACCATCATCAGATGAAACAACACGTTTAACCAACACACTGGTACACATTTCATTTTATGTTTATTTATTTTTGTGAAATGTGTACCAGTGTGTTGTTTAACGTGTTGTTTCATCTGATGATGGTACATGTTATACCGAAACAGCTGTAATGAAATATTAATAAATAAATACTAAACACAAGATTGCTAGGACGTAAGTAATTTAGTAATAAAAACTTTCTTCACTCGTGTCAACAACTCACCATGATGCCCTCTGACAATGGGTATTATTATTGTTATTATTATTTAAAAATGTAGTTAGATAACTCTAAAATTGTTATGAAATTTTCAAGTTTTTATTTCTAACAATTAAAATTTATGAAGGTGCCTGAGTATTTCGAACACCCTGTATATGTACATAATTTTCTAATTAATGTTTAACCAATTTATGGATGTTTTTGAACGATTACAGTTTGTCTGGAGATAAAAATAAGAGAGTAGAATATCCAATGATCCTTGTTGTTAATAACAATATGTAGCTGAATAAGTAATTCCCAAACCACAAATAAAGCACTAACACAATTAACGTTAGAAAGTTTAATAAACCTTTATGTGCGTTTCGATAACATAGCTACCATCCTCAGAGGGGTATAAACCAATACTAAACTAAGTGTAACAGTGTGACGACTAATATTGAGTCAAGCGTAGGCCTACGTTGCACTTCTGCGCCTCCATATTGGTCAGACCGGTTTCCACGCCTAGTTAGAAAGTGGGAGGGGGGACGAGCCGCTCAATCCAACTACTCTAATATAACTGATATTAAAACATAAAGGAAAACAACTGCCATAATAATGATATACATGTCAAAATTAAAGAGTTAAAATAAGCCTGATTTGTTTTAACACTTCTCACTATTGTGCTTAGCTTAGTATTGGTTTATATCCTTCTGAGGATGGCAGCCTATGTTACCGAAATCTGCACAAGGGTTTATGAGACTTGCTAACGTAATTTGTGTTGATGTTTAATTTGTGTTTGGGGGATTACTTCTTTCCTATCGTTATTAACCACAAGGCTCATTGGAAATTGTATAAACATAAATATCATTTCAAAAACCACTTTTTTGGATTCAGGGGACTTTATAATGAACATATGAGCAACAAACTCGACAACTTAGACGTGAGAATCCAGAAATTCAACTTTAGTGAGGCCTAGTAACTAAAAGAATATGAAAATTTCTTGATAGTTTTCAAAATATAATTTTGGATATTGTTATATTTCATAAAGAGTTAGAAGTGACACCAGTACGTAATACTGTGTATGAAATCATCCACTGAAAGTTCTACTCCTCCGTATTATAATATGCGGTCAGCATATCGAATTCTCACTGTCGTAATACTAGATTTCGTAATCAGAATTCAACCTAATTTAATATCAGATGATGTTGCGTCAACACCATAACGATCGATTACAAAAATTAAGGATGATTGCGATGTGATTTGTTTCAGAACGTGATTAAATGTTTGGGCTTGAGAAGGAAGGTCGGAAATGAATATAAGGTATAATCTTACACCCAAAATATCGGCTACAAATTTGATATTGGACAAAATTAATTAATTTTGGTTCGAAAGTTTTAGGTTTCAGGTCGAAATTATAGGTTGGTAAAGAACTAAATTGTAAAAGATTGAATAAAACGAATAATATAAAGAAAAAAGAACGACTAAAATATATTTTTATAAAGTCGTACTCACAATGTTTGGTCAACATAATAACTAATTGAGCCCTAATGATCGATTACAATATTAAAAATGAAAACGATCTCAAGGTTCCAAGATATGATTCAATTTTGTTTGAAAAAGCTTGAAGTTTGGAGTTGATAAAGTAGTTGAGATACGTTATCTAAAAAGAAAAAAAAAATATTAAAAATGAGAATATAAGAGAAGATTTATAGTATCATTGACTTAAAATGATACTACACATGGGAGATATTTTAATAAAAATCATTGTATATATTTTTAATACAGCATAAAACAAGATTGCATTTACACGATTAAAAGCAATACTGTATGCATATGTATACAGGTTTGTTATAACTAATATATACATTCATATGTATAGAATATATGTGTTGTGTTCCCCCACAGAGAAAGATATAATTGTGTTTGGCTTGGTAAGGTCGATGTAGAACGGCGTCTAAATGCAATTTCAATTTAGCGACTTGAATGTATTACGTTCCGAGAATATAAACGGAAATGTAACAATTTCAAAGTTAATCGACAGAATGGCAACGGAAATAGAGAATTGTTGGTCTTGAGCTTTTAATCATCTAGTTGTGGTTAACAATTAATTACTGAATATTATCAACTGGATATAGAGTTCTAACTATTTAAAGTGAACGCCGGAAACAGAATACATGAAATGTTCACCATTTTTGGCTCATTGTGTGTGTATATACAGAGTGTAAAATATTCAGGGACGTATACATAACTATTAAACCAGAAAAACTAGAAAAAAAAGAAAAGGAAAAAAAAAACAGTACACCATTAATCTAACTTTATTTTTTCCTTTTAATGTACAAGTATTAGTTGATTTTTGTTGTTTTTTTAGGACTGTGTTTATTTTAATATGTGTTAAAAGAAAATATTTGTATTTATGATTGTGTTCATGTAAATGGAGTATGTGTGTAAAAGGATAATAAATTCTAATATAAACACTGGACACCACTAACCTAACCTAACGTGATTGTTTCTTTTCAATTTATAAGTATTAGTTTGTTTTGTTGTTTTTTTCAAGGACTATGTTTATTTTCATATGTTTTTAAAGAAAATATTTATATTTACGTTTTTGTTTATGGAAATTGAGTATGTGTGTAAAAGGAAAAATAATTAATTATAATATAAACACTTTACACTACTAACCTAATGTAACCTAATTGTTTCCTTTTAATTTATAAGAAGTATTAGTTTGTTTTGTTGTTTTTTTCAAGGACTATGTATATTTTAATATGTTTTTAAAGAAAATATGTATATATATGATTTTGTTTATGTAAATGGAGTATGTTTATAGAAGTATAAATAAATAAATTTTAATATAAACCCTCTACACTACTAACCTAACCTAACGTGATTGTTTCTTTTCAATTTATAAGTATTAGTTTGTTTTGTTGTTTTTTTCAAGGACTATGTTTATTTTCATATGTTTTTAAAGAAAATATTTATATTTACGTTTTTGTTTATGGAAATTGAGTATGTGTGTAAAAGGAAAAATAATTAATTATAATATAAACACTTTACACTACTAACCTAATGTAACCTAATTGTTTCCTTTAATTTATAAGAAGTATTAGTTTGTTTTGTTGTTTTTTTCAAGGACTATGTATATTTTAATATGTTTTTAAAGAAAATATGTATATATATGATTTTGTTTATGTAAATGGAGTATGTTTATAGAAGTAAAAATAAATAAATTTTAATATAAACCCTTTACACTACTAACCTAACCTAACGTAATAGTTTATTTTCAATTTATAAGTATTACTTTGTTTTGTTGTTGTTTTCAAGGATTATTTATATTTTAATGTTTTTAAAGAAAATATTTATATTTATGATTTTGTTTATGGAAATGCAGTTAGTGTATAGAAGTAAAAATAAATAAATTCTAATATAAACACTTTACAGCACACAAATATTTTAATACCTGTTAGACTTGTACCTTGTATGTGTTTACGGTTGCCGCATAACCTCTGATGTATCTCATAATGTTATTAATAGATTTACACACAAAACAATATTACATCTCAGGATATTAATATTGCAGTTTATGCGTGCTACAACGTGGTCATGTTACGCAATAATCTTTAGAGCGTTTGTATATAGTTGTCTTTGTCTATTCATTCAATATTATCATGTTTTACTCAAGATGCAATTTATAATACTGATTCTGTTCATTTTGTGATGGAATAGCACTTTATTGCCGTTGGTATTATTTATCCCTCTTAATTAAAACCTTAATTTTTTTGACTGATATTTACGTTTAGTATTTTCAAGAAACCGAAAAAGTTATTTTCAACATGTAGTCCGTCGGACATCTTGTCGTCTGTTCGTAAGCACGGCAGCGGTCACAAAAAATTAAGTTAGGAATATGTGGCACGGAGCATTATATTGTGACCTTTTAAAATAATTCTTGTTCAGCTACGAAAAAATAATTGGATGTTACTACCAAATTTTCGGTTTAACCCTAGAACGGTAACCATGAGTCAATCTGACGCATACAGTTTAAATAATGGATGGTGGGGGACGAACGCGCCTGACCAGCCCCCCCTTTCATCAGAGTACCTTCTTATTGGTTAGTTACACGTCAGCTGCCGAAGAGAGTGGACTGTGGAGCGTTATTTTCTATTAGTTTTACACCATTTATTATAACACGGTGAGTCAAATTTACGCATAGTTACCAATACTGGCTTATTTGTATGCACCAATGTGACTCATGGTTACCAATAATAGACAATTCAAGTGAGTCATTTTGACGCATGGTTTCCTAAATAGACATATTTATTTTATTTTCAACTGTATAAAATATGGCTGAAAACTTAAACAATGAAGAATTAGAGAATATTTTAGAAGAAGACTTCCTTAGTGACGATGAAGACAACATAGATTTTGATTCTGACGACTCTATAGACGACCCTGATTATGAACCTGACCCTACTACTGATAATGAAGAAGGAATTGAAGCAGCAGTCGGAAACACCATTGAAGAAATTGAAAAGAGCTTCAGTAAAAAACCAGTTCAGCCCAGAAAGAAACTATGCACGGACAAACAACCTGTAAGACTACCTGTAAATAATACATTACGATTCTCTAATGACGAGGTGCTTGGAAAAGATGGGTTTCCTTGGAAATCTGGGACTACGCTTCATGACACTTCTAGAACTCCTTCTCGAAACATTGTATATATTAAACCTGGACCATCACTTCACTGTAGGAGTGTTATTGAACCTTCAAAGTGCATTGACTTGTTTTTTTCAGACGAGATTTGGAACATAATTCTAGTTCATACAAATGAAGAGATTGCAGCCCAGCGTGTAAAATATTCTTCTGCAAATCAAAACAAATCAACCTTTTCAGATGTTACTCTTGAAGAGCTTCGATCATTAATTGGTCTATTTATTTTAGCTGCGGCTCTTAAATCTAACCATTTAACGGTAGACACTTTTCAACACATCATACTGTGGCTCACGCTTTGTCAGCACCATGTCTGGACGACGTTTCAGCTTTTTAGTTAATTGTTTGCGATTTGACGACAAACGGACTAGAGAAGAGAGGAGGAATATTACCAAGTTAGCTCCAATATCTGAACTATGGGAATTTTTTGTAAGTAAATGCCGTACAAATTATAAACCTGGAATGTACGTTACAATTGATGAGCAGCTAATTGCCTTCAGGGGAAAATGTCCATTTCGGATGTACATCCCTTCTAAACCGGATAAATACGGCATTAAACTTGTAATGCTCTGTGACAACTCGACGAAATATATGTTAGATGCTATTCCGTATTTGGGGAAAGGTACAGTTCCTAGTGATACACCAGCTGCATACTTCTTTGTAAAAACTTTGACTAAAAACATTAAAAATTCAAATCGCAATATCACAATGGACAATTGGTTCACAAGTGTTCCTTTAACTCAATCTTTACTAAAAGAAGATCGTCTTACTGTGATAGGGACTATAAAGAAAAACAAAAGGCAATTTCCGGAAGACTTTACCAATTCAAAATTTCAAGACAGAAAGGTAAACTCATCTCTATTTCTTTACCATAAAGAGATGACTGCATTATCATATAAGACAAAACCTAATAACGTGGTATTGCTAGTTTCTTCTGCACATTTAGAGGGAAATATAGACAGCAATAGTTCTCTTCCTTCAATCATAAGCGACTACAATCGAACAAAAGGAGCAGTGGATACGTTCGACCAGATGTGTCACCATATGAATTGTGGAAGAAAAACAAAGAGGTGGCCCCTTTGTTTTTTTTACAACATGCTCAACATTGCTTGTGTCAACTCTTACGTTATCCATGTTCATAATTGCTACAGGCAAGCAGTTCAACCAATGACAAGACATAAATTCATGATTACTCTCCATTCACAATTGGCTCACAACTTTCAGATTAGCAGACTGTCAATTCCAACCCTGCCTGCTTATCTAAAAAAGCTCATTGAGAAAGATGCTAGTGTGGAAATCCAACCAGATTCAAGAAGTGATAAATCCTCAACATCGATCGATGCTGGTAGTGCCAATCATTCGAGAAAGTACTGTAGCTTTTGTTCATACAAAAAAAGAAGAAAAACTTCCACATTTTGTAAGAAGTGCAATACTCTTATATGTGGAGAACACATGATAAAACTGTGTATAAAGTGCGGATAACTCTGACAATAATGGCAATATGTTTAGTGATGGTTATTCTCAAAAAACTCTTCTTTCGAACTTATATAATTTAAATTACTTTTACATAAAAAACCATTTTAAATTTTTTAATTCCTACATCTTTAGTATATAAATAATCTAATTAAAACTGTTACTTTTAGTTGACAAGCTTTACATGTCTGTTACTAACCCTTTACAATTTTATTTAATTGATGACGATTGTTCATTTAATAGTAATATTATTTCTTTGTAATCATTTTGTTTTTTAATCAGTCGTTCTTACTTTCTAAACAGTATGTTTTCTATTTGTAATCATTTTGATTATTTTTAAAAATAAAAATGTTATAAAAAAGAGGTTTACATTATTTGTTTATAAATAGGCGTCAATATGACTCATGGTTACTGATACAGGGATACCAAAGTAAGGTTACCATTCTAGGGTTAATGACGCCATAAAACGGGAAGATGATTAAAAATTGAGGTCGGAATTTTTATAATTTTAAAATTTACTGGTTAAATAAAAAACTAGAAGAAATTGTACCGAGCTAGCACAGAGCAATTTGTGTGTAATAAGTAATTGTTCTTGTATTTGTTAATTGATTGTCGGCATACATCTAATTTGTACGTCATTTACATTTGTAAACTTTACCTGTTGAACTTCTGTCTCCAATTACACTTAAATGACGTTTGAAATTATTAAACGATTGCTTATGTGAGGAACTTTAACTGAATGCATTACAAACTGATTGCTATTAATTAACAGATGTTGATTTAAACTTGTCAAACTAAAAAAAAAGGCAAACAAGTCTATACTGTAATTACTTTACTTGTGAAATTGTGTTCTATATGGAAAGTTACTTTGTATTTTCTAAAAAGTAGAAAAGAACATTTTTTGTTTGATATAGAAATAATATGTTTAGTGTTTAACGAAAATATAAGTCATTATTGCTATAACTCTCAATTTTAATATAAAATGTCCTGAAAAAAAGAGGATTTGGTATTTTTTATTTTCGAATTATATACTTCAAAATGAACATTATATGGTAATAAGATGTAGTGGAATTCCGTTGCATTATTCATCAATTTGTCCTTTATTATTTTTTTTTACTTAAACATTATAAATCCAGAAGATATTGAGTTGAGATTTGGTATGGGCATTTAGAATGTTACGTTTTATAAATGTACCAAACACATAGCCTTTTATTTTTATAATTTTCTAAATGGCGACTGAAATGTTTAATACATTTTTTCTTTAGGTTCGATTTTTGGACTAAGCTCCTGATTTTTTTTAGGTTTTTTGAAAGCTCTGTGTATTTTTTCTATTGTGTTTCATACATAGTTCTCATTTGAACGACAAAACTGCAAAAACCTTCTTCTCAACTAAAGTCTTACAAAAAGACAAGATTCCAATGAAACTCCAGCAGAATGTAAATTTGTCCTTTCGAAATATATATTAATTCTGTAAATGAAAATTTGAGTTCCAAAAGGTTACTTAAAGAGTTAATTGGTTATTTGAAATCAATATAGGAGTAAATTAATTAAGAACTTGCTCCGTTTCTATTCCAACATAGTCTGATGGTAACGACATAGTACGTTATTTGATTTAAGATGTTTAGCAGACTGGTTGAGAAACATGTCGTATAAATACATCATCAATGCACTATAGACATTTCCAAAATTAAAATAAATCCCCACGCCTCCTCAAAAATCTTGAAAAACATACAATTAATCTGAGTACCACTACACTTGTAGTATTTATGTATTGTAAACTAGTTATTAGAAAGAATATAAATGAATAAATTTATCAAATCTGTTTCAGTTAGGTTAGATTCAAGAGATTAAAAAACTATTCAATTAAATTAAAAGAAACGAGCAACAAAATGGGATCTTGATAGAACTTGTTTAACAAGTCTGACGAGGTGTTTCATTCCATTAAATATACAATAGTAATTCGTTTCGGAATGTGGTTATGCAACAACGTCTATTTGTTTCAGTTTCGCTGAATGTAAAGCATGTATCTCATTATGTAAATGCAGTGGAGACTGCAACGCTCGGATAGGACAGGAGTTTTTATTTTTACGAAGCTTTTAAGAGTTAAATTTAAATACGCATTTAAGATTAAATGTAGTTTATTTGACATGAACTGGCTTTGGATTACTTTCTTACATGTAGTTTAGATATGATAGGTAAAAAAAAATCAAGTTTTTGTCGGATATATCCGTTTCGACCAAGTGGTTTTTCGTCAAATTGTGTAAACATTGAATGACCCTGGGGTTAATAAGAATATGAAAGAAGTAATTCACAAATCACAAATAAAATACACAACTAACGTTAGAAACATTAATAAATCCTTATGTACATTTCGGTTATATAGCTACCATCCTCAGAGTCCTCAGAGAGTATAAACCAATAATCCCTCTTATTTAATTCTTTTAACGAGAAACAAATTCGTGTTTTTAAACTTTCTTCTATAGTGTAACCGATAACCGAGTTATCAACAAGTTTGTGTGTCTTTAAAAAGGACAATTTTCTTTCAAACTATTTTCGAGATATACCCTATAAAGTTAAAAGAATTTAAATGAGAGACATTTGAAAATAATTAAAAATAATGTGTATATTTTTGGTAACAATGTGTTTGAGGATTATTTCTTCCATATCCTGTTTGACTGTTCGTTTATACAGAAAGGTAAAGAAGAGCAAATTTCAATTAATTTGTTATATGAACATAATTATACCATACATAGATGCATTTAAAAAAAATTGTGGTGATTTCCTCAACACTATTTTTCCTAAAATTCCGGGCCGCGATTAATTTTGTCTGTCATCGTTTTGAGGGTTGCCGGATAGCAGAATTGCAGGGGCGGTTGTACAATTAACTTGGATTTATCCCCCCCCCCATTCTACGACTTGTCAAGCCAACAGTGTAACGAATTTTTACGACCAGTTGTCCGTCACCCTCTTAGAGGACTGAAGCTGTGTGGGCCATTAGAACGATTGTGGAACAACCAACTTCGGGATCTATATTTTCAGTTTTTCCTAGTGTGTACCCCCCCCCCCCACTCCGAATATGGCACATTAGCCCAACATAAGATGAGCCGCTAGACCCGGGGTTAAACGGTGCGTTACTAAATGTACGACCGAATTTAAATGTAAAGCCTAAATAGTCGGCCATCTTGGCCCAACATTTACCTTAATACCACTAAGGATCGAGTAGATTACTTCTCACATGATTAGATATGAGTATTAAAGTTAAGATATAATTAACTTATAACGTAATATTAAGTAATTTAGTAGTTAATCGCTCATCGGTGCTGACTGACTGAGTTACGTCGAATTGCGTAGTTGTAGGTCTGGGTTGAAATACAGTGTTACTGGCCATATTCTTAAAGATCAACGGCGCCCACTTTCTTAAAAATTAAACCTATGTTTGTAATAACTTAAACTCACTTTACTTCTCCGCCCCAAATGGGAAACGTTGTAATATATATATATATATATATATATATATATATATATATTGGTCGAATTTCTCAAAATTGACTTTAAAATGTACCCCTTTAAGGGTCTAATACATCGTAAATATACCAACATTACCTCCCTCTTAAATTACAGTTCGGGAGGTATCGTTCAAAAACGAACCATGACCTTAAAAGATTCTCTTCTTCCGAACTTTGAGTTTTTTGGACGTTGATGACGCAATGTTTCATTCTACGTTTTAAATCTATAACTTATGAATAACCATTTTTGGGAACATGTGACCAATAATTATAATAATAATTTGAATTTGCCCCTAACCACAATCACTGGAACTTAATAAAACACAATTATCTGATTGATTGTTCTTTATTAATTATATCCACTTAATGCCCTGATGTACATTTCGATAACATGGTTATCATCATCGGAGGGTCTTGCTTATAAACTAAATCTAACCTTACATATCTATTACTAAAATAAAATTAAACCTAAAACTATGATAACCTGAGTGTAGGCTAAAATCCCTCCCACTCCACATATCAGTTGACCAGTAAGGGCTTGGGCTGGCCCTTTGTCAAGTTATTGTTATATGTCTTTGACCTATGGAGTGGGGTGAAAGATAACTGTACCTCTAACAAAGCTGATGAGAACAGGTGGCCTACTCCTTACAAAATTTTGTAAGGAATAGGCCACCTGTTCTCATCAAAGCCCTTACTGGTCAACTGATATGTGGAGTGGGAGGGATTTTAGCCAACACTCAGGTTATCATAGTTTTAGGTTTAATTTTATTTTAGTAATAGATATGTAAGGTTAGATTTAGTTTATAAGCAAGACCCTCCGATGATGATAACCATGTTATCGAAATGTACATCAGGGCATTAAGTGGATATAATTAATAAAGAACAATCAATCAGATAATTGTGTTTTATTAAGTTCCAGTGATTGTGGTTAGGGGCAAATTCAAATTATTATTGTGAATTTCACCACAGTGCTCAACAAGATTGTATGCCAATAATTATGTTTAATCTTGGATACTACATTTTAAACACTTGTGACTGAATCGTTACAGTCAATTTTAAATTTTGGCAGGTTCCCTTATAAATCTATATTATTGTAGTGGGCCAGCCACATAGTTACTTAACACCTTCAATCATAATTACAAATTATAATAATGATTTAAAGTTAAATAGTACTTGAGAAGTTTTGCAAATAAAATATGTTGCCACATTATAACAGGACGCTGTGGGCTTTCAAAGGAACATCCTGGTATATTTTGAAAAGTAACCAAGTGAGCCAGTTCCCATAGCCTACGTGCGTTATTCAAAGTCGCATAATTCTCTCTCTCTTATGATTATTAGGCAATTAAATAACGAATATGATGGAAACTGTCGTCCATCTTGGGTGTGGCTCGAAGGGTAATAAAACTAACTGCAGGGCAGGGCCCAGAAAGAGTGGTTGTGTTTTAAACTAAACTATAACTCAAGTTATAAACTATACTTATTGTAGATCATGTATCACTGAGGATGGCGACTTTGTCGTTGAAACGCGTTTGATTAAGTAACCGTTATTTTTGTGGGATCTTGTGTTCGAGTTTTTTTCCTATCTAATATTATCTCACAAGTCAAGTTCAATATGTCGTTATACTTATTCATATTGTTTATTTATGAGCTTTTTACAACGAATTAGATTTCATTTTCACAAAATCATTGTTAAGACGTTCGTAATGAAAACACAACGACAATTTTTTGATAAAACAAACAACACAGACACATACATTAAACACAATTTCACTAATTGTGATTTTTAATATGTTAAGGATTGTGTAAGAAACTTCAGATTTCCCGCAATTTTGCTTTGAGTAATGGTAGAGAATTTAAATGTTTTTCTTTGATTTTTTTTTTTTTTTTTAACGAAAAACATTTTGGTCATCAATGTCTTGTAAAAAAGAAAGAAAATAACATACAATAAAGACTTCTAGCGCTCTAATACTGTAGTAGCATCAGGTTTAAAAGAGAACAAGATTTGGTAAAGAAATGGAGGGATCTAATTCAAGACAATATATAAAAAAAAAGTGTAGATTCAGGCGGGACCCTCCGTGTTGACAACCCTGCACTCACTACATACGAACCCCTGAGTGTAATTTAAATGTAAATATAATTATCCTACAAAGCAGTATTTTTTAAAATTAGAAAATTACCCGCCATTTTTAAATCTATCAGTCTAAATGTCAGGTTAACACTTTATAAAGCAGTCTTTACATAATATATTTAAACAAAATCACAAACGGTGAATAAATAAATATACATACGTTGAACCGAGGTTCTTCTCAAATTACTCTAATGTATAGATTAGTTGAATATTTGGTCTCAGATGTAGACAATTCCACGAAAGAAATCGCATCAGTTAACATTCCTATTTCGCTAATATTTCTTCTAACTTGACTCATGTTGATTGTAAATTTCGATTAGTCATATTCCGATCCAACATCCAAACTTAAATAAATTAAGTCACAACTGTCAAAACTTTTGAAACTTTCCAGAGTATGAAAGCAAGCTGTATAAACTCGATTGTCCGAACATAGATAATAATAGAAATGTTGAATAGTAGGAAAGTTTAATATTCAGATCCTATCGCGTTCCTGGACAATTTATTTGGATTAAAGTTGGTACACGTAACATTACTTTAACTGAATCACCCTTACATTATAACTTGGTATTGTAAACCGTCGACTAACTTTCTCATTAAAGACAAGAAAAGGTTTCGTTCGAGATACATTTAATAAATAGTTCTGTGGTGAAATAATTCGTAAAACCCTTAAAACTTCTAAACGGCTTTTAGTCGAGTGAGGGTGGATGACACTGATTTGCCTTTAAAGTGAATCTATTTCTACCACCAGAATTCGCTATCAGTAACAGCTCTTCACTTTACTACACCATTCGTATAATATATATATATATATATATTTCTTTTTGTTTAGAGGCAAAAACCTCTCGGTCATCATCAACTTATAAAAAAGAAAGGAAATCTCACAAAACAAATGCCTCCCCCTTTCCCTTGATTACTTTAATAGTGTCATAGTCGGAAAAAACAAGAGTTGATCAAGAGAGACCTAATAGAAAAGATAAAAAGAATTATCAAACACAAGAATGCATGCAGAAAGGTGTAAATCCAGCTTGGCTACCTCGGAGGTGCGTGACACTGACTCGGAGGTCCCTTCCTTTTTATTCTATCTTTGTCACCAAAATAGCAGCTATTCACTTTACTACACGAGTCCTGACACACACACAACAAGATATATAAAACCTCTCGGTCATCATCACCTTATAAAAAACTTGAAACTAAGATATTCACAAAATACTCAACATTCTTAATTTTACCCATTACATAACTTTCTATGTACCAACTATAACGTAAGAAAAATAGAATTGAAAAAATCTGCATAATGGAAACAAAATATGATTTATTGTAAGTCATATTATTAAGATATAATTCCGTAGAAGATGGGGGGGGGGGGTGAATATTGCTTGCGTCATCCATTGTACTGGTAAGAATAAACTATTAAACGACGTTTCAAGAGTATAAATCAACTCCCGTTATGAGGCGATAAACCTGGAACATGAAATAACAACGATAACAAAATCTAAGAAAAGATCCAACATCTAAAATCCTGTCAGCCAAACTAGGATGGACGTTATAGCTTCCATTTATAAAAGCTGAATTAAAAATTAAAATGCTCTCACTTTAAGTAATATTGAAATGTTTTCTGCTTAAAGGATGACTAGATCACGCGCTAAACTTTTGAAAGGGAGAAGAAAATGTTGTTCACTCTAGTAAACCGTTAGGTTATCACTCCTTTTGCATGCAACACCTATCAGTTAGTTGTTTGGTGTTCCAGGTGTAGTTTAGTTCTGTGAATTAAACTTTTTCTTGCTTAATAGTAATATTGAAATGTTTTCTGCTTAAAGGATGACTAGATCACGGGCTAAACTTTTGAAAGGGAGAATAAAAGGTTTTTCACTCTAGTAAACCGTTAGGTTACAACTCCTTTTGCATGCAACACCTATCAGTTAGTTGTTTGGTGTTCCAGGTGTAGTTTAGTTCTGTGAATTAAAATTTTCTTGCTCATATATATTCAAATGTTCAGGTATAGCTTTAGGTATGTCTATCTTAGATTACTAATTTTAGTTATTAACATGACCATAGGTTACTATATTGGCGTTTTTTTTTTTTTTTTTTTTTTTTTTTTTTTTTTTTTTTTTTTTTTTTTTTTTTCATGTTTTGGTGTATCACTCGATAACGAGGGTTGATTTATACTCTCGAAACGTTGTGTAATAATTTTCCTATATATATATATATATATATATATATATATATATATATATATATATATATATATATATATAATATGGTTAACGTTCAATTAAACCTTATCATAAATATGAAAATTCCAACATTATAAAAAAACATACATCCAAATTACGTCATTTTACAACCTACAAGGTAAAAGTGAAAAATATTTTTTGTGTGAATTTTGGATTGTATCCATTGCATGGAGTAAATATTTCGATTCCTCCGTTAGTAGTCTAGGAAACTCTATTGTTTCTTTAACAATAGAACATGTTATTTAACCTTTTAACACTTTGTTGCGAAGTTGTAAAACCTCTCCTTTACTTCAAGTGGTACATCGAGCGCCCATTGTTATCGTTGTCATATTTTTTTTACGGTTTCATTTTGTTTTTATAGTTTGAAGTTTAATATGTCTTTAAGTTTCCCTTAGGTAATGCAAGTATTGAGCGAAATTCATTCCCATCATTATTAAAGTGTAAAAAACAACAGCTTGAGTTGTTTTTTTGCTCGGCCAACAGTGGAGAACAGCAGGTGTTCAGAGTAATATCACGTCGTGACAACTGATACGCTGGGGTAACGAAGGCGTATTTCTTGTGGCGTGATTATACAGATCTCGTTTGATTCTGTTGTATTGTAGATCTAAACCTAAGTTGTATTATTTGTAATTCAAAACGTTGATAAAAAGAAGTTCTAATAGACTGTAATATAAACTAGATAACTAGACAAGCTATACCCTAGAACTGCCATGTATATTACTCTGAGTGGCATGTCTTTTAGCGCATTTTACAAGAGTTTCTTTTTTAATTCACAAAAAATAGTAATATAATGCTAACACCAACTTGTAACATATCTTATTTTAGAGGAAGATCTATAAAATTTTCGTAAATAATAAGTAAAAGTTAGAAGTAATAAATTCCAAGTTAGTATGGGAGGGAACAAAACATTGGTCTAACGGAAGGGAAAAGTCCCCATAAATACCTAAATATATACAAACCAATAAAAAAACATTATTCGAAGATATACAAAAGATTTGTGGTCTAATTTTCAATACAAATTTGTAAAAAATATAACAATTTTAGACTTGTAAAAGTCCAGATCATTAGCTTTCCATTGACGCTTGAATTGTAAAATCTATGTTGAGTGTTGTCTATTATAGTATAATGATGACACTGAAAGTAAGTGTCTATATCTCAGTAAGTATAAAAGCTTCGATAATTTGGAGTGTTTAGAAAAATACTATAAGATAGTAGCAATGTAGAGTAGTAATAGGCCAGAAATTCTGACTTGTAAAAAATAAATAAAATAACTTCAATTTCAGACAAAATGGTTTCGCTCTAACGCTAGCAAAGTTACGCGGCGGGAAACACTACTCCAGCACTACGGCTACGAGCCTATTGTGCTCCACCTTTTCTTTGTTCACCTTACACAGACCCCAGTGCCTCTAACAAGCTCCAGGATCTTGTGCAGGGTGTTCATGTCGAAATTTATGTCTGGTTGTTGTGATCAAAAGATTCTTCTTCTTTTGAGCTCCAGGAGCTCACAATCAAACAAAATGTGTGCTGCGTTCTCAGGTACGAGACCTCAAAGACAACAGTTAGGTAAGATATAGTTGTCCCACCATATTTAAGTGACTCCTGATATGAATATATCCGATAATGGGAACAACATTTCTCAGGAACAGCACCTTTGTCAGCGCAGGATCTGGTCCAGAGAGAGGACGTTTAGGAAAATGTCTTCATCCTACGATGTGCTCTTCCTTGACCCATTTTCTTACCGCTCTTATTTTCTTTGAATGAGTGATCCTGCTATAGCGTTATGGTCCCACCAGGTTGCCAGCGGCCCCTTTTTCACCAACAGATCCGCCCTCAAATTACCCTCGACCCCGCAATACCCAGGAAGAGAATCCCAAACCAATTTAAATTAGATTTCTACGGAGCTGAGGGCTTTAATATTAGCTTTACATTGATGCCGAATTTATTACGATTGAACTATTTTTCGTGGAAGAAATGTTAAATTGTATAAGGTAGGCTATGTTGAGCGTAGTGTTTTGATATTGGTTGCCAACTTGCGGGAGGGAAAAGTGTAGTGTGTTGTAGGCTGTTGCCACTTTCAGGGTTTTAAAAAACAGCCATTTTAAAATTTTCTCACCATTCTTTTTTTCATGATGTACTAAACAAATAGTTTAAACTAGCTTACAAACTATTGCTAAAATCCGACAACTACAACGATATTGTTTTTTTGTTGTCTCTAATTTTGAGGTTATGTTGAAGATTTAAAAAATTATAAATTTCTTATTGTTCATCGTTGGAGACTTCATTAAGGGAGTTTCATATCTGTTATCAAAAAACTTTATTTTAATGAAGTGTAATTATGCTTAAGGCGTGTTTATGGCACAGACAAAGAAATTTAAGTCTCTTAATTAAATATGTAAATATTGTTTCAAAGACGGGATCCATGTTTTATTTTCACTTTTCGATTGACAGCTACCGAAATGACATTTTCTGTGACTTTTAGTTTTGGTTTAGTTATATTTGGTTTTAAAGATGGGAAAGTTTGTACAATTTTTTTTTAACAATCTACTAAGCTAATTTTACAGCTTCGTAAACTAAAGCTCCATTATAACTTTTAGTGGCCTAAATATATGCTAACAAAATTATACAAAGTGTCTTGTTTCTTTTTCCAACCAATAATCTCTTCGCCTTTGTCCAGGAGGTCAACTCAAATGGCTGTGTAGTAGTTGTACATATCTATATTTTCACCCAGTATACCTAGTATATAGTCAGAGTTTGACGAAAAATATCCATCTCCGTTTTTTGACTGTTCTTCACTTTTAGTTATCTCAGAAAACTGAAAAGAAATATTCTACATGCCGTCATCGTTGTCGTATTTACGTAAGCACGATGGCCACAAATAATAATATAGGAACACGAATTTGGTATAAAAGACTATAATGTGAGACTCTATTGAAATTCAGTAAAATCTATTAAAAAATGACAAAATGCCGGCCATTTTAAACGGTTTTTTGTTCATATCTTGTGTTTTTCAACTTACGTATTGAATTAGATTTGCAGACTTTAATTCTACGTTTAATGATACCAACTCCATGTTTGTACGATGACAGACCGAAGGTGTCTGATCAAGAAGAGGATCAACACTGGTAAACAATTTTCTATTGGAATAGATAGAACGGATAGAACTGGACCAGTAATTCTGGAATTATAATATCTTGTTTGTTTTTTTTAAAGACAGACAGACAGACAAATAACCATTATTTGACATATATTTACAAGTAGTTTTGATTTTTATAGATGCCTACTATCACTTCCAAAAGTTTGGCACCGAACTTATTTGACACACTGTATATGTAAACATACGTAACAAGAGTACTGTAGAGTTGATATATAGAATAACATTTATTAGGTTAATCTGTGACGTAAGCCATAATGTGCGTATAACTCATTAAACATTACAAAATGGCGACGTAACTAGAGAATCAATTACACAACCAACGCAAGTTTAGTTAGGCAGACCTCTAATAACATATTACGCCTACACAGGCTGCGTTCAACTGCAATTTACTGTTTACAATCACTTAAAAACTTCGGACAAGGGCAGTAAACGGAGAAAATTCAAATTCACAAAACATAAAAACAAATTTCCTTTAAACGACTGATAAAACATAATGTACAGAGAAGACGGTCGTTTCCACTTGTGGCTTAGTTTTATTGCCCATTATGCGATGTATTAAAGATTTATTAGATAGAATTGGGACGCCCTCGTTTTCCAACAATCTGACGCCTTAGTTTTATTAAACGACAGTCCTACAAACTGACGCATTTATAAATCAGTTTCGCAAACTTAAGACTTATTAAATGTTATGACTAAGCCAGTGTTAAACCATCTTTGCAAGTCAGTGGTTATGGATTTGTAAGCCTTTACAAGACAGTTTACCGAATGTGGCCTCTTCAAGCCAGTGTTACAAAATGAAGCCTTAACAAAACAGTTATAAAATAAAGCCATGAAAAATAAATAAATATTGTTACACGACAGTTACGCTTTAGTATAACAAATTGAAACCTTTTTAAGACATCTAACATATAGAGAGTTACAGACAGAAACCCTTAGAACCCAATTAAAAATTGGAACATTTACAAGACGGTTACAAAACGAAAACTGTATAAGTGTTTTAAAAACTGATATCATTAAAATTAAAAATTGAAGCCTTTACAAGACGGTTACAAAATGAAGCCTTTACAAGAAACTTACAAAACTGAAGCCTTTACAATTCAATACAAAACTATAAGTTTTATAATTATAAAACTTAATTCATTTAAAAAGGCGTTACGTACGGAAGCCTTTTTATGACAATTACAACTTGAAAGCTTTACAATGCACTTACAAAATTGAAAACATTACACATAATATACAAATTGAAGCCTTCACAAGAGGATTACAAACTGACGTCTTTACAAAGCGGTACAAAGTAAAGTCTTTACACGACACTTACAAAACTGAAACCTTTATAACGTTTGAAGACTACAAAACTGAAACACTTACAAAACGTTTACAAACTGGAGACTTTATAAGATGGATACAAATAGAACTCTTTGTGAGACACTTACAAAAACCAAAACCTTTACAAGATGGTAACGAAGAGAAGTGGTTACAAGCATTTACAAAACTAAAATATTTAGAAGACACTTACACAACTGAAACCTTTACAAGACACTTGCAAAACAGAAGCCTTTACAAGAAAGTTACATAAACAGCAGCCTTTACAAAACGGATACAAACAGAAGACTTTACTATGCGGATAAAAAGAGAACTCTTTACAAGACACTTACAACTAAAACCTTCACAAGAACGGTTAAAAACAGAAGGCTTTAAATAACACTAATAAAACTGAACTTTTTACAAGACGGTTACGGACTGAAGTCGTAACAATGCGATAGAAAATTAAAGCTTTTAAAAGAGAGTTCCAACTAAAATATTTTATAAGACAGTTTCAACTGAAGTCTTTACAAGCGAGTTCCAAATAAAGACTTTTGTATGACAGTTACAACATAAAGCCTTTACAAGACAGTTAAAAACTAAACCCTTTGGAAGACAGTAGTAACTCAAGTACTTTATGAGAGAGTTTCTACTGAAAAATTTTCAAGACAGTTACAACTAAAGCCTTTTGTAATAAATTTACGAATTTAAGCCTTTACAAAACAGTTCTCAAACTAAAGCCTTTACAAGACAGTTCTAAGTGAAGTCTTTTATAAGACAGTTTCAACTGAAACCTTTTTAAGACAGTTTCAACTGAAACCTTTACAAGACAGTTCCAACTAAAGCCTTTTTAAAACAGTTACAAACTGAAGCCTTTAGATGACAGTTAAAGATGAAAGCCTATAATAGACAGTTACAAATTAAAGACTTTACAAGACACTTGTAACTGAAGTTTTTTAAAAGACAGTTCCAATTAAAGTCTTTAAAAGACAGTTCCAACTGACATCTTTTATACTAAAGTTCCAACTGAAGATTTTACAAACAGTTAACAATTAAAGCCTTTAAAAGACGGTTACAAATTAAAGACTTTACAAGACACTCTTGTAAATGAAGTCTTTTACAAGACAGTTCCAATTAAAGCCTTTAAAAGACAGTTCCAACTGAAATCTCTTATACTATAGTTCCAACTGAAGATTTTACAAGGCAGTTAAAAATTAAAGCCTCTAAAAGACAGTTGCAAATGAAAGACCTTACAAGACACTTGTAACTGAAGTTTTTTACAAGACAGTTCCAATTGAAGCCTTTACAAGACAGTTACAAATAATGCGTTTTGTATGACAGTTACAAATTAAAGCCTTTATAAGACAGTTCCAACTGAAATCTTTTATACTATAGTTCCAACTGAAGATTTTACAAGACAGAAAATTAAAGCCTCTAAAAGACAGTTATAAATTAAGGACTTTACAATACACTTGTAACTGAAGTATTTTACAAGAGAGTTCTAAGTGAAGTCTTTTATAAGACAGTTTCAACTGAAACCTTTACAAGACAGTTCCAACTAAAGCCTTTTTAAAACAGTTACAAACTGAATTCTTTAGATGACAGTTAAAGATGAAAGCCTATAATAGACAGTTACAAATTAAAGGCTTTACAAGACAGTTCCAATGAATGCGTTTTGTATGACAGTTACAAATTAAAGCCTTTATAAGACAGTTCCAACTGAAATCTTTTATACTATAGTTCCAACTGAAGATTTTACAAGACAGTTAAAAATTAAAGCCTCTAAAAGACAGTTACAAATTAAAGACCTTACAAGACACTTGTAACTGAAGTTTTTTACAAGACAAGTCCAATTGAAGCCTTTACAAGACAGTTCCAAATAAAGCGTTTTGTCAGATAGTTACAAATTAAAGCCTTTATAACAACTGAAATCTCTTATACTATAGTTCCAACTGAAGATTTTACAAGACAGTTAAAAATTAAACACTTTAAAAGACAGTTACAAATTAAAGACTTTACAAGACACTTGTAACTGAAGTTTTTTTACAAGACAGTTACAATCTGAAGCCTTTACAAGCCGATAATAACATTTGTTTGTTGTAATAAACTAAACTAAAACTGTTAAAAATGTTTAATCACCTCTGGTGTTTTCTAATGATCGTTTGATTCACAAAACTGTACGAGATAAATAATTTGATATCGTTAAAATAATTTCATTTTAAGTCCAATAAAAGGCGTATTTGTGAACCATTGTACTCATATTATTAAATCTCTTTGTTAAATCAACTAATCCCCTTTCGATTTCCAATTAAACAAAGGACTGGATTGTTCTATTAAATTACCTATAGTTGCGTACAAAAGTCCTTCACAAGAATCATCTCCGTTATTGCTAATTAACAACACAGATTTGTTTGAAAAGAAGATGATAAACATTTTTGTTCTGTCTGTTGTATAAAAGCTCTTTATATCTACCATTTTTATGAGTATCTCCCTCCCTTCCCATCTGTTTAATGTGGATAATACAGATCTACATATTTCCTGCCGTTAAAAGCCTTTTTCATTTCATCCATTTTATGTTACGCTTTAAACAAAAGTGCTTTTCAATATAGTTTTTAAAAAAACGCACATCAATGTTGAATATAAAGCTATTCTTCTCGTTTTATGTCGGCACCAACCAAATCCTGACCAGACGCCCGACGAGGAAAGGATTTAAACGTAATTGAGTTATTTCTGAGAGGTTGTGTATTGGCAAATATTAGAGCTGTAAAATTATACGTGGGTTGTATTTGATATTTTTAAATTAAAAACTAATGTAATCCGTGTGCATGTTGATCAAATTTTGTTCAAATGTAACCTTTAAGAATTCAAACAAAAAGTATTGGTTGCGATATATTAAAAAATTCTGTTTATTCATTTATTGGGGGGGATCATGATGGTGAGAAAAACGTAATTTCTCAAATCGTCTCTGCTCATTTTGTTCAAATTTTAGTGGAATGTGATGATAATTATCCAAAACCGTGTGTAAAAACGCAGACGGAACGTTTGGCGAAAAACAGATCTTTAAAAACTCGATTTTAATTAAGTCCGATTTATGTTGGAGAATACGTGAGTATGAAACGAGCGATGTAAGTTTAGAAAGTGTAACAAATATAAATATTTGATCAAAGACAGCGATTTTTATGGACTTTTACCGATAACTTGCAACGGTAGCGAGACAATTGGAATTGCATTGGGGTACGATTTGGGTGGTCCGCGGATCTACTTTGGTAATGTATTACCGGGTCCCGATCGCGTGGTAAAATTAATATAGTACACTGGGCGAATCTCAACTTAGGCTAGCCATTTTTGACGAGTATTACTAGAAACTAATTAACTAAAAATAAGACAATTACACTAATACCAATGTTAATATTAACTACACTGTATTGCAACAACATGTCGGTCTATAGCAGGGCCTAACGTACCCGCATATAGTTCGACTAATAATTTTACGATAACCAAAATTCGCGATGCGCCCAGATATAAACCCAAGGGCCGAACGGCCCTATTCCTTTGGGTTTAGCAAGGCATGATAGAAATTTACCGCACTATAATATAATTAGGAAGATCGCTGAAGACGTCTTTAGTTACAGCTGTCTCGAGCACAACTCTCTCTTATCAGCTAGCCGGGCGGATATGTCCAGATTCACGAAGGAGAGGGGGAGTGGTGGTAATCACCACAAACTCAAGAACTGGAATATTTTCAGAGATGTCGAACACTACGTTTTTTTTGAGACGCAAGAGAGAAAAAAAGACAAAAATCGTTAGTTCTGATATTGAAAAAAAAAATTGGGAAACTACCTCCAAAATAGAAAAAAAATAGATCAAAATACACCCATATAAGAAATTTCATTAATCGGTTGTTGCGTTTAGGTTGTAAAGTACTGCCAATACGACAGACAGACATAATTCCAATTAAAAAAAAGCCAAGTGTGTGCTAAAATAATTCGGAATTAGGCATATTGCGACAGTTATTTTTATAATGCGAAGTCTTTTAAGCGGGCTAGCGGGAACATATTAATTTTTCGTTAAATAAAAATACATATTCGTAATCAGAATAATTCCTAGTTTTATTTGAGACCCCAAAAATAAAATTTTGTACTCCATAGTTTTTGTTCCTTAACAACCCCAGGGTCACTTTTTTTTTGTTACCGCTAAACTTTTCCTATATGGGAGACAATACAAAGACTATAAAAGCAAAGTTTGCAATATGTAGGAGTAGACGGTTGCAACTTACAGACAGATACCGTCTTGAAATTATAAGGATCCTTTGTTTTACCTAAGGACCTTAATTAAGAGAAATTAATACAAATGCAGCCCATCCTGGCTTTTGAATTGTTTATCTCACATCTCACAAAAACTGCTTAAAAACTACTACATTATGCAATTCTAATTATGTGGTTAAATTAAGTTGTATTTGTCATACAAAAAACTAATATATACGATTTCGCACTGCATTTTTTTTCATTCAAGTTAGTGAGGGAGACATAATATCTGAAAAATTATATTTCGCCTAGTTTCAACTTATTAGTTTTTTCGTCAAATAAGCATAGATATTCGTAATAAGAATAACTTCTAGTTTTATTTGATACCCCACACAAAATATTCTCAAAAAAAACAAATATTTCAAGTAGATAGTATTTTCCCATTAACTACCCCATGGGCACTCTACTTGTTGCTGCTACACTTTTCCGGGGACTATACAAAGTTTAAAAAGTATAGGATTTATCGTCTAATCTGTGTAGACTGGTTAAGACTAGACTGACAGATAGTTTACCTACGCATCCTTAATAAAAACACTTTTTCGTCATACTGCTTCAAAAACAGCTGTTTTCAATACATCCATTGAGATTTCTAAAGTTGTTCTTTTTAGTCCTAGGACCTAAAAACGTCAGCTAAGGTTGAGGTCATCAGCTGTTACGACGTTTATAAGAATTAATTAACGATTACCGATCCCTAACCTGCAGTATCCCTTAAGGTTAGGGATCAGTATATAAACGTATTCGATAGTGTGCACACGCGGTGATATTGTATGTGTTAATGTGCGCGTGCATGTGTATGTGTTGTGTAATAAATTATTTCAATGTTTTAACGACCTCAGCAGAGCGATATTCTGAAGATGGAACGAGTTCCGAAACGCGTCATATAATCATAAAATAAGTAACTACTTTATTATTAAAAAAAGTCACATAGACGGATATTATTGTTCTTTTATTATATAAATACAGATTGTTAAAACAGCTGTTACGATCAATTTGAAGTTAAATAGGTTATAACATTTTAGTTATTGTGGAATTGTTTTCTTATATTATTTGCAATATAACGAAATATATAGATAATCACTTACTTTGATCAAATGAAGCTTTTCAATCCTCGTTCGTTAAACTAGAGCTTATTTTAAAAAGCTTTACTTTTAGTCCTAGTGATGAAATATACTATTTTGAACTCAGGGGACCATAATTTTTAAATGTCCGCAAAAAACTCGATACAAATTTTCCCCTATAATATAACTTTCTATATACTAAAGCGATAAAGCGATACACATCATACTTTTTGCTAGCCAAGCAAACGAAGAGGGGGAAACTGTAACGGTAAAAGAAAAACTAGTTGTAAACCAGGACACGAGTTCTATCACTGTAAATGGAATAAGTCATTTAACTGTTACAATGTACGAGATGCGGGGCAATATGTAATATGATCTTGACAATTGCGATAAATATAGAGTTATTGAAGTTCCCATGACAGAAGATATTGTCACTAGTAGATTTACAGTGTTCTGCTCACATGAGAGTGACAATTCCATTTATAACACCCCCCCCGTTTCCTCTCCCAACTCTCTCCGTTTATATTATTGTTTTGGAAAAAAAAATTGTCTACACGTAGCAAGATAAAACGAGCAAAAATAATGTTTGCATTATTCATTTGAGCGTGGAAATATTTGATTTCATTTGAGATAAATTGCATAACAATACTTTTACTTTTTGATGAGATAAATATACTGACAAATTGAGATCCCTATACCAGAATGCCCACAAGGGCTTTGCAATCCCGAGGTACACTAGCTGGATTTACACTTTCACCCTCCAATCTTGCGTTAGATTCTATCAACTTTCCCATCAGGTCGCTCTCGACCAACTCTTGTTCTTTTCTAACAATGACACTATAGAGTATTCGAGGGTTTTTTTAAATCTATTTCATTATTTTTTTATGCGATGATGACCGAGAGGTTCTTCGCTTTTAAACAACAAGAGGTGAAAACTTAATCAAAGACCCATTAATGCTCACTTATTAGAAATTTAATTAGGTTTTTGACGGGTAAGGAGGTATGGTCATTTCGGTTGTGATCAGGGATCAGAATGGTTGTGTTCTTGGTTCCGATAAGAACTTTGGTTGGCGCTGAGGATCACTGCGGTCCTAAGCGAATCCGAAAGTTCACGACCACGCACCAAAGGTCTAGAGTCTAGATAGGAACCTTTCGCTTGGTAGAAAAACCATGGGCAATAACTACAGCAAATGTAGCCCATCTTTCTTTTTTTGGATACGAAGCTAGGGATTTGAAGAATGAGTTAATCGATCTTCAGAATGATACGGAGCTGAAAAGTATTTTTGAAGACAAAAGGAAGAATAAAGCTCAATATGAGTTTTGGAAATCGGTTGAAAAGGACAAATTAGTTAAGGACTAAGTTAATGGACTGTGCTCAGAAAATTATGTGTTTTTGCATCAACTTATGTCTGTGAATCTACATTCAGTAAGCTGAAGTTCATAAAAACAAGTACACATCCAGGTTAACAAGTGAGAACGTTGAAAACATTTTGAGAATTTCAGTTTCTTCCCAACCTGCTAATATAGATGCCATATTAGAGAGCTGTGAAAGATTTCGCCTATCCACTTCAAATAATTAACAAATTCAAGTATTCCTGGAATTAAGTAAAAGACATTTCCAACTTTTGTATATGTAGTTTATTTTATTGATGTAATAAACTTATGTTATAATCATATTTTTTGTAAGTTATTTAACGCCACTTGTACTTGCGGCTCTGAGAAAAATTTTATGCAAACCAATTGGCTCTCTAAGAAATCCTAGTGAGGATCCCTGATCTAGACGTTCGGCTGTTTAAGCAGTCACTGATACCCAGAATTTTCAGCAAAAGAGTCTAGGATCCGGACTAAAACGTACGTACAAGAACTGCATTCCACTCTTTTCAAATATCAAAAAGTCAGGCTAAATTACCCAAGTTCGTTTCATTCTTGGATGTTCGCTCCGTTTAATAATATTAAATTCGGTTCTCATTATTCCCAAGTTGTACGGTGTTAAAGTGCAAAGTCCTTAAGTACCATTAGAAATAGGTTTAATTATGTGCAGTGAATTTAGTAAGTTAATAAGTCGACTTATTGTAAACGTAATAAATTAATCATCTAAACAGGTTCCCTGGTGTGGTGGTTCGTTCGACGCGGTAAATGTGATAAGTTTTAATCCACGGGCCTGAATTGCAAAACGTGGTGGCTAAGATAGGCTTACCGTCAGTTCGGGCATTCCCTTCTCTTCAGTAACTCTCCGTTACAGGTTATTACTAAACTAGTTCTTCAATTAACGACCAATTGATAAGAAAATAATAAGACCTACAGTAACCTCAGACTAGGATTATGTCTGGTGTAGGGGCGTGTCCTCCCTTCTATTTGCTTCCCTAGTCTGACTTGACGGTACTACCCATTCCAGGGTAAAACTAGGTACACAAATTACTGCTCAGCTACGTTTAATTCCTAAACTTACAACTTCGTGACAGACTTTTGTAAACGTTTTAATCTTATTTACACCGATAAAAGAAACATAAGTAGGGTACGCGTTTACACAGAAGCATTTGAGGTATATATTTTTTTATGGGGGCTGTACCGCTGAAAGTAAACGCAACAAACAAACTGTGGGGCCCCTCTTTTCCTCTCCACCCCAGACACATTCCTACCTTGAGGATACTGTATTACAAATATTGAACGTTTAATTAAAAAAGAGGTCATTCTAAAGTTCTCTGAAACGTAAAGACTGGTTATTTGGAAAGAATAGGAAAAAGGAGAAGTAAATGTGATTAAAAACATTAGGTGGGGAAAAACTGATGATCGCAGATAAAAAGGAATGCACAAACAAAGTTGGACAGTGATAGACGAAAAGCGTTAGGTGAAAAGAAGTGGATGGAGTAGAAGGTGGAGACAAAACGAAACAGAAATTTAAATATTGTTGTGAAAACAATAAAACTACCAATGAACTAACCGATTTTAAAGTTGCTATTCTTACTTTCTCACATATAAGTAGTATAGAAAAGGTTGTGTGGTGGCAAAAATATCAAAACCTAGTTCTTTACGGATCAATTTGTCTCCTCAGTTCAAAAAAGTGATTTATGGAATGATGTCTGTGTCTATCTTCTGGGCAGTTCTTTCCAAAAGAGATGGACTGATTTTGATCAAATTTGGTATTTACAGGGTATTTGTGAACATTTATTCTGTAATTTGGACAGTTTGTTGTCATAAGAAAATAACACAAAACTAAGATATTCTCAAAATCGGCATAAACAATTTTGATAAAATATTGCTAGAATGTAATCACTAAAGAAATAAATAAACCGGATTGGTTGTAATCATCCCTAAATTTCGGTTTGGGAGTTATTAGTAAATAAAAAGTGTAATAAAAGTCCTAATTTCTCAAAATCAACTCGGCTGATTATGGTCAAATTTTAAAGGATTGGAAGCATAATGTTCCAGAAACGTGGCAAATTCGCAAATTACCGTTCAGAAAACATTGACAAAATGAAAATGAATGTGTACTGTCCAAGACACGATTTAAATCGAATGTGCTTTAGGCTTAGGAAGAGTTAATGACACAAATGAAGGATGCTTAGGGTTTCATTATATATAAACTTTAAAAAAAAACTTATTTATACATAAAATTTTTTTTCTGAATATTCAGAATATTCTATATAAATTTACTTCCAAATAGAGTGATAAATAAAAATAAGCAGAGCTTCCTATATAAAACTTACCTCCAATGAAACTTAAAAAAAAACAATAAGCTAGAATACCCTTAATTTATAACTATATGAAAACAAAAAATAAATGTAAAAATTTCAATATATTTATGGTTTTCCGTCAGTTTAGCCACCAACAAAATATCCCATATGCAAAGAATCCCCGCCCAATATAATAAACTTTGTTATCATCCAAGGAAAAACGTAGACGATGCACAATACAATACAATACAATGCCAATAAGATAAAAGTAATAAATACAACGAAATAACCGTAGCTGAAGATAAAGAATCCATAAACACACAGAAAACCCGTCATGTAAGAAAAATAGTACCATTTGGCAGTGAGATAACAAAACACCGAGGGTAGGGAACCACCCCTACGATAAATTGACTCTGGATGAATCATGAGAAGGGGTGAGAAGGGTAATCCAATACAACACATTTCATTAAAACCTATAGAATAAGCGGAGAAATAGAGAAATAATAGGGTTGAGTTAAAGTTGACAGTTTGAATCAATAGTTGGCTGTGTATTAATTTCAGCCTTCGCGACTTCCGTCGCCGTCCTAACTTTGGAGATTGTTGTCTTTAAACATCCGTTTCAGTAAAACTATACGTTTGCGATTACAGTTAGGTTAGGTTATTTCAAACGAGTAGGTTAGGTTATTTCTTAGAGAATAGATTAGGTTAGGTTAGATTATTCCTTACGAGCAGGCTAGGTTACAATTACCCTAAGAACCTCTTCCCTCCATACTTGAAGTGTTTTACACCTTATTTTAGTCGTCTAATAACTTGTAACTACAATTTTAAATTGCACGCTATAGGTGGAAATAAAAGACCCATTAGACATGCACCTACAGAGATAGACAAAGTTACGCCCTAAACATATGCTACACAATCTGACAAATCAGTGGTGTGGTCAGATTTACCAGCCAAGCGTCTAATTGAAACTTGCCTCACCATTGGCACAGCTTTGATTGTACTGTCAGCATAATTATACCTATAAGACGTACCTCTAAAAAATTAGTCTTTCAACCTATTTCAATTTTGGAATTTAAAAAAAGAAGAATTTGTAACGAATATGAAGACTCTCTGAATTTAAATTGGTGTACGTTCACCTAGTCCTCCCCTAGTTGGCCTAAACAAGGTGTCGTTAGAATCCTCTTTTGAATAAATATTTTTCATATTTCTTGAGAATTTTTGTGAAACAAATTAATTTTGAGAAATTTGACTACAAAGTTTTTAAACGGCCGCAATTTTGAAAAAAATTTTCATTATCAAAACATTTCTGATAATATAATTTATTATTACTATCAACTAAGATAATTGTAATTTAGGAATATTTTAGTTATACACCATTTTATGGATGTTGTAGACAACTATCAGGAAATTAAATTTTTAGTTTTGTCTCGATAATTCGGTTGTTCTTTGACGTGTTTGTTTAAAAAAACAATATATTTTTTTAAAAAAGTAAACTTTTTGTTATTTGTAATTTTTTGTAGTGGTAACGGTTTAACAGTTAAGAGATATTTAACATTGACAATTTTAAACGCAGGCCATTTTGAAAATATACAAGAAAATGTTCTGGTTTTTTGTACCCTGATACAAAGCTACGTAACAAATGTGTACACCAAATTTGAACTCAAATCTATTTCTAAAATATAAAGTATGTTTCTAAAAAAAAAAAAACTAAATGGGAAACGAAACTTTTCGGACCTACGTTTTGTGGAACTTTTATATTATTGTCACTAAAGGAACAAAGCTGTTCAAGAGAGTTCCGGGACACCCTATATAAGTTACAAAGAAGTTGTAATGTGTATAAGTTACCAGTGTTTCAAAAACTTATCCCTCACATTAAAACCAATGAAAAAGTTTATATAGTCTAAACATATTTCCTAAAATGCTTAGATTTCTGTCCAGCCGCCATTTTTGGTTCTTTAAAAAAATGTATATATTTATAACATTCAACTTTGTTGAACGCAAGTCACTTGTTAACGCATTACTTCTCTTTAGATCACGCTTTTTCTTTCTGTATAAATTCGGTGTTGCCACATTACTACGTAAATATGAGAAAAGCAGTTACTTTCTAACTAGCTGATATTGATCAGGAACTAGTTATTTAAATAGTTACTCGGTAACGGTTTTTGTAGCACGAGAAGATTGCATGGCCTGAGTAGTGTTACGAATAAATATTCGATAATAAAGAACATTGCTTTATTAATATAAGCTATTACAGATATATTTTTAACATTTATCTACAAGTATAAATATATATGAAAATCTAAGATAGATAGTGTTCGTTTGTGTTTTACTTTATTAATTGTTTAAAAATAAACTAAGCCCAAATTATCCATCCTTCAACTAACAGTTTTATACAAAAATGCAGTAAGATGCTTTCAATTTAAAATAAATCATTTATATTTCGTGAATTATATAAATAATACTAAAGAATTATCAACAAGAAATAATACCCCAACGGCAAATAGTGATTCTTTTATGTAACGGCAAAATTCTTATCGGTTAATCATTCTCCAGTAAACAAAAGAGCTGATCTGACAGTTGAGTAACTGTTATTCTAGTTGATACTTAGTAAGTTACTCTCTGGAAGAACAAAGAAAGTTGGCTGTTACCAAGTAACCGATTACCACAGTTATAAGCACTGAATAACTGAAAGCAACCAATAACTGTTTACTGTACTGTTTGAGTATTTTTTTAGACGGTAAAGAGAAGTGGGTAGAAGAAGAAGGGGTGGAAAATCCACTCCACCTCTTTATATCTTTCTTCCTTGTTCCGAGAATTTGGCAGTCTGCATTGCCGACAGGGCAGTGTCCTTCCCCATCCTTTTGGCTCTTCCATCAGTTATCTCTCTCTTTGGCTAGTCTGTCTGTACTTGTCATTTACGTACCTTGACACCTTGAGAAACTAAACTAACGGAAATCCGCGGCATTGCAACATTTTGTAACAATAACTGTATCGGGGACTAATTGTTATTTAAAAGTTGACTAACGGTTACGAAAGATATTTCTTAGTAACGGTTTGTAAATATCTGTTAGTTGAAATAAGGCTTATACTAGTACTAGATTAGTTATAGTATAGTTATTTAACGCGTGAATCACTGAAGATGTTGACTTTGCCGTTGAAACGCGTTTGAATCAATAAACGTACAATTTGTGTTTTAGATTCATTAATGAAATATTTTGTACGGTAAATGATATGAAGCTTAAATTTGTATGTTATGTTAGGTTGATTATTTTCCTCAAATTATTTCTTTATAATATTATGTAGCATGCAAAATATCAACTCCATATCATTTACCGTTAAAAGAATATGAATATTTTGGTTAAAAACACATAATGGCGGATAGATAGAAAACTTTTGGGGAAATATATATACAGAGTGCGGCAAAAGTCAGTTAACCGAAATGCAACCTGGCTATAAATTGTATTTTACATAACTATAACAGTATTGTTTTATTTTACCTTTTAAGAGAAACTGCACAAAGTGGTCACGTTTGTTTATACACTTTAGGCACCTTTTCACCACTGATTTGGACATTTTATTGGATAATTTTGGTGTGAATAAAGCATCAAAATGTCCCACTAAATTTATAAATTGCTTGTCGATTAGGAGGTTGAACTCCAGGAAAATGTTGTTCGAATGCTCCAATAATATCGATAGAATTACGATCAAATTGCCCCCACTTTTTCACAAGAAAAGCCCGTTGATCTAGAGAAAGTTTAAGATTCATGATTGTAAACACTAACACGTCGAAATGAATAAAATAAACAATACACTCAACTTAACTTCGCGGTCAACAGTGGTAGACTGACAAAACAAAGAATAAACCAAGACAAAAATAAACCCTGATTACATCTTAGATTAGATAAACAGCGACACTGAGAGATAAACAACGTCTCTTTATCTGCCTGCAGCTGTTAACTGACTTTGCCGCACACCTTATATATTGTTTTCATTGGTTTTGATGTAACTAATGACCTGCTGAAGTTTTTCAATGTTTTTTAGAAACACTCTGTGTATATTTTTAAGAACAGAAAACCATACATCTTCAACCATGTTTAATTCATATTATAAAAAGTAAACCTACCAATTCCTTAATCTTATCTAGAAATACACAATCGATTATTCACATGGTTTAACCAAACATTTACCATCATTGTTTTATATGATACGCGACGTTTCGATAGTATAAATCAACTACCGTTATCAATTGCTAAATTTATGAACTAATCTTTTAATTTGACAGAAAAAAAAAGAAGTTTATACTCCAAATTAGCATTAAACTAACAATTATAATAAAGTATCACCTCACTCCTTCAACCCTTAACCAGGTCTTTAAAAACTCGCCCTACTTTAACTAACTAGCTCTTCATAACTCTTGTATCTGCTTGTTGTATGTATATTGTTTCCTTAATCTGCTTTAAACTCTCTTATAGTTTGCCCGAAAACTTAGGTTAGGTTAGGTTTATATTTCATATAACAATTCTTTTGATTTATATTATAAATTCAGAACGAATTTTTGGCTTAGCTGAAAAGTTAGGTTATGTAGTATTGGTTTGTAGTTACTCTTATACAGTAATTATTGTTTTGGATACATACTGAATAATTGGCTTCCCTAACATGTTAGGTTAGGCTATATTTCATATTAAAACTCTCATTGTTAAGTTTATGGACATTTGGCAAAACCGACAGGTTAGGTTAACAAAACAATATTAGAATTATTGTCGCTGGATATAAAATGATTCTAGGCTTTCCTAAAAAGTTATATAACATTCCCATAATTAATGTTGTGAGTAAAGGTTGAAGTTTTGTATCCTCGACGGTTTACATTCTTCTCTATTGGTTTATTTTTCATTGTAATTAATGTCATGGATAAATATAAATCTTGTCTTTCTTTACAGATAAGTTTAGTATATATTTGTTTGTATTATTAAATTAAGGTTTTATTTAAAAAATTTATTCTAGAAGTTTCAATTTTAAATATAAATCAATCTAACCTAACCTGTTAGGAATGTCAAGATTAATTGCTTATCCATAACAGTAATTATGAAAATTTTAATAAGAGTTATCAGTATATGGTAACCTAACCTAGGTTAGACAAGTATTCTTTGGGTAGCTATAAGATTTAGTAAAATAATCTTGGCTTTTCCGGAAGGTTAGACGTATTGGTTTATATTTGAAATTAAAATTGAATAATTTGTTTTAACAGGATTTGGCCTGTGTTATAAGCGAGTCTAAACCGTTTTAAGTAATAAAGGAATAATTTTAAATGGTTTCTTTACATTATTAACAAAATTAATCATCGGAAAAACTTAGTTGTTAGAAATAACCTATTCAACCTAACCTACCCGATAGAAATGAGCAATTCGTTAGAAGTGATCTAACATAGTTTAGCTAAGTATTCTTTGGTGATCTATAATATTGATAATACAAATCTTGGTTTTCGATTAGATTTATTCTTGTATTGATATATTTTTAAATTAACGTTTCATAGTTTTTAAAATCTTAAATTTAACGGAATTTGGGACGGGCCATTAGGGCATAGTTGAGTCTAGTGATATAAATAATTAAGAGGTTCACAAAAACACGTGTAACGACAATTTTAAATAGACTTACTGCACTGAGTAAGACCTTTTGATCTAGCAATAGAATTTAACATTTCCTACAACGCCCAAGATACATTCAGAGGATCTGCTTGTTCTACCTTCTGGGTAAGTATCATGATGGACCCATCAATTTGTTTTTTATTTCAGGGTTTCCCCTTTTAATCTCTTCTCAAACCAGTTCACCCCTTAAGCTCGATTAATAACTCTAATAGTCAAAGCTACAAGCTACTAAATAAAATACTCAGTACGAGACGTCATACAAAATTTTGTGGTTAGGGTGAAAGTAGTGAAGCTGGTTTTTTCTTTTTAAACTGCACACATATCTTTAGAATAGCTGAAAACAAATTATATAATTTACTAGCAGAGTACCCGTCCTTCGTACGGGGTTGACGTATATTTGTATTGTATATTGGAGTATAGATAATTGAGTGTTAAGGGAATTTTCAAGGCCAGTGGTGCGGTGCCCTGGTGGAATTTCTAAATAAAAAAATGGCCTATGTGTTAACCAGGGATCCTAAGAATGTCCATGTACAATTTCAGCTCAATGAGTCCAGTAGTTTTTACGTGATTGAGTAACACACACACTAACACTCACACCCCCACAGACAGACACCATTAGATTTTTATATAATAGTATAGATTTGACAGTGTTAAATACCAACCAATATTTAGGATGCCTTTGGTCACACTTCTTGTACGTGATTGCCTATAGTGAGAGGTGGGTAGTTATTATTTGTATTGATACAGAATAGTTTCCTGACCGGTTTCTATAAGGGCTCACTTATAGTGATTAAGAATGTGGAGAAATCTAGCTGGATCTACACCTTTTTTTTTATGTAGTCTTGGTTTACATCCCTCACTATCATCTATACTAACTCTTGTTGTCTTCTAAACCCAGACGCTATTAGAGTATTTGAGGGCTAGGAGTCTTTATATTTTTATATTCAGTTCTTTTTTTTTTAAGGGTGTGAAGATTAAGAGGTTTTTTAACTTTAAATAGCAAGGGAAAATGAAGGCTTCTTAACGTTACTGGAGCTTTTGTTCATCACCATCTCCTACTTACTGTACTGTCAACTGTCATGTAGACCAAGGGAACAATGCGTCATCTATCTATTATAAGCTACAATACCACTGGTGATGGTTGTGCTTATAGAATAGGCTCACCATCATTGAGACCTAACGTTGTAAGCGATACTTTCTGAGACTTGTCCTAATAATGTTGATAAGCGACATGTCTTCTTACCTATAATCCTCCCTTCGTATCATCTACAAATTCTTTATTATTCTCCTTTTACTTCTATTTTCTATATTTTTCTTTTGTAAATATTTGATACCAAACTAATTTAAATAAATAGTCTGATATACAGCGTGTTAAATAAGTCCCGGAACGGCCTAATATTTTTTTAACCATTACAGATAGAGCTACAAAGCTTTGCACATTGTTAATGGACACGAAAACCTATTACTAACTGTTCAATGGATTGCTACCTTTCCAGGGGGACGGCCCACAAGGAGTAAGTAGGAAATCTTAAATGAGAGCATAGGTCGAGTTGTATATCGATTTAAAAGCCTTTATGTGTAGAACACAATGCTGCAAGCCCGACCTCAAAAGGTTCACCCTATAATAGCTAAAATAGCGTCGAACAGTGAGAAATCCATGACATGTCAAAACACCAGTAGTCTACTTTCTTAAATAACTGCGGTGATTTCACAAATTTCATACCGGTATTTTTGATCAGTTCCCAAAATGAAAACGATCTTCATAGTTATTGTTATGAAGCTAAAATATTTTTTCAACAAGAGACGCGTGTTTTGTAAAGATAAGAGGAAATATGGAATTCGTTCTATCAATAAGTTTATGCGAAATTATGGACGTACAAACGTCGGTTTTTGTTGTTCAAAGGTACGCCGAGATAAAACCGCTATGCGACTCTCAATATTACGTGGACGATATCTCTGCAAGCAATTAAGATCTACAACTTGTTATTTTAGATACACTTACGCAACAAGTTTTGAAGAAAATTTACAATTCGCGAAAAATAGAAACAGTTTACTACGGTTGTTTACATGAGAGTGTAAAATAAATGTTTTTTTCTTTACTTTCTGACATACGTAATATAATGAAATTTAGGTGATTGGTCTAAACATTGATTTAATTTTTTTAGGTTATATCCTTTTTAAAGTCTCCTGAGAAAAAAAGTAATTTTTGTAAAGATGTCAGTTTATCTCCCTGTAGTTTATGCAGTTCTCTGCGGTCCAAATGTGTGAACCGACTACAGTAATTTAAATTTAATAAATAGTCACAATTTGATTATATTTCGTGACCATTTCCCTTTTCTTTTATATCTCAAAATTGTGGGATAGCCGCCATAAGAAAAACAAAATTGACTTTTTTCTTGAACAGACTTTTAAAACCTCTATGTTATCATAGCTTTATGAAAAGAGGAAAAAAAACATAAAATGGAACCCTCGAATAATCTTATAGGTTCTTCGAAAAGAAAAAAAAAGTCAAGAGAAGACCCGATAAAAAGAGATGAAAGAGAGGGATCTATCCTGACTACATGAAAAAGTTGTAGATCCAGCTAGGTACCTTAGGATTGCCATGCTCGTAGACATTATAAATCACACTGAGGGGATCTTTGAGGTTCATAACAGTGAGCTTGGAAACAGATAAATTGCGGCGGAATGAAGGAGGAAGACATGAATTGCCAATAAGAGGTGGACTTGTTTAATAATGATTCAAAGGGTATTGTGACAGCTATGTTGTGAATGTGTAGGCTAGGCAAATAGCGAAGTAAAACCCATGGAGAGAATATGACCACATGCCTCAGAGACCCCAGCTGGTTCTGTATCTATTTTTCATTAGATTCTTCTTCTTCATCTTTCCTATCAGATCTCTCTTGATCCGTTATTCTCTGTTATGTTGTCATTAGAGTATTCTAGAGCTAATGGTCTTTATTTTATTCTCTCTTCTTCTTTTCTTTACTTACGTACACGGGGCTTAGGGTAAGTTTGATTTTCGTCAAAATTCTGACCTTTGTGTTTTACACAAATTCACGTTTCATAGCGCCTGGAAACCAAAAAAGCTATTTTCCATGCCGTCCATCCGTCCTCGTTGTCGTAAGCACGTTAGCGGTCGCAAAGATTAAGATACAGAAACGTCAACTTGAAAATGTCAAAATGGCGACCATTTTAAAACAGTTATTTTCATAAATTCCATATTGCCTTATGAATGCTTTAAAATAAGTGTATTACTAAATTACTTACGTCTTAGCAATCTTGTGTTTATTATTTATTTATTAATATTTCATTACAGCTGTTTCGATATAACATATACCATCATCAGATGAAACAACACGTTTACACAACACACTGATACACATTTCACGAGAATAATAAATATACATAAAATGTTTGGTATTGCAGTACACGTCGAAAATAATATAAAATAAAGTTGAGAACATATAGCCACATCTTTCCAACGTGGTGAAATGTGTATAAAATATTTATTATTTTTGTCAAATGTGTATCAGTGTGTTGTGTAAACGTGTTGTTTCTTCTGATGATGGTATATGTTATACCGAAACAGCTGTAGTGAAATATTAATAAATAAATACTAAACACAAGATTGCTAAGACGTAAGTAATTTAGTAATAAAGTTATTTTCATATCTCATGTGTTTATTCAACTTAAATTAAGAACAACATCATTAATTAACGACAAATTAAATTATATGAAAAATGTCAGAGTTCAATTCCGCATGGCCCGACCTCACTTCGATGACAAATAACGAATTTATTGTCAAAAATAAAATCGAAGCGAGTGTAAAACATTTTAATATTACACCTATGATGGCCGCAAGGTTCTAACCGATGTTAAGAAAGTGGTGATACACCCAATTAAGAAGCTCAATCTCTATTGGGTAAGACTCTTCTAGCTACCACGTTGAACGTTTCCCAAGGCTTAAGAAACCAACTTTTGGGCGTTACGTTTAGAAAATCTGATTTTAATGATCAGGCTGGGTAAGTACCAGATGGCGACCGTCGACTAGTTTTGGAAGGTTGATGGTGACCAAAAGGTTTTCCCCATCAAACAAGAAAAAAAAGAAGATTAAATGAAAGAGAACCGTCCCGATTAAACATACAATAACCAACACACATTTTACGGTTATTTTAAAGATTTTATTTTATTTATCTCGCCAAAAGTTACAGTGATATAAAATATATAAAAAAACTTCGTGTAATGTATATTTAGCCTCAGTATATATTCCCTGTTATAAATGCAAAGTTCTTTAAAGGAGATTTTACATATTTAAGCTGTAATGGTTGTTGACTATAAGAGTATTACCTGTTGTCGACGATACGTAATTGAAATCTTTTTGAATGGGTTTACGAATTTCCAGAGAATAGCTATCATCGATTTGAACATTCAGTCGTAGAAAGGTCGTTGATAACAGTTTAAAATACGTGCAATCGTGCAGATTACTTATCGTAAGATTATCGTTTGAATAGTTAATGAGAAAATGATATTTATATGAAAAACAAAACTCATTTTCCGTGAACATAAGTTTGATATGACTGTCATTTTGGTAATGAATACTACAGTAATTAAAAGATTAAACAGTAGTTTTTATGGCAAACAGAATTGATGTATTTGCGAAAACAATCTCAAATTTGTATTCATTTTTATTCATCGCATCAAAGTAGCTTACATAAATATGGGATTTAAACACAGTATGATCAAATATATACAGAGTGTTTCTGTAATACGAGGAGATAATTCAGGGGATGGTTATATGGATCAAAATAAAGAAAAACGTTCCTAAAAACACATGTCCGGAAAAGTATCTTTTACCAGCTATCCGTCATTATGATTTATTACTAAATAATTTATATCTTTAGAACGGTTTAACCGATTCAGTTGAAATTTTACAAGGTAATCATCAGTGTAAAGACCAAGTTTCAAAAAAAAATCAACTTCTTCCAATAATTCGCTTCAAAATGTCGTAAATATTTTTAATAAATAAAACTCATTTTAAGTTTTTTCGTTTACAATTTTTTAATGGCCGCCATTTTGAAACAGATCATTGGAACATCTTGATTATTTCAAATTAGGTCTTTACATTGATGAATACAATGCAAACTTTTAACAGAATCGGTTATGCCCTTTTACAAATATAAATTTTAAAAAAATATTTTAATGTATAATAAAAATAGTGGGTACTAGTAAGAGAAGCGTATACAGACATATGTTTATAGAAACTTTTTATTTTATTTTTACCCAAATAACCACCCTCTGAATTATCTCCGCCCTGTATACAGAGTGATCATTTTATCTTTGCCACCATTGGCAAACTAGTGATCTGTCAAAAAAACCTAACCTAATCTAACCTTCTTTACTTGTTCATGATAATTAAAAATTCCTTTTCCAAACTTAAAAAAATGGTCCCCAATAACCAACATGGCTAAAATTTCTAATAGAATCCCCTATATTTAATGGTGTTTTCTAATTCTACACAAACTTGTAAGACTTTTTTATTCTTTGTAATTTTTTGATAAACCGACTTCTTCAGGAGTTATATATGTGCTTAAAATTTCCCCCTGTTGAATCAAGTTAAAAATATAATTAGAAATTGTAACACCAAAAATAACTAAATAAATAAGTAAAATAAATATTTTTTGAAGATTTTAAATTTTTATATGGCCACCATTTTGAAATGGATTGTTGGAGCAAGATGATTCTTTTTGTCAAACCGGATCTTTAAATCGTCGAAGTACCGTAGAAACTTTCAACTCAATTGCTTGAGCCGTTCTAAAGATATAAATTATTTAGTAGAAAAAAAAGAGAAAAAAACAAACGCGGATAGCTGGTAAACAAAGTGTTTCCAGTATATTTTCACTCAATTGAAAGTAAATTCCAAAATATTTTTGTTCCAGGGCAATCTTGGGTATTGTAGACAATTACCAAGTATATATTAGGCTAGTTGTTATCCTTTGACCTAAAGAAAAAATAACAAAAGCGTTTGTTTATCATTAAAAAAGGGAACTTTTTCGTCTCCTGCGAATTTTGTGTAAAGGAAATAGTTTTCGAGATATTCAATATTAAATATTTTAAACTTCCGCCATTTTTAAAATACCCAAAATAAAGTCTTTTTTTCCGGAGCACTTATAAAACGTAACTTACAATTAATAAACAAAATGGAGGATATCTGAAAAACTAAGCATTTTATGGGGGAAAAATAATCTTAATTCTTTTTCCCTGACCCATAAAATCATTTCCTAAAGTTTGGCTGCTTCATTGCGAGACATCCTGTATAATATACCGTACGTTAAAAAATACTGTCACAAAGTATATCTCAACTTTACCATGTGGGTGTTTCCAGTAGGAATCGTTCCAAAAGGAATTCCTCAAAAATGTCCCCTTGGTGAGAATGAGGGTGAACAAAAGGGATTGTGAAATATAGAAGTCTGTGAAGCATAAGAGGATTGAGTAATGTTAGAATCTAGCTTTTATTGAAATGAAACTGAGAGGGGAAAGGGGGGGTTGAAATGATGACGCTCTGGCAACGTTGTTTGACTCTGTGTCGGAGGCTGATTGGAAGGATGGTATTTGGCAATTCCAGAATGTTTATGAGTATTGTCTTTGAGGTTAGGTCTACTACTAGTACAGCGGCGATTTGTAGGGAATATATATAATAATTTTTAAGGGTGGGGATAATAGTGCAGACGAAATTTAGCATCTTCTGGACAATAGTTTTTAAGAATACCAAAATATTCTTCTTCTTACTTAAATTCACCCCCCCCCCCCCCTTGGGATGGGGAAAGTCGTATTGCCAAAAATGTACATGCGTAGATATTTTAGAACGTAAAATTATGTACTATTTTTAAATATTTATTTAATTGTAAATATACCAAAATATGGATTATTTGAAAGAAAAAAAAGATGAAGAAGACAATTTTTAAATAAGAATTCACCCAGATTTAGCAATTTTACGCTAAAACGCGAAATATTAGAAAATAGATAAACATAGATACAAAAAAGGATCATGGGTGTCATTCTAAGAATGAACTGGATATTTCGATCAATTGTTTAAAAGCTAAAAATACTCCCTTTAAATTTGAATCTTTAAAAACACTAAAAATCATTTTCGAAAGCAGTTCCAATGAATTTTGTTATTATAATTATCGTGTAACTGGGGTAAAATTAACATGACGTCCCACAAAGAGGTTGCTATTTTGAAAAAGTACCTCGATTTTCATATTTTTTATTGTCAATCAAAACAAAATGGCGGAATAACAAAAAGAACATTAATCTTCTGGATAGAACGACTTCTTCACACAATTCAGTGAAATTGAAATGTGCATTGGCATCTGTAGAATCTCGATCAGCTGTTGTTTTGTTAACACACGACAAAGAAACAATTTCGTACGTAGTTGTATTTAATCAGTTTATGTCTGATAAAACCTCGAAACAATGAATTTCTCAATTGAACAAAAAGTGAAATGTTATTTGGGCTGTTGCTTTTGAAAATGAATGTAAAGTGTTTTAAAAGAACCTACCCAAATGTGGTTCCTTCATCAAGAAAATCAATTCATAAATAGAAAACTGCGCTACTAGAAACTCATCAGTTTTAAAGAACTGCCATAAATTTTTAACACAGAAAATGAAAGGATTGCATGTTCTACTTGACTGAAATCTCCTAGAGGCTTAATTCATTTAGAAAAGATTCATCCGCTACTTGGATACCAAGATCGTCAGTTCAGAGATAACACAAGAAGCACAAAATTAATTTATAAAACAGATTTAGTTCACGGACTGCTGGAAGATAACCCAGACAGACGAGTGGAATTTTGTTCGAAGGTAATTTAAAAGCTTGACGAAGATGCCGAGTGTTATGAAGGAATTGTATTCTCAGATGAAGCTATATTTTTACCAAACAGGATCTGTAAACAGATATAATTGTAATTATTATAACACACAAATTCCAAACGTTATAGGAAGAGGGCTTAAAAATAAAGGGTATAACTGCTTCAACTGCCGTCGCCCAGGTTGGTGTTTTGTCGTATGACATATCCCATCAGACAATGACTGGAGACAGATACGCATCAATATTAACTGATGCTTACGGAGATGAGGGATCACTTAGTTCCACATCTTACTCAGCCGGAGATGAGGGACGTTTCCAACACAATTGCCCTCGTCCTCCTAACGTGGGCAAACAGTTTTAGATCGAGATCTTGTCAACCGTTGGTTAGGTCGTGGCAGAAACCTCATGGGCTGGCACCCAAGATCCCCAAACTTGACTGTTTGCGATTTTTTTCAATTGGGTTTTTAGAAAAAAAAAAAATAAAAATTATCTCACCCTATAACAACAGACGAAGAATTAATTAGGCTGAATGAAAAGAAATTACTGTTGATAACTCGCCAAATTTTCAAAAACGTTTATTTCGCGTTTTTGTTTCTGTGCTATCACTCTATAGCTATTCATGAACATAAATTCGAATAAAGATCAAATTTGGATTTTTAATAATTTATTACTGTTATTTTTCTTTACTTTTGTTTATTAGGTTTTTTACAGATTTTCATATTATCTGAAAATCAAAAATTTGTAATAGTTATGCAAATAAATCATTTTAGTGAAAATATACCATTATTTTGTTATTCCGCCAATTTGTGTTGATTGACCATCACAAAATAAAAGTCGAGAGTACTTATTTTACATATCTATGTAACGTAACATTTAACATATCTATGTAAAGTGTCAAGTTTGTAGAATGTTCCATATGCCCGGTATATTAATTCAAAAATATCGACCTAATAAATTCGTGGGACACCCCTTATTATCCATATTTTCGTGTAAGGCTCTGCGACTGTATAAACTGTCTCCAGTGAATATAAACAATTGTAATAATCGACTCTTATTAAATTTAAGAAGATATACCATACACACATAACATACTTAAATATATATTTAACTTCAAAACTGAATGTAACTGCGTCATTTTATTGTATGGTTACCATGGTAACAACAATAATCTGATAAGAGACGTGAGGTTCTGTTCCTAGAAATGTAAAGGGTACTTCGCACAATATATTGTTAACAAGAATCTAATGGAAAATAGTGATATATAATATATGTTAATTAGACTAGGTGCGCATAATGTTAATAATTATAACAGTATGGTATTCTTATTTGCGGTAAACGCTCAGTTGTGGGGGGGGGGTTTGTATTGAATTTCCATTCAACATAAAACAAAATTGAAGTCGCATATATATTGTATACAGTATAAGACTACATATCCCTGATATTTATTTCCAATCATCAAATGTCTAGAACTCTGTATCATACAATGTGTTAAATTAAAATATTAACTAGAGTATAAAATGAACAATACTACTGGAATAAACCTTATTTCATCACAAATAAACTAATCACGTGACCATTTTCACCAATTGGAATGAAGAAATATTAAAATCTGAAAAAGAAAAAGATGAGAGCTGAATTAACTTAAACACAGATAGTACGTTCATTTACTCAAACGCGTTTCAACGAGATAGTCGTCATCTTCAGTCATAGTTTGGTTATTGTAATTCGTGCATCACTGAAAATGACGATTGTTTGTTGAAACGCGTTTGAATAAATAAACGTACTGTTTGTGAGAATTTGAAAGTTGATTCTAGTTTATTCGTAAATTAACGATAATTTGACTGTATAAAATATTAAACGACGTTTAGAGATAATGGGTCAATTATCTTTATCAGGTGAAAAAACAACAAGAAAGCCTGAACTATAATTATAAAACTAGTAATCCATTTTTTTTTTTTTTGGTCTACAGGGAATTACAGTCTAAAATGTAAGAAAAAGGAAATCATAAAATAGTGATCCCAAGCTTTCGAAAACACTAGCGTCAGAGTTGACGGGAATTAGAAATAGTCGGATGAAAGAAAGGGATCTAACCCGAAGTGTATTCCAAGTGAGATTCTGAAAGTAAGAGGATTTTCGGATATGGGCCCTAGGATTAAAAAAACTAAGCCTGACCTGTAAAAACTACAAAGATATTTGTTGACAATAATAATAATCAATACTAAAGAACGATCAATATAAACGGTCCAAAAACATTGCACAAACTTTCTCACTCGCTCATTCTCAATTTAAATCAACCACGTTAACACAACTACCAGTTCGGTTGTTCCATTGAAACAGCGAAAATAAAAGAGGCTGGTTTCAAATAATCAAAGTGATTGATGTAAGTTTGCCAGAAGTTTTACTATGAATGCAATTTGTATGATGTCTTATTTGAGGGTTTTAAAATTTTGATACCATTAAAGATTTTTCCATACGTCAGTCGACTTCAAAATTACCTATAATTACCTAATTTTTATAATTAATTTCTATAATCAATTTTAAAGTAAATTTTTTTAAACAACGTAAAAAGTTCCGTTGAGTTGCCAATTGACATTTTTGTATATTAAATACTTTAAAAGTAAAACAGCAGGGACATTTATATCAATCACCCTGTATATTTAAATAAGCCCTAATCACTACTTCCACAAGCGCTTCTTCAACGCTCGTGAATAAACGTTCGTGAAAGTTCGTTTTTTTATCAATTATTACTGAACCGTAATACTTATTCTCTAAATTTCACTAAAATTCTAATAAAATCGGTTCTATAGATTTTGAGAAATTAGGTCTTTCATAATATCGCCATCGTTATTTGTTGTTACCGCTAATTCACAGACAAGTATTTTTCGATAGACACTCTACGCTTGCATTCAATCCTTTTTAGAGAAATTTCATCAAAATCGTTGGAACACATTTTGAGAAAAGCGTGCATTGTATTTTACCTATACCAATGACAGCTAGTAACAAATTTTATAAATGTAAAAGTAAACATCACATACCAATTTGTACACACGTTTGGTCTACATTCTAAAAACCATTTTTATTTACTAAAACCTAATAAAATCGACGCCGGGTTCTTGACCCATTACAAAACTTTCTTTATATAACGTTACTGTAAAGAAGTAATATATAAACAAATCATGATTACGTCATCTTAATTGACTGAGTTTCCCGTCTATGTAATTTTATAATTACAACAGAACAGCCTTTTTTCCCCAGTCAGGAAAATCCGGTAAAACTAGCGTGACTAATTTTTTTTTGTCTTATTTGTGTAATTAAATGAAACGTGAAAGTTTAAAAAATACAACTAGTTTTCTGTTTTAATTATTTTTATAGGCTTTAATTGTATGGAAGTAATTTTGTTTAAATTTTTTCCCTCAAGTTATTTATTCACATAAAACAAAAATTTAACAATAAATAACAAATTTAATAACAGTTATAATTTAAAATAAGACAATAATCATACATTTACTTGAGGGGGGGAATTATCAACTCCTTAGGCGAAGTTAGAGAGTATAAAAAAAGAGAAATAAGAAATGAGTAGAGGAGATTTACAGGATTAGTTAAATTTATAATTAAAGTAAAATACACTAACGGTAGAACATTCAAATTAATATACAAGAGAAACAATAAAAAAACGTAAAACAGAAAATATAAGAAAGCCAAAGAGACTTATTAACTAACAAAGTTTTAACAATAGTTTTTATTATTTTACTGTTCTTAATTTTAATTTTTCACACGAACATATTCTTTTCAAGTTTTATAAACACACTCTTTCAACACTTTCTCCCTCTTAACCTAACCTAACCTCACAATTCCATACACACATACACAAAAACGCACATACACTCATACACACATTAATGTTTCATCACAAGACCACATTCAACAAGCTTTCATCAAAGGAAATGTCTTAATGGTGGCAATATCCTTTTGAATGGTAATGTCATAACCGTGGTAAAATAAGAACAGTATCTTGGTGTCAAAATTGACAGAATGCTGTATTGGAATTTACATATGGACTCGGTAATTAACCGGCATTTATGCCCTTAGTAGACTGAATAAGATTTGTGACTCATCAACATTGAAATCAATCAAATGTGCCCTCATGTATCCGTTTAAAAAAGAAAAAAAAATCAGAAATATTATGAAAATCCAAAAGCTCAAACGTGCCGTAATGCATTTCACGAAATAAAAATTAAGATCGGTGGCAATACCCTTTTGAATGGTAATGCCATAACCGAGGTGGAATGGGCACAGTATAGTGGAGTCAAAATTGACAGAATTCTGGATTTGAATTATATATGGACTCGGTAATTAACCGGCGTTTAGTAAACTGAATAAGATTTGTGACTAATCAACGTTGAAATCAATCAACTATGCCCTCATGTATACGTTTATGGAATTTTACTATGGGGAAATTCCTTAGAGCGGAATAAGAAAAGGGTTTTCAAAATACACAAAAAAAAAAAAAAAAATCAGAAATATTCTGAAAATGCAACAGCTAGAATCGTGCCGTAATAATACTTCTGCCATTAAAAAGTTAGTTGAAAAAAAATCCTTGAACCCTCCTAATGAATCTTTAAAACAGTTAGAGATATTCTATCTTGAATTTATTTTATGTTTTGTTATTAAAATAATAAAATGGACCTACTGTATGACTTTAAAATATATCAGATACATTGGCTAATTTTCATCTTTTAAACCACTTACTAAATTCGACACCCTAAATAATTTAGTTTTTATATAGTGTATATAAATATTATAAATGGTTTTTCTGCAGGAATTGGCATCAGTAAAGCAAAAATATTTGCTAATTTTGTGTCAATTTTACATAGCTCTTCACAAGTAAATAGGCCATAACTAATTTAGTTTATAAAAAAAGTCCTGAGATATGTCCTAAATATGCCGACATACCAAATTTGATTAAAATTGGTACGCCCGTTTAGGATATAGTGCGCTGTACATACCAAAACCATTATTTAAACAAACGATTTGGACCCGGGGACCTCAAAACGGTTAAACTTAACATAAATGTGGTTCTCTGTTTGAAGTTATTTATTAATATGGAAGTTCAATTTTATTATTATACATTTTTCGGACATTTACATTCATTTGTGTGTTAGAAATCAAAACACGACGTTTCGGGAATAAGAATCAATTAAGGTTGGTGGTATTCTTATTTAATTTTACCTCTTACATAGGCTTAGTCTCTAGTTTTATGTTTCTTTAGTTTTTAGTCACTTGATAACAGGAATTGATTATTATTCCCGAAACGTCGTGTTTTGATTTCTAACACACAAATGATGGCAAATGTCCGAAAAATGTATAATAATAAAAATAAATTTTATTATTAATTTTATTTTTCTATAAATTGTTATTATGTGAATAACTTTATACACTGTTATACAGGGCTGATGTTGAACAATGCCTCACAAAATTCAGGGTGATAGTACACTATTTTTGCAATAAAATTGACCATGGTAACCCTCATTCTATCTCGCTCCGTTTCCGAAATATAAAATTTCCACTTTTTTTCACGTAGTAAGTAAAAATGATCCAATTTACAAAAACTACATAAAATTTCCAACAACGTTTATTGAAACTAACAATATGCGTCGTTTACAAGCCCCCAAATATGAAAAAGTGAATGTTTTGAAAACTTTCTTAAAAATCAAATTTGTTTTACAAACAAACGACTTCACTTATATGTTTTCAAAATTCACACAAACTATCGCTTTTCATAAGCATTCCAATGGTACAAACGATTTACTTTTTCGTTCATAAAATCATTGCGTCCAGAAATTCAAATGTCGTGATTAAATATGAAGGTATTTTATATTTTGTTTCTATAATTGGTCAATTATAATATTTTTACAATTATGTTTTATAATGATACTCAATAATAAAGTAGGTTGGCAATAACTCTCTACTAAAGAAAGAAAAGTCAACTTTTTCAGAATTAACCATTATCAAAATAAGTGATCTGGTCAAATAATAACAAGTAAAGGTGTAAGTACAAATACCTTGCAAAATATTTGCAAAAATCCTTGCAAATACACTCCAGTTGGGAGCAGAACGTAGTCTTCCATAAATAAAATGCATGTTAGCATAGTATCTATTTGTAAATCCCGGAATTATACAAAACTGACTTTAAAAAAAAATTCGATACTAACACTAAAATACAACAATGAAGTGTAACATTGCCCAAATAATCGATCACTTTGAAAGAGGTAATGTGAAAGAACTAATGAATTTACGTAATAATACAAGAAAGATGTTTATCAGAGGCTTGGCGAAATAAACATTTAAACCCAATACTGTATTTACATTTAAATCCTACGCCTGCTTACTTGTCATATCATTATTAGACCAGATCAGTAACCTTGATAATGGTCATTTCTGACAATATTGGCAATTTTTTTTCTTTTGTAGAAAGTTATTACCAACCTACCTTCATTGCTGAGTGTCAATTAAAAAACCAAAATCTAAAAACCTAACGACTTTTTGGACGAAAAAGTAAATTAGTGATTCTTTCATACCGTTGGAAAATGTATGAAAAAGATGTAGTTTTTCTACAATTTGAACATTTATAAATTGTAGTTGTTTGTTTGTAAAACAAAATTATATTTTAACAAATATTTTAACAAATATTTTAAAATATTAATTTATTCATTTCATTTTTGGAGGAGTGTAAATAATGCGTATTTTCAGTTTCGATGGATGTTGGTTTTGCCTTATAGGAAATTTAATATAATTTTTGGAATAGTGGTAACTTACTAGATGAAAAATAAAGTGAGAAAATGGAATTTTTAACTGAAATGTCATTTTTTCCCTTAAAAAATATATACCTCGGAAACGAAACTATATTTGGTTATACCCTGATTTTATTGGCACATTGTTCACAACTCACCCTGTATATAGGAAATAAATCAATTGAACTGATATTACATCTTTAGTAACTGACAGAAAATTACAATTCTATTGGTAAAAAAATCTTCTAGTGTACGGTATCATGTGGAATTAGATAGATGGGATATCATCTCAGAGAGTTCCTGCTTGCTATTGCAGATCCTTAATGATTTTTTAAAATAATTTTGAAATGTAGGAACACAATTTACAGCATTATAGATAAATAAAGAAAAATGAAGGAATTGTTGGGTGGGATTTTAAAGCTAAAAATTGCCTATTTAGGTTTATTATGTAAGAGGGAAGTTACTACCCCCACCAATTTTTTTTCTCAAATGACAACCCTTATGATATTTACCAATGTTCTTTTAATCTACTTACAAGAGCTATTGTAAAAAGATATATTTTGGGACAAATTGGAAGGAAACAAAATAGAAACCCATCTTCTAAAGCAAGGAAATCCTATTTACTAATTTTATTAGGCCTTAATATATATTTTTTGTGAATGGACAGGAAAAGAAAATTTGAACATGAGCTTTTAAGTAGGCCTACATTTTCAATGTCTTAAGATCCCCCATATTTTTCTGAAATGGAGCTAGAAGAAAGACATTAGCATACATTTTAAGCTGCTATAAATATGTCTAATTAATTTATTTGGTTATAATTTATGAATAATTAACAAATAAATTGATTCCTTTGAAACCGAAATAGGCTAATACTATTAAAATACTAATTAATTTTCTGATACAGGATCTAAATGTTTTCCAGTCAGTCCACAATCTTCATTTTCAATTTTTGTGCCTAAAAATGTGAATACAAAATTAGCATATTAAGCTAATTGTTTGGTATACAAGAAAGCAAAAAGGCCTAGTAATTTGATTTACCTATTTTAGAATATTTTTTATTTATGTAATTATTTGTTTCGAACCATAATAGTTAATTAGGCCTACTATTAAATTTGATGAAAAATGAAAATAAAGCGCTATAAAAAATAGTACCACTTTCTTATCAGTTGTTTTCTTTCCAGGCAAAAAAATAGACAAAATAATAATTTTATCTTTTAATTTAAGTTAAAACTAAATTCAGAAAATGTAGTGAAATTAATTATAATTACATTAAACTAGAAGGCTTATTTAAAATTAATTTCGTAAACCATAGCCTAAAAAAAAACAAAAAAAAAAAACATTTGAAACTATACTGATAAAACTAGGCCTAGATTTCCTATTGAAATTTCGATTATGTTACAATATAGAATATTTTTTGTTTCGTTTTAATATTTGATAAACTTAACTTAGTTCATAAAACCATATTACTGTAGTTAGGCTTATAAATTAATGATGAAAATTAAAAACATAGCTCAGTTAAGCTTTTACACGCTTATACTATTTCTTTATCAGAGAAAATATAGGTAGAAATAGTAATAATTTTATCTTAAAATAAAACTGACTTCAAAACAACCGATGAAATTAAATATAATTAAATTAAAATGTCTACAGTTGTACCTAATTTATTTCATACAGCCTAACCCAAAAGAGTTTGGATCTACTGTATGCTGATAAACTAGGCCTAGGCTATTGGAAATAACATCATTTTTGTAGTAATCTAAATGATTTTATAATGTACACTTTAAATCTGATTTTTAAACAACGTAACTGATAAGGTTATGATTACAAAACGAAAAATAAACGACAATCAATATTGATGCAAATCAAGGAGACATATTATCTGCAACATAATAATGGACATTAAGTTAAGCCAATATATCTAACCTAACTTTTTAATGGGAAAAGGGGGAATATGTCCAATTAACCTTAGATTATTGTTATCTCTTTGATTACTATAATCAAACGAACGAACACAATCATTGATTCAGAATATCCAACAGATAAAACACAAACAATTCTAATTCGTGAATAACTAATCATTTTGCCAATAAAAACAAATAATAAGGAAAACTCACCATTTGAAAAGAAGATACACATCAAAAGCAGATATGCAAACCAAGGTAGCCTCGTCTCCATTGCGTTTTGAGAAATAATAATAAATAATGTCTTTTCATCTATTAATAACACAAAAACAAAAACACACACTAACACAAATCACTCCACAATGTAGTCACTATCGCATTTTAATCCAGTTTAATTGTCAGCACACATACGATTAGGATGTTTTCAACCACAAAACAACTTGTAAGCTAGCAGAACTAACACTGAGCCAAACAGACCGGCGATTGGTCTGCGCAACGCAATCTATAAGTTTCAAGGTTACCACGCTAGGGAGCAGCACATCCGGGAAAGCGATACTGATAAAACAAACACCCTACAATTCTGCAACAATACATCTTTTGATGGTAAGCAGAAACAAATTTAACTGATCATGGTTCAATATATTTTAGGTTATGTTTCGATATTTTCTATTTAATGTAGTAAAGGTATTGCAAGTTTTTATTATCATCAATATATAATACTTTTCTTGTTTAGTTTATTTTCTTATTCCTTTATATTTAATTTTATATCCTTGAGGTGAAAATAAATATGTTTGGAATAAAGTTAAAAACCATCGAGGCATAAATTATGTTGTACTGTACTGTTACGTAAAATTGGACTAAACTTTACTATTTTACACAATTAAAAATACTTAAATACATGCTTAGTACGCAATAATTTATATTAGTAGGCCTATTACAAAATCAGTTGTAGGTTAAATATGAAACAATAGATTGTACAGTTGGTCATCATTAACCATGAATTTATTTCCGAATTTCTGTTTTTATTTTCTCGTATATTAGGTGTCAAAAAGTCTCACTACGTGTATAATAAACGGTGTAACAATGTGGCACAAACTTACTTAGCCACCCAAAAATAAATTGTTAAACACCATATTAAATATATATATATTTAACGTCGGAGAGACGTCAAACAGGGAGATATTTCATAAACTACTTTTTCTGAACTTATGGGAGCTCAAAAAGTTTGTATTCGTAAACACTTTACTTTGACTCCTCACATAAAGTTTATACGGATCTAAACTTGACGTTCATAGCTTGGCAATCCCGAGGTCCCAAGCTGGATATACACCTTTTTTCTCGTAGTCTTGGGTTACATCTTTCCTATCAGGTTTCTCTTAACCAACTCTTGTTCTCTTCGTTTTTAACATTATTCAAGGGGCTAGGGATTTTTTTTTTTTAGCTTTTTATAAGGCGATGATGACCGAGATATTGTTGGCTTTTTAATAACAATAAATACGATAATACGAAATATTAAATATAAATAGTCAACAAGTCCTAAGTGGTTTATGGACCATAATGATTTTTTTTTTATTTGTGGACTGAAATGGAATTTTAAAAACTTCTTCAGGTTTTTTGTAAGGGGAGAGGTGTTAGCAAAATTGTACTTTTTGTCGAATATCCCCCAGGGGATAAGATATGGCTTCAGAAAAAAAAATACCACCATCGGAGATTTCCAGGGCCTTATAGAAGACTCTAGAAAGACTTATTCTCTTTCGGAGATGCTGAGAGGTTCATACAAGGTTCCGAAAGACATTTCTTCAGTTGGAAATCCCCATAGGCTCAGAGATGGCTGTAGAAAGACATTCCCTCCATCAGAGATCCCCAGCGGCTTAAGGAAGGTGGAAGAAAAAATATTTTCTCTATCGAAATTCTTAGATACTTAGAGACGGCAGCAAAAAAACATTTTCTTCGTCGAAGTACCTAGAGGTTTAGTGAAGGTTGCTGATAAACACTCCACCCGTTGAAGATCTCCAGGGGCTTAGTAGAGGCTGGAGAAAGTCCTGTTTGTCAATACTACAAAAAGAAGTTACAACTTATCAGAACTGTAATAATACAGCGCACAGTATAGTTTAATCTAACAACTATTTTTTCCACGAGCTTTGAAACTTGGGACAATTGTTACAGTTACATAGATCAAAAGACTATAACAAACAGTATTTAAACAATGAACCCACCCGAAGTTTATATTACTTGCTAAGAGTTATGTCTTGTATACGTGTTACGTACCACATAACCTGTAACATATCACATACAAAACAATATTACATTTCAGTTAATTAATATTGCAGTTTATGTATTCATGTTTCTGTATATCTTGTTGTGTTTGTCTACTCCTCTACTCAATTATGTTTTACTTAAGGATAAAATAAGCAGTAGGCTATAGTTTCAAATGTATTTAATAACTTAATTAGCTACAATTGTTTCGCCTTGCGGCATCTACGGGCTAATGGTAATAGTAAGCCTAAACAAAGTTAACGGTACTTCTTCACAAACATGTGGAAAATGTAAGTTTTTTTTTCTGCACTACAGTTCCAGGTTAATTGTGCCGTCCCTAGCAACTCCTCTTCTCCAATTTTCTCTCACACCACCCTTATTACAGCATAGTCCTTTGAAACCCTTCCGGAATCCTCACAATATCCTGCAATCATCTCTTCGTCAACCTTCATTCTTCTATGTATCAGCTTCCTCAATATCCTTTTCTCGTCCATCCGTTCAACTTGTCCAAGCCAACCCAGCCGCGCATCTTAACGATTGCTGATGCCTTCTCTTCCATTATATATATATCCTCCATATTTTACCCTCTCTCTTAACTTTTAATTCACAAATACGAGGCAATCTCGCATCATAAGACATCCACGTTTCGGATTCATAAACACGACTTGTCAATAAGGGTGTTGTAAGTGTTAAACACAACTGTTAAAGTTTTTACCGAAATATTCATTTTGACTTCCGATAATATTGTTTGTTCTACAGCCCAAACTGCAGAACCGATTCTGAACAAACTTCTGTATCAAATCTTGTATACAAACATTTTTGATTTTATTCTGTGGCGTTTTTCGTCCCCTTATTATTTTTTTACCTTGATAATTTAATATTTTCAAACTGCAAAGTTACCATTTTTTCGAAATCAGCTTTAACATTTTTTTAATGAAATTTTTCTTAATTTTATTCTATAAAGAATTAACAAAAAATTAACTGTTCTCTAAACATACACGTTTAGGCAAGAGGAAGCTAGTGAGTTACATTAAACGAATTCATTCATGTTGTCTATTAATTGCTGCCAAATATTTTTATACATTATAATACTTATAAAAAAATGATAAAATATAAATGACGCAAAAACACTGCACAAATACCTTTTTCACTTACTCATTCTCAAAACCAAAAAAAAAAAACTAATCGTCATCAAAAATGTAATTTCGGTGGTTGTCAATCAAAAAATGAAAATATTAATGGAAGCCATCTTTGAAAAATAAATATATATTTTTTAAAACTTGCCCTAAACTTGCTTGTTCGTCTCATAAATCCGTTCTCAGTGTAAATCTTTTTGATTAAAATCGAGTTTTTAATGACGAAGGTCCAGGTCCGTTTTGATTTTTTTTGGTAATTATTCCTAAACCGTAATTGGCTCTGGTGAAACATATTTTTTGAAATTATATTTTTTGTAACAGCTTCGTGACTAATGTATTTGTTTTCTATTGATAACTGACAAATTGAGAATTTTTAAGAGATTGTGACCAATATAGTTCAGAATTTGATCAAAAACGTTATATCCGATTTTGAGAAAAATCACAATTTTGTGTTTTTCTTTCTTGTGACAGACGGACTCTTTTGTGACTCATTGGACTTAAAAATGGAAATATCCATAAAAACGTTAAATTTTTGACTTATCTAATAACTTTTTCTATAATATGTGAGAAAGAGAACATATTAGATTTAATGCAATATAATATACTATTTATAATTAATAAAATTTCTTAATGATAATATACTTTTAAACGTGTATTATGTGATCAGAACATCGTCGGCTGAATTAAATAATTGTTAAATTAACTTTCATTTTTTCCTGTCAATGATAAGAAGAACATGTTATTGTTTACATTCGGGGGAAAAAACATTCACTCCAACTAGCGGCAATATAGAGAACTTCATTAAAACCACTTAGAAGAACGCATAAACACATATAGTTTGGACTTTTCATTTACAAGGCTTTCTGTCTACGTAGGAACTACTTTAATTTCAGTGAAATGTTGTGCAACTCTATCATTTAAAACGTCAACTATATTCAGTTGATAGGTTGTAACAGTTATTTGAGGTTATCTTTCAATGAATTTATTACCAGTGTAAGTTGTGTTGGGAAATAAATATTGATTGTATTTCAATTAGTTCAATATGGCGTCTTTGTTTTCAGTGAGTAGTAAAATAAATTGATTAAATAAAAGGGTCTAGCGTTTGCTAAATCACGTGACTTAGGCTCCGTAGGGATATGTTATAGAGACAGTTATTTTTATAAAGTCGAATTCTTTTAAATGTCTTCACCAATTAAACATACATATTCGTAATAAGAATAACTTCTAGCTTCATTTCATACTCCACACATAATATTTCGAAATGTAAAATTTTGAAATTCTATAGTTTCTGCTTCTTAAACTACAAAAAAGTAACTTTTTTATGACCGCTATAGTTTTCTTATATTAAGGTACATATTTATACCAAATTTTAAGTTTTTATCTTAAATAAATCTTGAGTTATAAAATCCTTTGTAAAAAACACATACACACCGACAAACAGAAAACTAGTCACCGGAGACCCATGTTTATATTGTGAAATATGTTTGTCTCGACTTAAGGAACATTTTTTTATGAAATGTTCCAGAGAGTTCCGGGACACCCTGTATAACTCGATACAAGGAACGTAAATACAAAGTTTGAAATATATAGGATTTATCGTCTTGTCTGTGTAGACTGGTTGCGACTTACAGACAGACAGACAAGCGCTTGAAATTTTAAGTGTCCTTGGTTTCAACTACAGACCTTAATCAATGAAATCAGTTAAAATGCAATCCATCTTTTAATAGCTATAGTAGTAGGCCCACTGTCACTGTCATGTTTTAAATCTTTAAAGAACTTGTGTGTTTGTTATGTGTCGTGTGTTCGTAATTTGTGATTTTAAACTAAGACAACGGTAAGACCCGCATAACACTTGAAAATGGCTGAATAGCCGAAACGGCCGTAGTGATATAACTACAGACAAATATAGACTATTGTGACGGTAAGTCTTATTAATATATCTAATTATTAATCAGTAGTCGGAATGGCGAAAACAAATATGTATAATATATGATTTGGCACTGCAATTTAATTTTAAGTACAAACCATATTTTTCAGATTTGTAGGTCACCCCGTTTTCAAGTTAAGGGGGGGTATTGTTATATGACACGTTAAATTTGGCCTAGTGCCAACATATTGATTTTTCGTCAAATAAACGTACATTGAGCTGTCATATCCGAAATTGTATTACTTTTCAAATAATTATATTTGAAAATTGTGTTGTTTCTTTTCTCCTTGTTGTTTACAAGGCGAAAACAACAACCTAATCGGTAATCATCACCTTATAAAAAAAGGAAGAAAAGGACGACAAAAAGACTACTAGCGCACGAATGTCTAATAGCGTCAGGGTCGGAAAAGAACAAGAGTTGGTCAAGAGAGACCTGATATAAAAGACTACATGAAAACAGCGATTGTTATGACTGTGCTCATTATGGCTACCACCTGAAGGTTATTAGTTTTGTACTTTCCATATTTGGTGTTTGTGTTCAATTGATAATAGAATATATTGTCATTCATTCCCTCTTATCACTTTTACTAAATGTTGATTAAATATCGTCGTATAGTGACTGTCTATAGAGACATTTTCGATAACACATTATATCAAGAATCGATGCTTATAATTGGTTCCATTTCCCCCTTTGTTGTTTAAAAGCGAAAAACGCTCGAATACTCTAATAATGTCACGGTCGGAAAAGAACAAGAGCAGAGACTCGATAGGAAATGTGAAAGAAAGGGATGTAAGTCATGACTAAATGGGATAAGGTGTAGATCCAGCTAGAACCTTCGGGTTTGTCACTCTGTTATCACTATAGTGATCCCTTGATCACTGTTAATTGTAAACCATAGAAATACTTTCTATTGTCGTTCAGTTCGCAGACTACATTCTCTTTATGACGCTAGAAATTATCTCAAAAAGTATTTCAATTTCGATTTTTTCCATAATTTTAAATTTCCGATTTAAACATTCATCTTGAAGTACTCAGTTTGAAGTACCTCTGCAAAGGAAGCATATTAGGAACAGCTTTGAAGAATATTGTGGTCTGTGATATGCAGATGGGAAATTTGGGAGCGTATAATGTATTATTTATAGCGTCTAAAGTTAGACACCTCTTACCACAACAGAGGCATACACTTGGGAAATTATTGTATTGCTTGGCTTTGGTGTAACAAGAAAGTAATGGGAACTGATAACAGTATTATTTTAAAATATCTTATAATGTGATCATTTTATACAGAGTGTCACAAAACGCTTAAGCGCGCTATACAGGATGTTATTCTACATATCCAAATAAATGAATAATGTTTAGTAACTTTTTTTCAAATTCAGCTTAGTTTAATCGCAATCCGACATTTTGTTTTTTTACAAAAACTCATTGTAACTCCAGAAATAGATAGGATATTGAATTGAAATTTCGTATAAGCATTTTGTATGTTACAACTTACAAGTGTACCGAACACAAAGACTTATTTTTATAATTTTCAAAATGCTGTCAGTTTTATTATTTTTTTAAGTCACGATTTTGGAAATATCGACGTTAAAAGTTTTAAACGGCTGCCATTTAAAAAATTTCAAAATCAAAGTATTTGTGTTTGGTACACTTGTGAAACGTAACATACAAAGTGTTTATACCAAATTTGAACTCAATATCTTATCTATATCTGGAGTTACAGTGGGTTTTTGTAAAAAAATAAAATTAAAAAAATAATGCGGATTGAGACTAAACCAATGAGAATTCGAATAAAAGTTACTGTACATTTTAAATTTATTTGGTTATACTGTATATGTTGAATAGCGCGCTATGGTTTTTGTGGCACTCTGTATATAGTATGATTCTTAACATTATATACATGGTGTCACGTAATTAAGCTTCCACAATTTAGGAAATTATTCTGTAGACCAGGATAAAGAAAAACTCATTAGTTTTTTCTCCAGATTTCAGCCATTTAATTTGTTTCAACCAAAAAAATTATATAATTTTGTAAATAGTAAAAATATTAAGTTCAGATTAGTAATATTGAGTTCAGATTTGGTATAGGTAGCCTACACATTTATAAGTGTAAAGAAAATGATGACATTATATTTTGAATTTTTTAAATGGGCGCCGTTTACAATATGTAATATTGAAAGTCTCCAAATCTGTTAACTTAAAAATATATATATTTAGTTCAGATATATCTGAATATTAATAACCAGTTCACACGTTTCTAGACACCCTGTATTTAGCTTTTACTGACCCGGTCAAGTTTCAATCCCCCCCCCCCCAATTATCCTGAACCGTAAAATTTACTTGCGATTTTGCACACTAGTATAATCATGACAATTTACTAAAATTATATAGAAATTGGTAAAACCGATTTTTGAGAAATTAAGTCTTACCACAAATCTAATATCTCACAAACTGGCATTTTTCGAGAGATGGGGAACTATACGTTTTGTTTGGTTCCTTAGAGTTTTATTATTTTTAGTTCCAGAATTAGCTGCTGAATTATTTCCTTGATTTTAAATGACTCTGTGTACAGAGTTTCATGTACGTAAGATGCCATCTTGGACTCATAGTCCATAAAAACAATTTTATACACTTAAACACTACTCAAATAATAATGATCCGAAAATTATATTTAAATTTATTTTAAAAGTCAGAGTATGGTTTTTTTGTCAATTTTCAATAAAAATAATTTCCAAACTCAAATTCTTTAAATCAGCAGTTTAAATTGTACATTCAGACAAACACGCGCGTGAAATTATAAGAAATAACAAAAAAATAATAAAGAAAAATCAATGACAATACAATACCTCTTTTAATAGCTATAAAACTGCTTGTCTCACATTTCACAAAAATTGATTTTATAACTTATACGCTTTACATTTCTCATTGTGTGGTTAAATTAAGTTGTATACGCATACGCTATACAAAATATATGATTTCGCACTGTAATTTAAATTCCAATCCAAATAATTTTTTTAAGATATTTAAGTCACACTTTGTTCAACTTACACAGGTGATGGGCATGATATTTGACACTTTGAATTTAGCTAAACGTTAATTTGTTGGTGTCAAAGAAACATACAATTTCGTAATCAGAATAACTTATAGTGTTATTTGATACCCCACACACACTATTTTATAAAACAATAATCAACTCGATAGTTTTTGCCCCTTAACTAACCCAAGGTTATTTTTTACTTACAGCTATATATTTCCTATATGTGGGACAATACAAAGAATATAAATGGAATGTTTGTAATATATAGGATTTTTCGTTTAGTCTGTGCAGTATATTATACAACATTTTCTTTAATGCAGTATAAAATATTACTAAAAACATTTGCTTGGTTGTGGAAAAATGTCCGCAATAAATTTCTCGGTAAAACCTGTGTCTTTTGAGAGAGTTCATGTTTGCACGATTAAATTTCCGGGCAACCCTATCTAGTCTTAAAAATATAACCTATTGTAAAGTTTCGTTCATTTTGATATTAGTCATATATATTGTAAGTTAATTGTTTGTATTTTTCCACTCAAATATTATCATGTTTATAACATTACGTATATTAAATCCCACTCGATTTACTGATTGGAAACACCCTTCCAAACTATATAAGTTTATTTTCTGACATTAGTTTTAGTTATTTCCGCTATGTGTCAGCACTTGGCTGGTTTCAACTTACAAAGTTTAGATAACGCTGTAATACCCTCATTTCCTTCATTCACAAACCCATCCGTTCTTCATTCTATTGTTTAAATGTTTTATTGTAACTTATTTTTGAAATTGTTATACATTAGCATCGATTTAGCTGTGCACGTGGGAGACAGAGCTGAGGACAAACTTTACTCCACATTCTGAGTGAATAGGGGAGAAAAACCTCCCGTTTTAAAATTTCATCGAATTAAATCAATGATTTTCTCTTTTGTGTTCGAAAAAAACACTCGTAAAGGATCAAAAACAATAAAAATTATAAGATTTACCATTTTTCAAATCTCTGTGCAAATATAATGGGGATGTAGATGTACGGATTCTAACGTTTTTGGAAAGAGTGCGATTTAAAAAAAAAAGGCTCCCCGAAAACAGTAAGATCAGGTGACGATTATTCGTTCTACAGCTCATTGGTACAACTATTACACTATTGGTTGATTCTGATTTTTTATAGCAGTTACCCCCCCCCCAATTTTTGAGATATCGAACAAATGAAACCAATTGTCGGAATAGACGATGTATGTAACGTTTTAAAGAAAGATTATACAGTATTGTACAAGAAACGACAGACAAGCGTCAATCCACATTTTGATTCCGGAATTTAAAACGGATATGTCTGAAAAAACAAAGATTTTGTGAGCTAATTGTCTCTATACTAAACATATATGGGAAAGTAAAATGTTTAAAAAAATACACTATGACCTTCATCAAAACATTGTGTATATTATTATTTTCTTAACATTAGGGAACTTCTAAACTGTAGATATGTGAAGGAGTCTCCACTTGCTACGCTCGTTTCGGTGACTTGGCCTTGCCGAATCTTGTAACCATACGAATAACACATTTATTCGAAATAAAATTTTTGAAAATAACTGGGCTACTTGTCATCGTTGATATCATTACATTGGTATCTAGCTTATTGTGTGTTATAAGTTGAATAAAATAAAATTCGCCGCCATTTTAACATGTCTAATTAGATTTTTCTGAATAGGATTTTATATGAGTAGCCTACACTATAGTCCTCGATAGCTAATTTTTGTTTCCTCACGTACAGATGACAACGACGACGGACGGACTGTATGTCTTAAATCACTTTCGATGTTTTCAGTGGCAAAACATGAAGATCAAGTCAAGAAACAGAGGTAGAACTTACAAATTTCTCTTCAAAAGTTGTCTTATGTTATAGATAGTTTTGAAAAAAATTCTAAGTTTATGATGGCAATCGTATAACGGGTTTTAAATTCGGTACAAATTTATATACCACAAAAAATTTCAAAAAATTTGGTTTATACTATACAGTGTGAGTCAAAAGTATGGATACACCCTGTTAAATTTTAAATGGATAAAGATAGAAAAATTAAACTCAGAACACCTTTCTAGGAAATAAAACAAAATGGCAGCTCATTGAAATTAAGTAAAACTTCATTGAGGCAAAATATGAACATCCACATTCAGGTGGTAAATAACCCCAATAGACAACCAATGAGCTGCCATTTTGTACTGGGTTGAGATAGAAAGCTCTGGTTTCCACTGTCCTTCTTCTTTAATCAAAGACTTTAAAATGAGGTGTCACTTAATGGGTCTTTATATTTAAAACTTTTGAGCTGCCCCCCAAAAATCCCATTTTGGGGAAATGAGCAAAGTTGTAATAGTGACTAAAACGTTCACTTTTATTTCCTAGAAAGGTGTCCTGACTTTCATTTTTTTATCTTTTGCCATTTAAAATTTAACATGGTGTATCCCATACTTTTGACTCAGGTGCCTCAATGAAGTTTTACTTAATTTCAATGAGCTGCCATTTTGTACTGGGTTGAGATAGAAAGCTCTAGTTTCCACTGTTCTTCTTCTTTAATCAAGGGCAATAAAATGAGGTGTCACTTAATGGGTCTTTATATTTAAAAAAATTGAGCTGCCTCCCCCCCAAAAATCCCATTTTGGGGAAATGGGCAAAGTTGTAATAGTGGCTAAAAAGTTCGCTTTTATTTCCTAGAAAGGTTTTCCGAGTTTCATTTTTCTATCTTTATCCATTTAAAATTTAACAGGGTGTATCCATACTTTTGACTCACACTGTATATCGTTAGAATGGTTAACGACATTTATGGACTCATGTATGAAATGCTTCATTTTGTACCTAAACACAGAATCGTAACGAAATGTCGACTATTTGCAAAGGCAGAGAGATTGCTGATTATAAAAATGTGAAACGTAATGACGTCTAAAATTAACTTGGTTGGAGGTTCATTTCCGTTTACCCTTTACACCGGAAACTGACGGGGAATTTTAGCCCCGTAGAAGACTTCCCCGTAGGCAAAAGTGTTTTAAATAAAATCAGCTGCCATTTCAATTATTACAATTTCAATTATTAATTTTTTATGTGATCTTGATTATTTTATTGTTGATCATTTTCTTTAAATAACCAAAAAAAACATTAAAAGCATTGAGTGAATTTTCTATTTTTACTATCTTGTAGCTGTGAAAGTTATGATGGGTAAAAGATGATGTCGCGTTTTTGCAGACTTTCGTTTTGAGGACTTCGAATTAAACAAGTGTTTTTTTATGAATTGTGTTCCACCTCACAGCCAAAACGGATGGAGATATTTTAATCCAATTTGGTATGTGAACACTTTCTGGCTATATAGACTTCTTTTGGGTCTGCATAAAAAGAGGACAGCCACTCGTAAACAATTTTCTATGAAAATAAATAGAACAGACAAAACTTGACCTGACAGAAACGCTGTTGACCTGTAAAGGCCAGTATTTTACCAGGAACAGAAAGAATGTGGAACTAGTAGAGATTTGTTAGATTCTCACATATTTGAATTCATTGGTGCCCATGAAGATCTGTTTAACACAGTCTGGAAGGAAATCAATTTATATTAGAGTCCAGAACATTAAAGTGTGCGTTCACATATTACGTATGAAGTTGGTTAGGCTTGGTTGGGTTAGGAAACGTTCTGGATGCTACGTTTTGAGTGCTCTTCTTGAACAGATACTTTTTGTTATCTTAAAAGTTTTTGATAACATAATTTTTTTCCCCTCCGATCACCACATATGACAAAAGAGATACTAAATGGGAATTTAAGGCGATTTTGACAAATTACTTGACTTTTAATATTTCACAAAATCGTTATATATATTAATTTTATTTTTTTTGAACGTCAGCATCGATAAAAGGGTTTTCCTAAATTTCAACATGCGACAGACATGAAAATCTTATTTTTCACAATTCTGAATAAAATGTATATATTTTCATCAACATAAAATGACTTGTTTAGATTTTAGAGTGATTCAAACATTTTATGAAAAACATGAATTTCGACTATCGAATTTTAACGAAACACTTTGTCAACTTAATTGTTCAGGATATTTCTAATCAAGGAAACTTCAAACAACAGAGTTGGTGCCCTAACTTGGCGAAAATTCGTTTTGATACTCGATTTAGAGAAGAGCATATAGATCCAACATGACAAGATCAACAACTCCACTTACAGTGCTTTTAGCAAAAAATAGGAGTCAAATATATCATCCAAAAGAAGAGCATACCAGACATTGACTAAAAGTTACATAGGTTATCACACAGATTTTGAAACAATGCGTGAGGGACTTTATTTGTCCACTTCTAACGTTGTGGGGATGTCTTGAAGTGTGTAAAGTGGCTTCATGACTAAATATAACTCGATTCAGACTTTCAAAACAATTTCAATTTCATCAAGATTTACGAAAACAAACTTATACCTTCTAAGGATACGTACAAACCTTGGAAAATTGAAGTTTTTTTCTGTAATTTTGATCCTTTTAGTAAAAATCTTGTGTATTGTCGTTTTTGTAAAACCAAGTTCTCGAGTTTATTTTGGTACTCGTAAAATAATTTTTCATTGCTGACAGTTTCCCAGAACGCTTTTTGTGTAACAAAACTACGAATTCTGCAACATTACACTCAAAATAACTTTACCTTCGGGTTGTCAAATTGCTTTGAATCGACCATTTCACATTTAAAAGTTATAAATTTGAAATGGAGATGTAATGTGTTTTTTTATTGTTCAAAGCCGACAAACCTCTTATATATATATATATATATATATATATATATATATATATATATATATATATATATATATATATATATATATGAAATAAAATAACACGAAATAAAGACACCTTGCTCTCGTTTTTACTAATAGAGTAAGGGTCAGAAAAGGACAAGAGTTGATCAAGATTGACCTGATAAGTACGATTAAAGAGAAGCATATAACTCAAGAATACACGAAAAAGGTGTAGACTTACTATTATGTACTCCTGAAAAAAAAGTGATGACATGCAAATATAAAAGAAAGCCACAATTAGCGAATAGACAAAAACAATACGTAATATAACCTTCGTAGGTTGTCTACAGACATCCAATTGCAACCACATACCCAAATAATAGTGTAATATTTAGAAAAATAGTTCTATAATATTGTAAATTATACTAACAACACTTTAGATTGCTTAAAATTATTAAGACTAGTTTGTTATGTGTCATTTATAGTCAGTCATTGTAAATAGTAAATATAAATGATTAACACTGTATCATGATACATCTCTACATGTTTCTGCATGTCACTGTTGTTGAAGACTGAACAAACAATCCGTGTAACGAATGTTAGAACTATTTATTTAAATTTAACAAATTTACAAAGCACTGCACGTACACGTTTAACATTTTGTTTCATGTAAAGTTTACGTCAAAAAGCAAATCTAGCAGAAGGTATAACATTGCAATAACATACGGTTGGACTGGTAGCTTCACAACATTCTCACTCAGGCCAACAACTGTTTATTTTTAGTGGGCCCTCCTTCCAACATACCACAAGTTGTACATAACAAAACTGCACTAAATAAACCTTTTATCCATGTTGGGATTTGAAGCGACAATCTCAAGTACCATTTTGTATCAGGGAAGGGATTAATAATTTCAAAACATTTGTATTGTGCAGTTTTAATTTTTGTGGCAACTGCATAAATATCGAGATCTCATGTAACAAAGCCTTCCGTAATCTAATAAATAAAGGCTACCATATTATTCCAAACTTTTCATCCCCAATTCCTCATAGATGCAGTACAATAACTCAGCTAATACATTCAAGAGGGGTGAAGAAATGAAACGGTAACCCTGTTAATTTTCAGCTTCATTAAGTAGTACATTTTATTTAATCAGCAGTAATTTGTAACCCTTATTTGTAAATAAGGTAGAAGGGGTGACTTTTACAGCTTTCTGTTTTTCTACATTAGGGTGGAAAATAATAAACTGAATTTTCTTTGTATAAAGTCTCTAACCTTGAACTTATCTCGTTAGAAATAAAACACAGCCGTAGATGTCACCTGTAGAAGTGTTTTTAACAGTGTATTGTGCTACTGGTTTCGCTTACCAACCTTGGCCTCTGATCTCTGTAGGTCGTGAAGGAATATATTGAAGTTATTAATATAAATATAAAATGAAATTCTCTCGTTTGTCAATGTTCAACAAGCGATATTAATTTGAAAGTTTTACTAAAATTTGTACACTATTTGGGCTGCACAGCACTGTACAGGCGATAGACGGAATACATCACTCCAAAAACTGCTCCTTGGTTTCATAGAACTCCAAACCTGATATTTCTGTCAAACTCCATCAAATAACTTTATACGACGTACAAGTCAATAGTGTAAAGAGGGAAAATACTTTTACAGTTTGCACAAAGAGGTTTATTATCTCATTCAGTATAGCGGTTAGAAAAGTACGACTATATTTTCTTAATTCTCTAAAGTGTAACGTCTACACAGACACCCACGTTGTAGATGCTCTTTCCAATTCTCTTTGACGTCTATTATTCTGACACTTCATTGCATTATATTTCAATTTGTTTTCAATTTAATACTTCTTGTAATATATGATTCATGTCTGAGCTAATTTAATATGAGTGTATTACCTACATGTTCTGTGTGTATACAATTAAAATGTGTATTATTACTGTTTACGAAGATTGATAACGACTCTTTGTCAATCACAACATTAATTGTTATTTGCCTCACAGTTTACTGTTATAAGTTCTATTGAATGTTGTTTAAAGGCGAATAACTTATCAGTCGTTATCTTTTAAAATAATAACAACAAAAAGTCCATGAAAAAAAAAACTCTTGCCCTAGAATACTGTAATAGCGTCAAGATCAGAATATATCAAAATTTGGTCAAGTGAAATCGGAGAGGAAAGATGAAAGTTGTAGATTCATCTAGTGTGTCTCGAATTCACCACACCGATACTATAAGCGAAGATACTAAAAAGTAGATACTTACACCAGTGGCCTCTAAAAATATCATCACGTCCGGGATATTCATTCCTTGGCGATTTTCATATTAACTTTTTTTTTAAATTAATTTCATCACTTTTTTTCGTTCCACATAATCATGTGACATGTCATGGCATATATAAATATCCTACTAATAGTTTGTACGAAAGTAAAATGTACAAATACATAAAATAACCCAGGTATACCTACAATTTTAACAAATCTATAATGAAAATTAAAATATCTACAAACAATAACCTCTTCCTGACACCTGCAGACTGAGTTTAGGTACTTCTGTAAAGGTATTCTTCGACAAAGTAAAACGTTTTTTATAGGAAGTAACACCTGAGTGAATTCTTGAAACTCTAAATAGAACATGTTTTTCATATTTTCAAGAAGTGTGTTGGACAACTTTAGTAAATTCCGTGTTCAAAAAATATAAGTCTGTCGACAGGATACTGAAGAAATTTTTGACGGACAGTGTATTCGTGGTGGTGCTGATTGATTTCAAATTTATCAATATATACTTTAGTTTCACAACTCCAAACACCTTCTAGTGGGTACGTTCATATCCGAGATAGTCCTTATGACTTGATGTCTTATTGTCACACACCTACAGACATTCTAACTGTAAGTTAATTCGGCCCTCATACATGTCTATTCACAGTCTTCTATTATTGTACCTATCACTATCCCTAAGGAATACTGTGTTTACCTTGATAAGTTCCTGTCCTCTAGCCTCCACCACGTTTTTTTTTATTAACCGCAAGCTATCCTGGCTTTCCAACCTTGATATTATTTACTAGACCTTGCCTCTGATATTAATGGCACTCTCCGTGCTCTCATCTGATAATAAAATAAACGGAATTATAAATTATTTTCGTTAATTTTTTAATCCTCACATATACTTATTATAGAGAAAGATGAGCAATGTGTCAAATATTGATAACCAGTTTTGTTCTACTGTTCCGCGAGTAAAAAAAAAGTGGTTTTAATAATGATGTCTGTCTGTCATATGTGCAGTTCTCTAGAGTCCAAACACGTTAATCAAATTGAATATGTGTTCATGTTTTTTAAATTGATAACTCAAAATATGAGAGTAACTCACTTAAGGGTGTCACTCTTCTCCTATTTTAATAATGTTAACAAATGGTCTCTTTTCTAAGAAACAGTTGAAGATTACAAGTTGCAGTTTTTGTATCGTACTAATTAGGTCTTTGGAGACAACTGGAAATAAAAACGGAAGTCGTAAAATGTTTTAGAATATTTAGTGCAGTTTTAAATATATTACAACAATTTTAATTGAAAAACAGAAAAATATGTTTACAAAAAAGTGTAGACGATTTCAAAGTTGTTTGTATTTCTGTCTTTAAAAAAGTTTTCCTGACAATTAAAAAAAAAATGAGATATCTTTTTCCATTTCTGAGAAAAATGTCCATAAACTCTGAAAAACTAAACTTTCTTAAAAGAGCCAAAAAATAAAACAATAAACAAACTTAGGATAAAACTATTTCATAATGCCATTTTTACCATACAACACATACCAGAAGCACATGAGGGGTTACCTCCTTCCACCTCCTCATATTTATCTTCAATTTTCATCTTTAGTGATTGCCTTATTTTCTCTCGAAGTTCCTTTTTACACTTTTCAGCTTTCAAGATGTAATGTGAAACTTACACTTTGTCTTTGGTCTTAGGATGTGGTCTCTTATTGGATAATGTTTAGTGAAATACTCAGCACAGACTGCAGTTTGAATGACTTTGGCAGAAGAGAAGTTTCTCAATATTGCAAGTTTGTAGAATTGTTGTACTGCAGGATTGTGACGATCTTTATTAGGTGCCCCCCCCCACAACTTTACCTCCATCTGGTAGCACCAAATTTTTGTTTCAAGACTTTATACCTTTTCTGAAAGTGCCCCATTCATATTGTAAAATATAAATAAACAAACTAGTTTTTATTGTATGTAGAAAACTTTGCAATAAGCATCAAGCTCAGTGCAACCAAGGCTCAATTTGGTCCTAGAACTTAAAACTACGTATAGAAAAATACAAATTCGATTACCGTGGACACCTTAAACTATACGTCATTTTAGGTAGAAGATTTCGGGCTGTAATTTGTAATAAAAAACCGATATTACAGTATTTTTCACATAAATTTAGTTCAAGCGTTGCTTCTTAGATCATTATTACTCCATAAAATATAGAAGAAAAAATACATGAAAAAAGATCCCCATAATTCGAATAATATAATAGCGTCAGGGTCAGAAGAGAACACGAGTAGGTCAAGAAAAAATAATGGAAAAGTGAAAGGAATGATTTAACTTAAAACCAAATGACAGAAGGGTAGATTCAACTTGAGTACCTCAAGATTTCCAACCTCCTTTGTATGTACGCTTGTGACTGAGATATTCCTTCTTTATATGACATATCTCACAAGACTACAAACACCAAACATTTATTTATACAAATTCACTTCTAGAAAAATAGATATGGTGAATATTATAATACCAATTTTATGGTTTTCGTGGACTCAGTTCAAACAACACATCTGTAAATACGTACTTGGTTATGAAGCTTCAAAATATTCAACACAACTGGAATTCTTAAACATTTCTTCTAATAATATGATTAAATATAATACACAATTTGGTGTCGGTTACATCAAAAAAGTACAAACAAATTAAAAATTAAAATATCTAAAGTTTGAAAATGAATGAATTATTTTTTTCTCTAATTAATGCAGCACAAGAACAATCGATGCAGAGGGGGACTAGCTCCTATCTAAAGAAATGAAAAACTTCTACTTTGAAAATTCGCAGTTGTTTGACTGCATAATATGACAATACAAATAAAAGAATCCAAGTGATTACTGTTTGCTCTCCCCCTGTTTCTATATCTACTGAAATGCTTTCAGATTAGGGATCTTAAACTAAGAACACGTTGCAATTATTTTCCAACTGTAAGTAGAAATCCAAAAAGCTTATAAGTCACATTATCCCCTTATTGGCAAAAATATAAGGGTGAGATATTACCACTAATTAAATAAATGTACAGTTTAATGAAGTTTAAGATTAACTGGCTTACGTTTCATTTCCACACCCTTCTTGGATGTATATAGTTGAGACATCGCGCTGCAACTGTGAGTTATAAAGGTATGCAATGTTTGGAATAATATTGTTACCCTATATAATATTCATTTCATATCTTTATTTAAAATACAAATATGTATGAAATTTTATTTGAGAAAAATTCTCCTTATCAGTAAAGAGTATTTTAGATTGACTTTTTAGAGACTCGTTGAAATTCTAATAAGTATGTTATTTAGGTTGGAATTATTCATTTTTGTTAGAAAATATTGTCCTTGTATCTAAATCATTGTAACGGGACTCACCCCAACTCCATCTAGTGGGAGGGACTAAGTCATTGACCAGGCTGATGACTTGGCTCAATGCCATTGATTGAACATGCCACAGGAAGAAGTGTAAATGAACATCACTTGTAAAACTGTTTATAATATTTATAGAATTACTGTTTGTTTAAACTCAACCTCTGAAGATGGCAACTATGCTACTGAAATCTACATAAGGAAATAAATACTGTTATATTGAAGCGGTATTGGGTGTTTGGTTTTAACTTTTAAGTTATCAAAGTGTGTTCAAAAGTGCAGTAATTCTAACGTTTTAATAAAAAGTTTAAAAAATAAAATTCAACCAAGCCGTTTAATGGAGAAACTTGAAATTCGACAAGAGACATAGTACTGAGATTTACTTTATTAATAAACCTTATTTTAATGTGTGCAAGTTAAAATACAAAGTAATAAACAAAGTAGGAGAGCAGATTTGAATTACTGAATAAAATTTTAAAAAGCTATTCTTCCTGGTACTGATATAGCAAATCGTATCCAAGGAAATGGAAGGAAAGCATTTTTGATTTTCTGTATTGTTTTATCAAATCTATAAAAAAAAAATATCCCTAGTGGTATTTTATTTACATTAATTTTTAACAAATGAAACACACAATCAATGTTTGTTAAATACAGTGTTCAAATGTGAAATAAAAATACTCTAGTTTTTGTTAGAATGATTCGTGTCTACTCGGGGAAATTCGATAACATCCGATCTATTCATCTCTTTCAACTAACAACTACGCTAGCCAGCCACTTACAAAATGGATTGTTTTATTATTTATTCATTTTAAAAAGTAAAAATTTACGAGTTTCTTAAATGGTTTGTAGAATTTACATTCAGTGCTGTGTAGGTTTGATTATTTTAAATAGTTTTAAATTTCATTGAAAGGAACGTTTATCTAAAAATTATAAAGTTTTAACAACAATATATAAATACTGATATGGTAGGGCGAGCACACATATATTGACTGAGTACTCTTATTGCAGCTTCATGAAGTGACAAAATTGGATGTACTTAGTGTCTGAAAAATATGTTATTATACTTGTTACACTGACGTAAATATGTTATTATGTATAATCACTGCTTAAATAAAAATACCTTATGTTTGGAAATGATATAAACTACATGAAATTCATTACGTTAACTATTTATTTTACAAAATAACAAATACAACTGGTAGGGTAATGACATATAAAACAAAAAATTCATTCTTTTAACGAGGTACTTTCTATAACAACTAAACCTATCATAACCTAACTTTTATCACCTTGGTGGTCGGCTCATTACTTACAAGTTACGACGAAAATGTAATTTCTCAAACATGTAATTTATCACATTAACCAGAGTGTGATGGTTAGTATTTATAACAAAAGGTTAATGTGGTAACATATAAAACAATATAGTTTATGGCATTACCGAAAATTATTGGCTATTATTTTAATAACAGGTTAGTATGATTAATTTTTAAAAAAAAATAAACATGAATTATGTATCGCAAGTCATAAAGGTTATTTTGAAAAAAGGAATTTGATTATGCAGATTAATTTATATACCCCAATACGGTTTACAAAATTTCCACCTTTACAAATGTTGTTTACACACATTAAATTACAAAATAATACAATTATAAAAAATAATAAAGGCAAATATTAATTATCAATAGTAATAATAAATGAAACAGTGATGTTAGCTCGATTTATTACTTTAACAGTCACAAACTGTACAATAAATAAAAGCACATTGTATCAAATATCGTCACTGGAACTATAGTTTAAAAGAACTTTGAGATAAGTTTAGTTTAACTTCTCAGATAAAGTATTTTGAAATTTCAAGGACTTCTCCAACTTCGAATCATTTAAACTTTAACAGAGTTACGTGTTTATTGCAAACTAGCTTTTACTGTTGCCAGCTTTAAACATCGTCAATTAAATGCAAATTACTCCACAAAATGAGAAAAGCGGATATATTCAGCGTCTGAGAAATTTGTGATTTTATTTTGTATACTAATGTATATAAAGAACAAAAGCAGATTATATCATATATACAAATTCAGGGAATTGGAGTTTAAAACAACTTTGAGATAGATACAAATTTTGATCTAAAGTACAATCAAATTTCAAGTAGGCCTACTTATCACTTCTCCATTCAAAACATTTAAACTTTAGCATAGTTACGTGTTTACTGTATACTGTAGACTACTTTTACTATTTAAAGTTTTAACATCTACAATTAAATGCAAATTTCTTCAAGAAAAGACAAAGCGGATGTAATGAGTGTCTTATAAATTTGTGATTTGAGTTTCTAGTGACGTATATAAGGCGAAGCAACTGATTATATCAAATATCAACACCAGGGTACTGGAATTTAAAACAATTCATTGGTTTTTACATAGCACTAAAATTTGATCGATATAGGTTGAATATTTTAATAAATGTTTTTTATAAAACCCCCAAAACCGATTTTGGTGCGCTTACTTATGCAAGTAATATGTATTGATTGGTTGTTTAAACGCTACAAGAAATTAGATTAAAATCGTTCCAGATGATTTTGCGAGAAACTTAATTTTGTAGCCAATTGGGATATCGCAGTTTAAGTAAAAAAGGGATGTTCATTTAGAAACATTAAAATTTTATGCTTTTCCCTGAATTAATTTTATGATTTATGCTCATTATAAAATCTGTTCAAGTCATTCTACGGGAATGAAAAAAGCATTCGGTTCAGAAAATGGTGGATCATAAGCTCTTCATAATTTCCATAATGCCTTGTGACTGCTTTGTCTATTATTTCTTTATTAGTACTTACGAAAAGCAGTCTATTTTGGATATTTCCTTTGTTGCAGCTGTTTCGGTACTATCATACCATCATCAGACAACAAAATACTTTGAACTTGTAAACACGAATACAAAATGCACATTAGTTTTCTGTTTTTGTGCATTGTGTATTAGTGTTTACATGTTCAAAGAGTTTCGTTGTCTGATGATGGTATGATAGTACCGAAACAGCTGCAACAAAGGAAATATCCAAAATAGACTGGTAGACGTAAGTACAAATATAGAAATAAGATCTTCATAGTGGTCAAGAAAACGTGTTCCAACATCCAAAATAAAGACTGTATGCAGTAACTATAGGGTTTGAGATATTGGGTTGAAACATCTCAAAATATCGCAAGTTATCGCTTTGTACATATTCTGTTCAATATGTTTACCATATGTTTATTAAAAATAATGATACTATGAAATAAGTTCGTGGTTACATGGAAAACAACAATGTATCCACCATTAAACTCTCTGTGTATATTTTGATTGTGTAACTTATACTTGTATTATTCTGAATATACGAGTACATTATACTATGTAAACATCGTTTGTTAAAAAAGGGAATTGTTTTGTTTCTTTTGATTTTTTTTAAAATTTTATAAATAAATATGAATGGGTATTTGTGTATGTTTGAATCTACGAGTATATACCATGTGTCCAAAAAATCCCACCCCCTCTTTTTTTTTATTAATCGAAATAGACAGATTTGCTTTGGGGAAAGTTGAGATAAACAAAGGAGGAGTTTTTTGGAGTATCAAAATTTTCAACCCTTACCCCCAAAATGGAGTAGTTTGGGGATAAGTCAAGAATTTAAACAGCAACCCCTATTTAGTGATACCTCATTTTAAAGGTCTTTTCAAAATAAGAATAATGGCGCAAACCAGAGGTCTCTAAGTTCATCTTACCCAACATAACAACCAATCGAATTGTGAATGTTAAACTACAAACTCCGGTTGTTTTTATTACATTACAAACTGCTCTATATTGGTAAAATGATGGTAAGAGCCTTACATTGTTTTTTTAGCACATAGTAAGTTCTTGAAATAGCTACGATTTACTTTTTGGCAGAAATAGATTCTGGACTCAAAGCAAACATTTCTGGTCTAATTATTAACGTAAAATTCACAATTCGATTGGTTGCTACGTTGGGTAGGATGAACTTAGAGACCTCTAGTTTGCGCCGTTATTCTTATTTTAAAAAGACCTTTAAAATGAGGCATCACTCAATAGGGGTTGCTATTTAAAATTCTTGACTTACGCCAAACTACCCCATTTTGGGGGGTAAAGGTTGAAAATTTTGATACTTCAAAAAACTCCTCCTTTGGTTATCTATACTTTCCCCAAAGCAAATCTGTCTATTTCCATTAATAAAAAAAATAAGAGGGAGGGGTGGGACTTTATGGACACATGGTATTATGTATATGCATCCATGTGTATGGTTTGTTTGAGTGTTTTTATTTTCATGGCAGGTCGCTCTTTTAATTTTAACTAAATTTGTATTGTAAAATTAAAGGAAATTGTGATTACGCATTTTATAGAAACTTAAATGGGCTTGTATGTAGATATAAATGGAATGAATAAATTGTTAAAATGAAAATATGAAATCCTTGCGATCGATTTTTTGGATATTTACTTTAACTATCAAAATAGCACTTTGGAGAGATTGCATCTAATAAATACATTTTGTTTGTGTCTTAGACGTTACACTGAAATAAAATTTGATCAACATCGTTGCAGGATATTTTGAGAAAATAAAATTTTAATGTATACTGGTAGGAAACATATGTACACAGTAACTGTAAGACCGTAACAGTTTCGTTTGTTTTAAGTAAAACAAATACTCTATAAATGTAGTTTGCTCGCAATGGATTTACTCCGTCTCCATTGGTGACAAATATAATGTGTTTTGCATTAGCATAGAACGAACTATCTCTATGGGGAAATGTCGAAATGAAATTAATGTTTGAATTAGTTTGTTTAGGATGGGTTTATTAGTTATGATAATAAATTAGAGAAACTAATTTAAATAACAGTTTGTTATATGTTTATGTAAATGTAATTAGCTACTGATAATACACTTCAGTTCAAAAATAGGTTCAGATAAAGAGCTAATACGAAATATTAGAACTAGTCTCTAGAATGTTACTTAATAGCTTTCAATAATATTCCATTTACAACTATTCAGGCATCGTAAATACAATATTATTAAGACAATAAATTCGGTAAAGTATGTTTTCCTATTTAGACCATGTTTGGATACGTCTTTCAAATCAATCAATATATATTGATAGAAAACATTTGCATTACAACGTTAACCTAACCGTAAAAGTTATTGAATAATGAACAACAATTTTCCTTAGAACTATTAAATCAAATATATAACACCACATTCAAGCTATATAAATTAGGTAGTAAAATAATAAATAAAACCATAAAATTAAAAAACTATATCAATACATATTACAACAAATAAACTATCTATATTATGTCATCTCATTATCATACCTTTATAACTCTAAGTTCCATTTTTCAATTAATGTAATTAATTAGTCACTCCCATTTCTCTCCACCTATATTTTCATTTTTCTTTCTGTGGCCTATCTAAAACTCGTTTAACTTGTTTATGATTAGTCACTCCCTTTTCTCTCCACCTTTGTTTTCGGTTTATTTCTATTTGGCCTATCTAAAACTCGCTTAACTTGTTCCTGATTAGTCACTCCCCCTCTATCCACCCATGTTTTCGGTTTTCTTTCTATTGGCCTATCTAAAACTCGTCTAACTTGTTTCTGGTTATTCACTCCAATTCTCTCCAACCATGTCATTAGAATTCTTTATTGTCATATCTAAAACTCGTTAAACTTGTTTACTATTAATCATCCCCCTTACACTCCACCTATGTTTTAGGTTTTATTTCTATTGACCTATCTAAAACTCGTTTAACTCATTTCTGATTAGTCACACCACACCTATTCACCCATGATTTCGATTTTCTTTCTATTGGCCTATCTAAAACTCGTTTAACTTGTTTATGGTTAGTCACTCCCCTTTCTCTCCATCCATGTTTTCGGTTTTCTTTGTATTGGCCTATCTAAAAAAAATCTTACTTGTATATGATTAGTCACTCCCCGTTCTCTCCACCTTTGTTTTAAGTTTTATTTCTATTAGCCTATCTCAAACTCATTTAACTTGTTCCTGATTAGTCACTCCCCCTCTATCCACCCATTTTTTCAGAATTCTTTCTATTGGCCTATCTAAAACTCTTCAAACTTGTTTCTGGTTATTCACTCCCATTCTCTCCACCCATGTCTTCAGAATTCTCTCTATTGGCCGATCTAAAACTTGTTTGTGATTAGTCACCCCCCTTTCTCTCCACCTATTTTTTCGGTTTTATTTATATTGACCTATCTATAACTCGTTTAACTCTTTTCTGATTAGTCACACCCCCTCTATCCTCCCATGTTTTCGATTTTCTTTCTATTGGCCTACCTAAAACTCGTTTTACTGGTTTATGATTAGTCACCCCCCTTTCTCTCGACCTATGTTTTCGGTTTTCATTCTATCGGCCTAGCTAAAACTCGTTTAAAATAATTTGCATGCTGCCAACTTTTGGTCCAGTTAATAAAAATGAATTCTGGAAACATTTCCTCTTTGCCACATGTCTTTTAAGATACCTTGCTTTTCTACTTGTCGAGTAATAAAAATATTCATTTCCCATATTTCCACTTTTATATAAAAAAAAAAATTATAAAAAATTAACCTTCATAATTAATTAAAAAGATGAATTACAATATCAATTTTCTATAAGCAATAGAAAATAGTTCAGTTCAATGTTTTTAAGCAACATAATACGTATAATATAAAGTTCAACAATTTAGGAAGCTCCTCCTCAACATGAAGCCTACAATGTATTATTCAAAATTCGAAGGACTTTGTATCACATACGTTTCATAAAAAATATAACATTTTATTACCAGAACGCACTTGTTTTTGAAATTTCCAGCATGACATTTCCAGGACATTTTGGAATTCAATTTTACAATTAAAAATTTTAAAATGTAGTTTATCAAAGTCGACTCTATAGATATCGATAAAATTTTAGTACAATGTAAAGACTAATGAGTTATTTAAACTCTAGTTCCGCTGACATTGTATTTAAAGTAATTTGTTACTTGTCTTTATATTCTACACTATAGAATCTGTAATCTCAAAATTAATATATCAGACAAATGTCATAGATATTTCATGCAATAATTTGCAATAAATTTGCTTCGTAGAAGACATTTCAACCTGGTAACAGGAAAAGCTAGTCTACAGTGAACACGTAACTTTGCTAAAGTTTAAATGATTTGAAGTTAGAGAAGAGTCAAGTATTTGAAATTCTTTTATACTTTACAGCAGGAGCTAGACATAACTCAAAGTTGATATAACTACACTTGCAGTGAAGTTGGTATTTGATACAATTTTACTCATTGCCTTTAAATACGTCGCTATAGAAACTCAAATCACAAATGTCTCAAACAATGTGTCCATCATTGTTGTCTTATGGAGAAATTTACATTTAATTGGGGATATTCATAGCTGGCAACAGTAAAAGCTAGTCTACAATAAACAAGTAACTTCTCGCTGAAGTTTAAATGAATTGAAGTTAGAGAAGTGTCAAGTACTTGAAATGCATTTGCACTTTACATTAGAAGTTAGACTTATCTCAAAGTTGATATTTAATACAACCTTTTTTTCTTTATATATAGTATACGTCATTGTAATAAATATTTATTACTGATTTATTTATTTATGTTAATATTATTTATTAGTTACTTTTGTTTGTGTTATTTTTTAAATTTATTTAAACAAATAAATATCACAGGTAATTTTATAAATAAATATTGAGCTTGACTTGTGAGATAATATTAGATAGAACAAAAACTTGAACACAAGATCTCTCAAAAATTATGTTTACCTAATCAAAAGCGTTTCAACGACAAAGTCGCCACCCTCAGTTTTACATGAGCTACAATAACTAAACTATAACTTCTCTATAAACTTATATAAACTTCTATAAACTTTAGTTATAGTTGAACTTCTGTAGCTCATTTATTACCGAGGATGGCGACTTTATCGTTGAAACGAGTTTGATTAAGTAAATATAATTTTTGTGAGATCTTGTGTTCGAATGTTTGTTCTATATTATAGGTAATATTTAATTTAAAAAAAAAAAAAAAATTTTATTAAATAATCATACTTACCTGTTAATATAAATAAAGCCAACATTTTTCACTGATTGGAAAAATTACATTGTTTCATATGTTATCACAATAACATAGTTATTATTTTAAATAACAACCAGAAACCACTGGTTAATGTCACATATCAAGCTTTTGTGAAATATACATTTCTCGTCCGACTTGGCTCAAATGCAATGAGCAAACTACCAGGAAGATCAGAGTTAGGTTAGCTATGTTTTTGTTTTTATAAAAATAATCAACTGAAATAATGAATTAACATGAATTTCAGTATCATTACCGTAACAGCCGTAATAATTTTTATTTTTTTAAAAATAAATAGTTAAAATAATAAAATGCGTATAGTTTATAACATCAATGTGACATATATTTTGATTTTATATTTCATCCATTAAAATAATAGTTAAGGGAGTAAAAATACCGTCAAAGACGATTTTGTTTTAATATATACTGTTAACATAAAAATATTTTCTTTACATTTCTTCGGATATGTAAATCTTATCTTAGTAGTAAGAAGATTTACAGTTAATTTTATGACCAACTCTTTACTTTGGGAACCGAAATAAATATTTATTATTTATGAGGAAATTTATTTCCAAATAATAGTTCATATATATATATATATATAATATGGTGGAAGCTTTTATTTATAATGTGTAATACAGTTATGCCGTGAATATTGTATACAATAACAAAATTATTCCAAACATTTTATTCCCCATTTTCCACAGTTGCAGTGAAATGTCTCAACTAATATACATCCAAGAGGGGCGAGGAAATGAAACGGTAAGCTAGTTAATTTAAAGCTTCATTAAATTTTACATTTAATCAGTTATAATTTGTCACCCTTATATATTTGCAAATAAGGCAGATGGGGTGACTTTTACAGCTTTCTGTATTGCTACTTAGGGGTGGAAATAATGGCAACGTCTTCTTAGTGTAAGATCCCTAATCGTGAAGGAATCTCAGTATAGATAGAAACAGGGCGAGTTCAAACGAGAATGACGTCACTTCTTTGTGTACATTCCCATGTTATGCTGTTATAAAAATTCAGATTTTCAAAATGGAAGTTTTTTATTTTAGCCCAGGCCATTTACAGAAAAAAAGGTCTTTTCTTAACAAAATTAATAGTAGATCGAATCAACACCAACTTGTTCTATGGATAAAATATAACTAATTGGAATAAAATTCAACATTTTTAATGGTTTATTTTAGTTTAAACAAAAATCCCCTAAATCGTGAAAATAAGGCATTTTTGGGGTCTTTAAACTCAACATTTTTGGAAACCGAAATAAGAGGTGTTTAGGGTAACTCTTCTACTTTACAACACTACTTTTTGAATGACGATGGGACTATCCGCTGAGGAAGTTTGGCCCTTTAAGAAAAATGGTTTCCTGTGGTCCAATTGTTCTTTTGCAAAAACCACAGAGGTTACATGTCCATCTTTAGAAAATAGATTGGGTATGAAAAGATGTACGTTTTTAGTTAATAAGCAAGTTTTACAAATACAATTAAACAAATTATAAACATTAAAAACAAAATGGTTTTTGTCTTTTTTTAAATTATCTGAGCAACAAATTAGTGGAATTTAACCTTATATAACGTACGTTGTAGGTTTTTCAATTCTCCACAACCTATTCATAGTAGCGAACACGGATATACAGGTAAATCAAGGGGAAAATGTTAAATAAACTAAAATTTTAGCGTTATTGGGGGTTTTTGTTTTGTAATATAAATGCATTGATAACAATTTTGAATTGTATACCAATAAGTTATATTTTATCACCTATGATGGTGGTGATTTAGTTCTACTGTTAATTTTGTCATGTATTTTCGTAAATTTTATGAGCTATTTCTTTAGTTGGGAGCAAGCTTGTTCTATAGCACGGTTGTTCGTTTATAACTGAATTTAAATGAACAAAAACAATTCTCTCTTTTCAGACTTCAGATATTCCAACTTTAAATTCATTAAAATTTTGCCACAGACTCCAAATTGTACATTAGATTTAATCACATTATTAGAAGATAGATGTGTTGTTTGAACTGCGTCCACGAAAATCACGTGCAAAATAATATTTATTATGCTTATTTTGCATGTAAATAGTTAGTACAAAACGAAAATGTTGTGATTTAGTCTTATGAGATATCAATGATTTAATTGAAGCAGCAAGTCGGACATAAGTGTACCTACTGGGAGGCGGTTGGAGCTGTGAAACTGACATACAAATAATGATCATCCCGTACCTTGTGAGAAGTTACGGATAGGTTCGAGAGCGGTTAATTTTTCCCCTAAGACAGAATCTTCCAGAGGTTCAATAGTGGATGTGAGCGTGGGAATCCTGGGTTTATAGCTGGATTTACACTTTCTATCATCCTCTTTTATCTTTTCCATCTGATTTCTTTTGACCAACTCTTGTTGTTTTCTGGCCCAGATGCTATTAAACTATTAAAAGTCTAGGTTACTTTTTCCTTGTGTTCTTGTACTTTTCTTTCTTGGTTACCGAGAGGTTATTAGCGTTTAAAAGGACACTGCGAAGGCTGAAGAGGACAAAGCCCATTGACTTGGTGCGAGACTAAAAATGGACTCTGTTTAATGAACTAGAGCTGTTTGAACCATATCATTGTTAAAACCATGTACTAAGAATAAATTGCTTGTTAGGTTGTATTTAACTTAGTTGTAATAAAATATGTAAAATAATAATAATAATAATAAAAATTTAAAAAAAGGACACAAAGGACTTGCGATAGTAAACTACAAGTCTACAGCAAAGTAAATAACAATAAATGTTAAGCATGATAAAGAGTTGTTATCGATCTTCGTAAACAGTAAACATACACATTTAAATTGTATGCAGGCAGAATATACAACAATTTATGTAATACACTTATATTAAATCAATCAGCCCACACATAAAATATGAATCATATTTCGAAAAGGTAGATTTACTAAGGTGAAAACAATTTGAAATATAGCGCAATGAAGTGTCAGAACAGTTGACGTCAAAGGGAATTGGAGTTGGGGTGTTTTAGTGGCTTTTTATTGTTTGAATTAAATTATTTGTTGTTCTATAATCAAGTGTGTAGCCTTGTATTTTGAACATTCTTGCTACGCCCTCAAACACCCCCACGACTGGGGGTGATGATTGCAGAGCCCAGAATAGAAGAACTTTCAAAACTAATTTTAAGGAATATATTCCAAGCATAAATTTAAAAAATAAAATAAATAAAACCTCAAAATTTCCAGAGCAACTAATAGAATTTTAAATATTATTCATAAATGCTTAAATGCCCAATTAAGAATGTTTTGTAGGAATACCAAATATACAAACACACAAAAGCAGAGCCAACTTCATTAATAAAAGGAAAAAATTATACCAATCTAACAAAATTTTCTACAAAACTAAATAGAACTGTATCCATTCAAGGCACACAACCCACAGTATTGATAAATAGAACCAGTTTCGATCAGGACATGAACCCAGACGCATGTGTTTACCACAGTAACTCAAAAACTTTTAAATATTAAAGTTAAGTGTTGTGTATAATAAATGTGTTGTATGCGTGTTTTATTTATTTTGAACAAGTGACTCGCGTTAAACCAATGCAGAAGAAATTTGTATATCTGAAGTCTACAAACGAGGAAATTGAATTTCCTCAATTTAAATTTATTCACAACCCAACGTGGACTAAGTTTTGGTGGACGGAGAAAGTAGCATAATACACTGTTACAAATTAATTCTAGCTGTAATTATATCTACGTCCATGTTTTATATCTAATGAGATTCTCTTACCGTTAGGGACTTTATACTAAGAAAATCGTGTCATTATTTTCAACCCCTATGTAGAATACAGAAAGCTGTATAAATCACCTCATCCTGATTATTTATAAATATATAAGGGTGACAAATTACTGACAATAAATGAATGTACAATTTAATGAAGCTTAAAATTAACTGGTTTTTTTCTGTACCCCTCTTGAAAGTATGAGAACTTGTACTGGGGAATTGGGGATGAAAGACATCAAGATAATTCGATATCTTATTTATAACCAGCGTAATCAGACATTTTAAACAGAAGAGATATTTTAGTTAGTTTACATAATTCAGTGAATTATTTAGTTACTTGATCAATTAGAATATTTTGCTGACTTGAGACAACAAATACTACATTTATCAGATTTTCTTATTCTTATTTGGATAGTAATACGATGAAAATTTTTAATAAGAGTCTTACTCCTAGTTACGTTTCTTATACTGTCACTTGATGTATTCGTATTAAAATTTGTGTTCAGCGCCGAGGGTTTTATAACATACGTAAGAAATAGAAATTATAGGGTAAAATTATTGAATAATTTTAGAGATGAAATGAAATGTAAAAAACTGGTTCGTTTATCAATTCGTGTCTTCAATGATATTTAATTATGGTGATGATATTCCACAATTATTATGACGTTATATTTGTGCTCAAAAGTTATAGGAAGACAACAACAAATATATTATTTGCTCTGCGAAATCTGTTATGTAAAAACATTTGTAATTTTTATTACATTGCAACAGGCTGTGTTACAATTTTAAGTCAACCCTTCTACCTTATTTAAAAATAAGGGTTGCAAATTACTGCTGATTAAATAAATGTACAACTTAATGCAGCTTAAAATTAACTAGCTTACCGTTTCATTTCTTCACCCCTCTTGGCTGTATTAGCTGAGATATTGTACTGCATCTGTGAAAAATTGGGGGGTGAAAAGTTTGGAATAATATTGTAGTCTTTATTTATTAGATTGCGGCAGGCTTTGTTACCTGAGATCTCAATATTTATGCAGTTCCCACAAACTTAAAATTGCCCAATACAAATGTTTTGAAATTATGAATGACTTCGTTGATCAAAAATGGTACATACATATTTGTTTTCGCCATTCCGACTACTAATTAATAATTAAATATATTATAAGACTTACCGTCACAATAGTCTATGTTTGTCTGTAGTTATATCACTACGGCCGTTTCGGCTATTCAGTCATTTTCAAGTGTTATGCGGGTATTAAAGTTGTCTTAGTTTAAAATCAGAAATTACGAACACACGACACACAACAAACACACAAGTTTTTTAAACATTTAAAACATGATGTAGTAGGCCCACTGTCACAGTACGCGTTGGGGGTGGCAGAGTTGTTTTTTCAGATTATTTCAGTCATCCTCAGTCAATTATATTTACTTATGTTGATTATTATAGCATCAAATGCCAAGAAATATTATTACGTTGTGACTGATTCTGTTTTTAGGTTATACGTAGCTATAAGTAAGCATCTTATTTGATCTCTAGGAATCTGTATCGCTAACGTATTGTATAAGTTTATTGCATTACGACAGATTACATCACAATTATAGAATAATTATATCTTGAATAAAAACATACGATATACTTGTGTCAAGTTTTTTGAAATTCGTTTATATTTTACATGAAAAGTTGGACTTATCTCAAAGTTGTTTTAAACTCCATTTCCGCTGACTTTGATATTTGAAATAATCTGCTTTTGTTCTTTATATTCATCATTATAGAAAGTCAAATCACAAATTTCTCATTTTATGGAGTAATTTGCATTTAATTGACGATGTTTAAAGCTGGCAACAGTGAAAGCTAGTCTACAATAAACACGTAACTCTGTTAAAGTTTAAATGATTCGAAGTTGGAGAAGTGTCAAGTACTTGAAATTTATTTTAACATTACTTGAGAAGTTTAACTTATCTCCAAGTTGTTTTAAACTAGAGTTCCAGTGACATTTGGTATTTGATATACAACATGCTTTTTTTCTTTATATGAATTATATTACTATTAATATCCGGATAAAATTTTAACTGTTTTATTTAATATTATTATTGATTACTTATTTTTCCTTTTTTATTTTTTATAATTGTATTAGTTTGTAACTTAATTTGTGTAAACCAGACGTGTAAAGGTGGAAACTCTGTAAACCATAATGGGAGAATATAAATTAATCTGCATATTCATAGTACATTTTACAAAATAACCTTTATGACTTGTGATACATAATTAATGTCTTTTTTTAAATAAATCATTCTAACCTGTTATTAAAATAATAGCCAACAATTTTCGGTAATGCCATAAACTATATTGTTTTATACGTTACTACAACAACCTTTTGTTATACTCACCACCACACTCTGGTTAATGTGATAAATAACACGTTTGAGAAATTACATTTTTGTCGTAGCTTGAGCTGACCACCAAGGTGATAAAAGTTAGGTTATGTTAGGTTTAGTTGTTATAAAAAAAAAACTCGTTAAAAGAATGAATTTCATGTTTTATATGTCATTAACCTACCAGTTGTATTTGTTATTTCGTAAAATAAACAATTAACGTAATGAATTTCATCTAGTAGTTAACAATAACCAATATTATAAGTTATTTTATAAATAACCCTTAATTATGCATATTAACAATAACGCTTTCAGTATAGAAAGTATAATCACAAAATTTTCGCACACTAAATTCACCCATCTTTGCCACATCATGAAAGTACAATAAAATTACTCAGTCAATGTATGTGTACTCGTCCTCCCATATCAGCGTTTACAGTATATTGTTGTTAAAAATTTTATACTTCCGAAATAAACGTTATTTTTAAAGAAATTACAACTATTTATTTAGAATAATCGCACTTACACAGCACTGAATGTCAACTATCACTACAAACCAGTAAGGAACTCATTGAATTTTACTTTTAAAAATTAATAAAGAATTAAATAATCCTCTTTGTAAGTAACTGGCTTGCAGTTGTTATTTGAATGAGGGGATGAATAGATCGGATGTCTATGAATTTGCCCGAGTAGATCCGAATCATTCCGACAAAAAATTGGTTATATTTATTTCACATTTTAAAACTGTATTTTACAAATATTGATTGGTAAAAAAAAAAAATAAATAATTATTATTATTAAAATACCACTAGGGATGTTTGTTTAATATACGTTTAAAAAACAATACAGAAAATGAAAAAAAAAATTCCATACATTTCCTTGGATACCCATTTTCTATCTTAGGAAAATTAAAAAGGAGAATTAGTTTTAAATTTTATTCTACTCTCCTACATGAAAGAATTTTTTTTTAAAGTTATGTATTGTTTATTACTTTGTATTTTAACTTGCACACATTATATAAAGGTTAAATAATAAAGTAAATCTCAGTACTATGTCTCATGTCGAAATTTAAGTTTCTCCATTAAACGTCTTGGTTGAATTTTATTTTTTAAACTTTTTATTAAAACGTTAGAATTACTGCACTTTTGAACACACTGTGATGACAAAGTTAAAACCAAACACCCAATACCACAATTAAAAAAAAACAAGGTGTATTTCCTTATGTACATTTCAGTAATATAGTTACCATCTTCAGAGGTTAAGTTTAACAAACACTAATTCTATAAATATTATAAACAGTTATACAAAAGTGAGGTTCAATCCCCACTCCTTCCTGTGGCATGTTCAATCAATGACATTGAGCCAAGTCATCAGCCTGGTCAATGACTTAGTCCCTTCCTCTAGATGGAGTGGGGGTGAGAAAATTTATACAATGATTCAGGTACAAGGACAATGTGTTCTAACAATAATTAATAGTTTCTACCTAAATAACTTACTTTAGAATTTCAACGAATCTCTAAAAATTCAATCTAAACTATTCTTTATTTATAATGAGATTTTTTCCCAAATAAAATGTCATACATATTTGTATTTTAGATAAAGATATGAAATGAATATTATATAGGGTAACAATATTATTCCAATCATTGCATCCTTTATTTCTCACAGCTACAGCGCGATGTCTCAATTATATACATCCAAGAAGGGTGTGGAAATGAAACGTAAGCCAGTTAATCTTAAACTTCATTAAACTGTACATTTATTTAATTAGTGGTAATATCTCACCCTTATATTTTTGCCAATAAGGGGATAATATTACTTATAAAGCTTTTTGGATTTCTACTTACAGTTGGAAAATAATTGCAACGTGTTCTTAGTTTAAGATCCCTAATCTGAAAGCAATTCAGTAGATATAAAAACAGGGGGAGAGCAAACAGTAATCACTTGGCTTTCAAAGTGGAAGTTTTTCATTTCTTTAGATAGGAGAAAGCTAGTTCCTCTGCATCGATTGTTCTTGTACTGCATTAATTAGAAAAAAAATTCATTCATTTTCAAACTTTAGATATTTCAATTTTTAATTAGTTTGTAATTTTTTGATGTAACCGACACCACATTGTGTATTAGATTTAAAATCATATTACTGTATTAGAAGAAATGTTTAAGAATTCCAGTTGTGTTGAATATTTTGAAGCTTCATAGCCAACTACGTCTTGTTCGAACTGATTCCACGAAAACCATAAAATTGGTATTATAATCTAAACCAACTCTTCTGACCTTGACGCTATTATAATAATCGAATTCTGGGGATCTTTTTTTCATGTTCTTTTCTTCTATATGTTATTAAGTGATTATGACCTTAGAGGCTACACTTGATATAAATTTAATGTTTTTATCTTACAAACGGGTCACTTTCATGAAATATGAAAAGAATAAACCTCGAATTTCGGTTCTTTATAAAAAACTACAGCCCAAAATCTCGTATTTAAAATTAGGTATGTCCACAGTATCCGAATATGTACAAAAATAATTTTGTTGTACTAGTTTTAAGTTTTAGGACCAAACTGAGCGTAGGTTGCATTGCGCTTGATGTTTATTCCATCATCTATCAACTATGAGTTATAGTTTAGTTATTTTTGCTCATGTATCACTGAGGATGCAATACACTGAGGTTTCAACTTTGTAGTTGAAACACATTTGATTAAGTAAACGTATTTTTAGTGAGATCTTCTGTTCGATTTTTTATCTATCTAATATTATCTCACAAGTCAAGCTCAATATTTATTTAAATGTTATGCATGACATAGAGTTGTTATCTATCTTGGTAAACATTAATAATACACATTTTAATTGTATAAACACAGAACATACAACCATGAAGGTAATAATACACCCATAATAAATTACCTCAGACATGAATCTTATATCACTAGAGTTATTAGAGTGAAAACAAAATGGAAATATAATGCAATGAAGTATCAGAATAGTTGACGTCAAAGAGAATTGGAAAGAGCATCTACAACGTGGGTGTCTGTGTAGACATTACACTTTAGAGAATTAAGAAAATATAGTCGTACTTTTCTAACCGCTATACTGAATGAGATAATAAACCTCTTTGTGCAAACTGTAAAAGTATTTTCCCTCTTTATACTATTGACTTGTACATCGTATAAAGTTTTTTGATGGTGTTTGACAGAAATATCAGGTTTGGAGTTCTATAAAATACCAAGGAGTAGTTTTTGGAGTGATGTTTGTCCTTCTATCGCCTGTGCAGTGCTGTCCAGCCCAAATAATGCACAGATTTTAGTACAATTTTCAATTTCATATCGCTTGTTGAACATTGGCAAACAATTTCTAAATCAAATTCAAAATTTGTACATCTGAAGTCAGCAAACGAGAGAATTTAATTTTTCTCTACTTCAATATATTCCTTCACGACCTACAGAGATCAGAGGCCAAGGTTGTTACGTGCAGCGAGTAGCACAATACACTGTTAAAAACACTTCTACAGGTGACATCTACGGCCGTGTTTTGTTTCTAACGAGATAAGTTCACGGTTAGAGACTTTATACCATGAAAATTGTGTCATTATTTTCCATCTGTATGTGGAAATACATAAAGATGTAAAATTCATCCCTTCTACCTTATTTACAAATAAGGACTACAAATTACTGTTGATTAAATAAATGTACAATTTATTGAATCTTAAAATTAACTGACTTACCGTTTCATTTGTACACCCCACTTGGATGTATTAGATCAGTGGTTATCACAGAAGTGACAATAATTGGCACTAGAGATAGTGGGTTCTAATCCCACTCGGGAACAAAAATTATTCTGTGAAGTTTGATTCTTTCCAACCTGTTGTATTGGAGGCAAGGCCCACTATCAATAAACAGTGGTTGGAATGTTGTGAAGCCATCAGTCCAACCGTATGTTATTGTTAACAATGTTATACCTTCTGCTAGATTTGCTTTTTGACCTAAACTTTACATTGAACAAAATGTTAAACGTGTACGTGCAGCACTGTGTAAATTTGTTAACTTTAAATAAATAGTTCTAACATTCGTTAAACGGATTGTTTGTTCAGAGACTACAACAACATTTGGAACGCTGTTAGATAAAGAAACATAGAGAGATTGAGTTTATCATCCCATGTGTAGCACAAAACATTTACAGCTACTATTTGCAGTCCGGATATTACATACTTTAAATAATAAAAAAAACATTCTGAACTCCTTAAAGTAATGTTAGTATGTTTTACCTTAATAAATAACTATTTTTTTTTTTAATAATAAACTATTATTGTGAACATGGTCTCTAGTCTAGTATTAAAATGACGAGTCTAGTAAAATGTGTGAAGGGCTTATTTATTAATATTTATTAGCGAATTTTTATTTTATTTTTTTGTAAAGTTTGATACTTGATTTGAGTCATAAAAGAATTCACGTCATCACGCCGCTCTAGGGAAATAATAATAGAGAGTTTATGTAATACTGAAACACATGTATATGGAAATTATAAATGTTACTACAATATCAATCTGGTTATATTTTATACATTATAAATAACAATTAACTGGAGCATACAAATATCACTGGTTGTCTTACAGAGAGATTTTCATCTTTCGAATACATAAACAAGTCTCTCCATAACTTCAGAAAGCTTGTACAGAGAATAGTTGTAATTAATTATTATATCAATAACAATATATTAATTAACACTCAGAAAAAGACAACGATCAGTTAGAAGGATTTAGAGTGGGATAATGTGTTCAGCAAATTGAGTTCCTGATAATGTAATTCAAGTCTTCACATCAGATATTCATAATTAAAACTTCTTTTTTCAATTCAAGTTGTTCATGGATACTCTATAAAAAGAATAAATATATTTGTAATAATCAACAGTCTCTTTTTTTCAAAGCCGTCACGAAATCATGTCTACGTTTTCCCCTCACTATATTTATAAAAAAAAAAAAAAAAAAAAAAAAAAAAACATCCAAAAAAGCTGTTCTAAAACGTGAATAACACCACCTATAAATAATCGGAGATATTAATAAAGATAACAACCGAACGTTAATGACTAAAAAACAAAGTTTTCTCAAACAATACATGTCTCGAATTGCTGATATAACCTGCAACATATTGGGTTTGTCATTAAACATGCTATACACGGAACCCATGTGATAGCGAATGTGCAAATAATCAGAATTATATTCATGTTTGAGTTACAATTACATCTATGTTTAAGTTGCTTCGTTGACGGTATTTTATCTTCACAATCTTCACTATGTTTACTGCTTTGATCTTTTGTCTTTATATGGTTTTTGTTACGTACATTTGAATCACCTTCGTTAAACTCTCGTTTAAAGTTATCAAAATTACTTTTATCGTCCTTTGGCACTATCATTATGGAGTCGGAGTAAGTAATTGTCCTTGAAGTTACCAGAAGCAGGCCGTTAGATGGCATCACATTAATCTATGATTTCTGAGCTTCAAATCTTACTATGGTGACGACTTTTCTTTTCAGTATGTGAATCATTGCTATTACAGAAAAAGTAATTCACAATTCACTACTGATATTTCAATCGAGTTCTCTACCGTTTGATTCAGTGTAATTAGATTAATTAAACACATTACATTAATTAGTGTTTAGTGTAATTGAGATTTTTATTTAAACGTAAAATATTAAACTGGTTTAATATTTATATATTACATATGGTTTGAAATATTATCGGAAATAAAATTTATCTTTTCAGATAAATTACTGGAAATTCATTGCAGCACGCCCTATGGTACTTTAATTCAATCAATGTTTATCAACATGTTCAAACCATATGGTATTAAGTGAAACAAATTTCATTTTAAATATGAGATAGTGAAATCGCAGACTAATGATATATTGTTAGTTATAATTAAGATAGCAAAGAGGACAATTGTGTTATAATAGGAGTGAATTATGTGTTACGTGGTGCATTTAAATAATAAGAAAATTGTAAATATTGTATATATTTTATATTATTTAAATTAGATTTGTGATTATTTATTAATTTGGTTATTTAAAGTATTTGAAACCATCAGACATTTGACTTTTTTGTACTGAGTATGCTGTGGTAAAAAATTTAACATCTTTTCACATTGGATTTTATTTACCCACTACACTAACTATAAGGTAAGTTTGCTATTGCCTTAAATATAATTACCTTATTTTTGTAAGGTGTGTTGGTAATAGTAAAAAACTGTGTGTTTAAAATCTATATGGGGTAGTTTTTCTTCAAGTTTATAAATTCATAAGTTTATAAAGATTTTACTTATTAAACCAGGTACAACTGAAGATCCTTTCGCAGTTAAGAGTTGTGCATGGAAATTTATTTCTGATTACCGAACATTTTACTTGTACACTTCTTTTTCAGGAGAAAAATAACAATATTAAATTGGAATTTTAATTCAACTCCGTGTCAGAGAAGAGCTTAGGTATCTAGACGACTTTCCAGACGAGTAATGTGTGGTTAGCACTATGAATTCTCAAATAAATTTCGGTGCCAATTGTTGCTTCCCGAATAACCTCACGATGATGGGTCATTAAAGTAAATGTTTGATCATCCATTGCTATTAAATAGATCTTCTCATTCGTGGAGCCAACTGATGGATCATCAAGTGGCCTATTTAAAGAGTTGATAAATTTTTATTCACTATTTACCCTCATTTGATATACATTAAATTAACCAATTTAATGAATAGGTGTTGTTTGTTAATCGATAGAAACTAATTGAAGTTAGACCATTAATAACAATCTCTGTGGGGAAGTTGCTACGAAGAAGTTAAGGTATTTCTTAAAATCAAAACTCTATATTACATATTTTTGTTTTATTTACACCTCAATAAATCCCTACTTTGTTCTATTACGCTCACTTTTAAGGAGAAAAAAAATCCTGATTCAATTCCCATTGGTGATAAAAAAAAGTTACTGTGTTAACCCAACATCGCGATTAAAGGTGTGATTGGTAAAAACTTCTGCTTCTGAATTCCAGAATTACGAAGAAGGGATATCAATGTGCAGCCACAACTAACTCAATTAAATGCCGACTTAAACCCTACAAGAATTTAAATGCTACAGAAACGTATATAAAATCATTTTACTTGTAATTTATATAACTGTTTGCATCTCTTCATCCGATATCTACGTGACTTCAAGAGATTTTGAGTACGGTTGTGCCAATCCCGAGCTAATATAGCTTGTTTTACACCTTTCTTTATTTGTTAAATATTTCCATTTCGTTATTCCTATCTTGACTAACTGATGTAACATATTGTTTCATCGCTAAAAGTTACATTGCCCAGGAATGTCTCTTAGATTCCTGTTCTATTTCTGCAAATAATTTCTTGCTTTATCTACATCAGTAATTTGTTGTGTCATAATTTGTCGTGTGGTTTGTCAATCTTGAGAGACACACTACGCGTTTATTTATTAATGCTACAAACCTCATGGACTATCTTTAGTGAGAATTTCGAGGGAATCAAGATGGAAATATAATTTTTTTCATAATCTTTTAGGTTACAGTCTTCTCTTTTATCTTTCTTATCAATTCTTGTTATTTTTCAAACCCTCAAGCTAATTAGAGTATTCAAGGAATAAAGACGATGATGATGAGAGGTATTTTTCTTTAAACGACACATTGATGAAAACAAAATCCTAGAGCTACGGGCATGGCTTTGCTTGAGCGGACGTCCAGTCGCAAAATAATTTTGGTGCCTAGGGTAATTATAGGACTACTAAGACAATGTCTTCCACACTGGGTTATAAATTTGAGTTCTTTTCGTGAAATAAAAACACACAGCTATGGTGGCGCTTCTAATGACATTTTTCTTTACGGTTCTTCGTGAGTCAAACTTATTATATTTTTGCTTTAAAATGGCATTTTCAGCTAACCTACCTAACCTGACCGATACTGTAAGTTCTGTCAATAAATTTCTAATGTTTTGTTTTAATACCCTGTATTTTAATATGTTTGTTTCAGAATCGAACTTCCAGAAACACACAAAATGAATAAACCCATATTTAACAACACACACAGGAGTTACCATGTATTAGTATTAGACGATGTGTACATGAGCAATGTGGCCAAATACTACACCTATCCATTGGGTATGCTCAGTATTGTTTTGAACCTGTCGGTTGTAATTTCTTCAGGACTTATTTTGAAATCATCACTTCAACCGAGGCCTACATATATGATTTTAGGAAATCTGGCGTTCGCCGATTTAATGCTTGGAGCAATTCTTTTACTATTCGTTCAAGTAACAGCTATACAAAAGAATGTAGCTTGTTCTGTTTTGTTTGGTAAGTTGTGATAAATTTACATAGTTATCATTTCTGAATCTAATGCTGATTGTACACTCCAGTGATATGATACGTACCTTAAGGTAGTAATATATATATATATATATATATATGAAACAGTTTTGTGCTTTTATTAGAGAAACTTGAAATAACGTTAATATTGATAACATTAAGGCCCTGGATTTTAAATACAAACACTTTTGCTATCAAACTAAACCATTGTTTGCTTAGCTTATTTATTCATTTTTCTTGAAACCGAAAACAGGAATCATCTATATCTAGCAAGACTTATTTGATCCACTAAACAAATCTCTAGTATGACATCTAAAAATGTAAATAATTTACATCTGATGGTGATCTATTTGAGCATTGATTTTACATATTAAATAGATTACCATTTCCTTGGATTGTCCATCTCCGCGACGCTTTAAAATAAGAATCTCCTGTGATGCCATTTAACAGTCCACTTCTATTAACTACAAAGTCAGCTTGTTGTGTTTAATGCTCCAAACTTCTACACTAGTGCATTCTGAAGTGAACCACCAAACTACAACAGTAGAACTCACACATTGAGCATCACTTTTTCAGATGTTAGGTTTTTTAAATTATTTAATTCAATGGTTCGATTGTTGAATCACCACCATTTTTTTACAATTTTTTACTAGTCAGAATTTATTACCAGATATAATTAAATACCCAATCGCACTGTTTTATTGCACTCGTTTATTTTATTATATGAGCATTAATTCTTAACATTCATTAATGTTATTGTTCAATATGTTTACAGGTATTATTCAATGGTACGTTATTGAAGCAGCTTTGAGTGTGTTACTAAACGGAGTAGACCGTTATGTTTACATCTGTCACGGATTGCACTACTCACGATGGATGACCACTAAGAGGACAAGATACTTGTTGATAGCAACATGGATTTTTAGTTTACTGACGGGTTTCATTCCAGAGTTGTTGTTTAGTAAGCCAACAGGCAACAACTGTTTGTATTTCAGTTCAACGCCGTTTTTTGTAATCCTTATTCTAATTTTTTCAGCATTCCTACCATTTGTAATAACAATTCTTTTGTATGTTTCTATTTCTATTACTGCAAACAAAGTTAGGAAACGCATACAAAGCGAAAATAAAAGAAGAACAAGTGAAGGAAATTCTTCTGGGAGGAAGAGTATAGGTTTATCGACTAATAGCACAATTGATGTTGATTGGGGTTCTTCTAGAACTGAATTGGCACAGAAAAAAGAAGATCTTAAAAGTAAACTAATAACAAAAACAAAGAAGAACACTGTTTTCTGCATTAGTTTAAAACAGATCGATGATAAAAATTTGATACCTACATTACGAGATATTTCAATGGTAGTTACAAAAGACGATGAAATTAATTTTGATTGCGTTAAAATAGAACTTAACGAACGTGATTCAAATGTAGATAACAGAAACCATACGTCGACCATCAAAGAAAACAATACAATTAATGAAGGTTGTGTGTATAAAATAATATCGTCCACCAAGGAAATTAAAAAATATAATTGTACGTCAAACCTCAATATACTCCTTATTATTTGTACGTTTACGATAGGATGGGGTCCGTGTATAGCATGTTTAATGGCATACCCAATATATTGCACATCATACGAGAAATCCGAGACATGTGTCATGTTTGAGAAGATTTTATTCCTTTTGGTCATTAATTTTGGGTTGATATCTTTATTAATAACACCAATAATTTATTGGTGGTGTTATTCACGTTTTAGAAAAGCTTTATTGAAGGTTTGTTTTAAAAATTTAGCCAGGGAGAAACGCAGACGTGATTTTGTGACAGCCTTGAAAAAATGAGAATGTTTATTAATACAAATTTATAAATTTATTTCGTATGGTATTCATGAACAATATTTGTAGAGAAAATAAGTAATTTTTTTTAAGGGAAATGTTAATTATGAATATTTGATGTGAAGACTTGATTTACAGTTTCGGAAACTCTATGTGCTGACCACACATTATCCCACTAGAATTCCTATTGAAAGATCTGTTTGTTGTTTTACGAAATTAATTCATGTAATAGTTAATTTCAGTAGTTTCTTGTACTGGATTTCTGATGTGATGGAGAGTTGTGTTTGTGTCATCATCCGATTGTACATGCCACCAAAAAATGATAAGAACAATAGTCCTCAAAAGATCTATAGACTTTTTTCATCAGGGAGAAGCGAGAGCTTCATTAAAGAGATTTAAACTTAACATTTTAAATATAGAAAACGAAGTATAAAATCCATAAGGAATTTACCATTGATAAAGATATTATGAGAAAAAGAGGTGAGATGTCGCCAGGGAGAGAGAGAGAGAGAGAGAGAGAGAGAGAGAGAGAGAGAGAGAGAGAGAGAGAGAGAGAGAGAGAGAGAGAGAGAGAGAGAGAGAGAGAGAGAGAGAGAGAGAGAGAGAGAGAGAGAGAGAGAGAGAGAGAGAGAGAGAGAGAGAGAGAGAGAGAGAGAGAGAGAGAGAGAGAGAGAGAGAGAGAGAGAGAGAGAGAGAGAGAGAGAGAGAGAGAGGGAGAGAGAGACAGTGGATCGATCAGTTCCACATGGATTCCAAGGAGAAACTTCGTTCAAGGAAACAGTTTAAAATATACGTTTAACGAAAAAGGTAGTATTGGGATTTTGCCTATGTTATAACAGACAAAATTCCTTTAGAGTTTTTTCTCTAAATGTATAAACATGATTTTGCTAGATTTCACCAATGAACAGAGTACTTGACCTATAGATTAGTGGCTGAAAAAGCAATTTGTTCAACTTTGTTTATTTGTCTATTGAAATACATTTTTAATAAATCTGAGCTATGTTGACATTTTTGGTAACCACATTTTTAAATTGTATACAAGGTCGTGCCCCTTTACTTTGAAAAAAAGCACCTATCTTGCAATTTTATACATTAAACATATATAATCTATTACAAATAATTACAGTTTAACAAATGTTGTGTTATTCGTTTAATCTAAATTCGTCTTAAATCGTACTTTGTGATTATCAACTGAGTTTGAAACTGTACAACTATCAATTTAATTATAAGCCCAAAATACGTAAGACTAAATAACTGTTTTCAAATTTTTAATCATTTTAGAACATTTTTGGAAATGTTTAATAAAATTTGAATCACGTCACGTATTTAGCTGTAATGCATGAAACAGACAAAACGTTACAATCGTTGGCGGTTAACCTTCATTTATTAAAGAATATGAGATAATTCTGAAACACTGATAGTGTTTACATATTTAGAAACTTAAGAAATAGAACTTAAATTTATAAAAATTGACGGGGTCCGAAATTGGCGGGGTGACCCTACAATTTGGAGTGTAAACTGATATAGGCCAAAGGGCCAAAAGTGTGGTAGGCCAAATAGAAGGACCCCAGTGGGCTTCCAATACCCCATATCTCTGTCTGGCTGGGAGAGTGTCGAGGAAGAAATTACGGTTCACACAGAGACTGTGAATGGATTGGGTTTTTTAAACATCCATGACTCATTAAATTTAAAATACCTGTAATATTTGTAATTTTAAAACTGTACATGTCCGGATATTTTAGTACTATCCTTTAGTACTTCCTCAAAAAAAAACCCCACAGCCTAAATTACAGTCTTACTTTATCAATTTTGGGAACATACATGGCCAGAAATCGAGCTACTAAAAGAGCCTTATACACTCATGTTACAATAGTACATTTTAAAATAATTCACTATTAAAATATAGTTTACAGAAATCTGTTTTTGTGTATATAATAGTATGCAGTTTATACTTCAGTACTACACATTTATAGTATTATAATTACTCTTAAAGTTTGGTTGATTTTGGAACCCTAAAACTTACATGTTCTTTCTATTCAAAAAGTATTTTGAAAGTTTGTCAAAATTCACAATTTAGTATATTTTAAATAACACGGTTAATATAATTTAAAACTTTAATTAAAAACTTAGGAACTTTCGAACTAATGATTAGTTGTTGCCAAAAAAACCTGTTGCCAAATTATAGAGTATAATATGCAAAACGGAACTCTTCCATTAGTAGAGTTGCGGCTTTCTGTATTGAAAGCTCTGTGTTACTATAAGTACACGCAACCCTCCCGGCTATCCGTGACGTTTAGTGTGACGCGTCATGCAATAATTGTATAATTACTTAATTAAATGCGTTTTAATTGAAGGATGTTAATATTGAAGTAATTTGTGCGACACGCATCTGTTACGCTGATAAACCGCGTATTTGTTATTTCTGTTCTAATCAAGTTGATGGTACTTACCCAGCCCTATCTTACAATACTAGTAGATCCGTTAAATGTAACGTCCAAAGCTGGTATGTTTCGTTTTGTAGGAAACGTTGACTTGTATTGCTAAATCAAGGTGTCTCACATTGTTCATTTACAATTTCAATGTCTGCATGTTTTTATTCTTCTAATTCAATTTGTGAATATATTTTATCGTCACTTTGGTTCAGTTCTTTACGTTTTTCAGAAGAGTTAATATCAAATCTTAAACGTTTATTCTTACACACCTCTACAATAACACAACAAAGAATATATCGTGAGACAACAAAACTTTGGTTAAATTTTTTCCAAAATTTAAAACCAACAATACCATAAACGTGGACATCGTTTTGGGGCTTATCGAAATAATTGTGTGCTAAATTTAGTTGTTTCCTTAAGGTTGTAAATTAAGCAACCATATGGGAGTTTTGAGAATGCTCCAAAAGAGAAGCTAGTTCGGTAGTACTGTCACCATACTATTTAGGTAAGGAAATCTGTCGATAAAGCAGTATTTTGGTAGGTAAATCGGTTGGAATTTTAATACTCTCGAAGTAAATCCAAAGTAATAAATCGAAGTACAACATACACAAAACACAAACACAGATGCAAAAAATGTGTTGGGTCTAATAATAAGCTTGATTTTGTGACAATAAAATTCAAAAATTTTAATTATTAAACATTATACAGTTTTTAATACTCACTTTGAATTATATTAATATCACTTAAAATAACTTTCGTAATACGGTATATTAGTGTTGTATTTTTTGTTTGTGTTTTTCAGTTAATAAAGTGATTGTTTGTTTGTGAATATTATACGAAAAATGTATTTAATATTTTTAGTAAATGTGGTGTGACGTCATAGGTGAAGTAAAACGTCTTAGGTGGGGATATGACATCTCTGGTTCTAAAGTGTGACAATCTATAATTATAATTTAATAAAATATTTTACAATGATTTTTCTTTTAACTGTCTGTACTTTGTAGAATGGAAAGTATCGTACTATATAGTAAAATGTCTCCTTAAATGAATATCAAGCAAACCATAATATAATTTTAAGAATATAATTTGAAAACGAAATTGTGATTGTGAAAACTAAACAGCAAAGTTTTTTTATTGTGGTTGACATGGCAGCTTACACCAATGATAACAACTTAACATCTGTTGGTAAATGAAAATAAGTAGAAATATAGTGGAGGATATTTTATAATATACTATCCTTTGTACGGGGTTGACGCCTGATTAGGCCAAGTATATAATGGATTATAGGTAATTGAGTGTTAAGGGAGTTTTCAAGGCCAGTGGGGCGGTGCCCTAACGGAATTTCTAAATAAAAATAGGCCTATATGTTAACCAGGAACCCTAAGAATGTCCATGTACAATTTCAGCTCATTGGGTTCAGTGTTAATACGTGATTGAGTAAAACACCCCCCCCCCCACACACACAGACACCTTCAGATTTTTATTTAATAGTATAGATTTTATTATAAATATTGATTAAACTTAGTTAGATTTACATCTTCTATAAACAAATAAATCTCTTTGAATATTTTATATTATTCAAACAAATTAAGTTTACTTAAAAATATTAATACTTTACAGATTAAAATTACTGAAACCTGAAAGATAATAAACAAATAATTTTAGTATTTCCATTTTAAAGAAATAAAATATTCTGAAAGTGTAAACATATTTATTGTATGATATTTATCTAGAGAAATATTAATTCTATAGAACATTATAATTAGATTATAATGTTCTAAAGAACATTATAAATGTATAATTAGAACATAATATACAAATTAACAAATTATTATCCGCTGGACACAATTTATTTAAATATCATCTCTCTAACAGTAACCATTCTATGATCATCTGCGTTATAATATTTTTTTTCAAAACAGGGCTGTCATAAAACCAGTTAAGTTTTAATTGTAACGTCTATTTCTATTATATTTACCCCTTATAACTCACTAAGGACAGCAGTTCCAAGATTTTGTTAAAAAGTAGAAGAATTGCTCTCAGTAAACTCTATATGTTTATCTTTTAAAAGCCATCACAATATCCCGTCTTCGTTTCTCCCTGACTGCATTTTTAAAACACAACTTCAATGAAGCTTCTCTGAAACTTGTTTGCCACCACCAATATATAATAGGGGTTAATAATAATGGTAACAATGCGAAATTAATTAATACAAAAAATAACAGTTTCTCATAAACGACACAAATGTAATATTGTGGAGTTACACTGCACCATGTTAAGTGTATCAATAAGCAGCATATATAGGGACCCCATGCAATACTAAAGGTACAATAGATTAATAGTACAAAGAGGTTTGATTTAGTTATTAGTTTCTGTTTTACATCTTTCGTAAAGGATTGTTTATACACAAAATGATCTTTTCTTGCATTTATTTCATCATTGTTTGTACCAGACAGATGTCGTACTGTAGCGACTGAATTATGTTCATTTATCTGTTTGAAACTAATACAGAAAACGGTACTTTTATTTATTTGATCATAATTTATTTTTTTACTGTTCAGAAATTTATTTTCCAACGCAAATTCAGTATTAACGGAACTGCTAAAATCAACAGTGGTATCAGTATTAATACTGCTATTTCTAGAAGCGCCAACACTATTCCTTGAAGACGAACTTTGTTCACTCATTCCTATATTACATTTCTTAGCTTTGTTTGCAATATTAGAGATAGAACTGTACAAAATAATTGTAATAATAAATGGCAATAAACCTGTAATAATTGTTACAATTGAAACATAAAAAGGTGTTGAACTGAAATACAAACAATAGTTTCCAGATGACTTTCTGAGTAACAACTCAGGAATAAACCCGGTGAGAAAACTCAACATCCATGTTACTAAAACCATAAAGAAAGTCCTCTTTGTGGTTATCCAACGTGAGTAGTATAATCCATAATTAAAGTAAACATATCCATCGATTGCGTTTAGTAACAAGCTCAATGAACATTCAATAAAATGCCATCGAATGAAACCTGTAATCAAGTTAAAGTTCTTTATTAATGTTCTTTAATAACACATTTCTTAATGAAGTACAATTACATTACTACATTCTACGGCTATTCAAGTTCCTCGAATTATTATTTCTTACTAAAACATACATCACGAACAGAAAGAAAACAAAATGTTAACAATAAACAGTTTATCTGTAGAATACAATACTAGTCAAATCAACGTTTGAATAAACAAGTCATCATTATTAATAGATGCATTCAAAACCTTCTGACACTGAACTTAAACTGGCAAGGTTAACCTAATGTAGGTTTTTACAGGTTTGAAGCTTTGACCTTGCCAGATTAAATTCATTGCCAGGATAGTGTATATAGATAACTGATGGTTATCACTTTTGTTCTTTGAAATGTTCACTTGTATTGTACAAATAAAATATTTGTTGTCTTTTTTTATCAAATGGTAAATGAAGTATTAGGTATTTAGAGAATACATTAAATAATCAATAAATTAAAACATATTTGTAAATTTATAAACGCCGTTTTAATTTATTTTTGTTTTTAAACATGTTACTTATCAAAAACACATATGATACTTAAATGATACATTAAATACAATACAAGTGTTTCTAAAGAAAATGAATAATTGTCGACAAATCTGCAGGTAACAATATAATTTGTCTACTAAATGAATAAAATCGGCCCTAAAGTAAAGAAATACTCGACTGTCGCAGACATTTGTTAGCGAATTAAATATACGATAAGAATGTCGTACCTACATAGGGCCTATGTTATTTTATTGTAAACAATTAACTCCAATAGTTCTGTTTTTATTTTAGTCCAATTTTTAACAACTGTACTGATATGAGATTTGAGAATCATTTTAGGATATATTCGGCTAGATCATAAATGAAATTTAATTACTAAAAGAAAATTTAAAATGAAGAATATTATAGAAGATATTATATTTCATCAGAATAATATCTTTTGAAGGTGACAAAGAACGAATCTCAACAACAGCAAAATTAGCTTAGAAGTGTCAATCAGTAGGAAGAAGAAATTTGAGTCGGTCTTGATAATGGAAAATAAACCCGTCACGGCTTTAAGCGCCATAATTGTACAGGTAGGTTGTAACTTAAATAATTGTAATTGTAACCTAACATAACCTAAATTACCTAAATTTCTAACCCTTTCTAACCTTAATTCACTCATAATGTTTCTTTTTTCTTTCTTTTTTTTTGGACGTAGGGTGCACAATATATCCTTCCATCGTGGTCAATTGAATGAATTTCAGATTAAATTGATAAAATTAAAAAATCAAACTAAACTTACCAAATAAAATCGCACACTGTAATCCTTCTCGATTGGCATGGAACTGTATTTCTAGTAAAATAACTACGGCAAGCATTACGTCAGCAAACGCAATGTTTAATAAAATCATATACACTGATCTCGGTTGAACTGTTGACTTTAATATAAGTCCAGAAGAAATTACAACTGACAGGTTAAAAATAATACTGATCACACCCAATGGGTAGGTATAGTATTTGAGCACACCACTTTTAAGTTCTGAATAAGGTACATGATAATTTGTATTGTTGGTTGTAGAAAAATTCATGTTTTAAAAATTATTTTTTGAAGTTATAATTCTGAAACAAACATGAACACATATTATAATCGGTTCTGTTATTTAGATATAACTTATCAGATAAATTTCATTCATTGCATATCATTCGTTGCCCTCGACGGGGTTAAAACTACAACGAAATTGATGTCTACCTGTACTCTTATTGATGAAGTAGAATGCAAGAGATTCAATTTAAATATAACATGAAATTACTACGCTCTTGTGGTTATGATGCTTTGGTAGATAAACCACTACATGAAGGAAATAATTGTCAATAGTAATTAACGCATGTCATGTTTTATTAATCTACATAACAATGAATATTGTTATGTAGATTAATTGTTTAATCTACATTAATATTGATTATTGATTAATTGTTAATACATTAATTGTTTTATGTATTATGTTTAACAATACAAAATTCAACTTCACCTCAATTTAACGTAATGTAAAAGTTTATTAATCTGCTGTTATTAAATTTTAAAAATTAGTTCCTTTGTTAACAAATATTAAAATTGCTAGGGTAATGTATTATGTTTAATAGTCTAAAATTCAACTTAATCACAATTTAATTAGATATTTTGTACAATTTTAATAATCTGCTGTTAAATTAGAAAAAAAAATACTAGGGTAACGAATATTAAAATTTCTATGGTAACGTATTATGTTTAATAATATAAAATTCAACCTAACTTGAATTTAGTTAGATTTAATGAAAATTTTTATTAATCTGCAGATTTTAAAATTGAAAATTATTTGCTATGGTAACGAATAATACAATTGCTAGGATAACGAATTATGTTTAATAACCTAAAATTCAACCTAATCATAACTTAATTAAATTATTTGTACAATTTTATTAATTGCTGTTATTAAATTTGATCAATAAATTACCATGAGAATGATTATTAAAATTGCTAGGGTAACGTATTATGTTTAATAATATAAAATTCAACATACTCATAACTTAATTAAATTATTTGTACAATTTTATTAATCTGCTGTTATTAAATTTGATCAATTAATTACCATGGGAACGATTATTAAAATTGCTAGGGTAAAGTATTATGTTTAATAATATAAAATTCAACATAATCATAACTTAATTAAATTATTTGTACAATTTTATTAATCTCTGTTATTAAATTTCATCAATTATTTACCATGGGAACTATTATTAAAATTACTAAGGTAACGTATTATGTTTAATAATATAAAATTCAACATAATCATAACTTAATTAAATTATTTGTACAATTTTATTAATTGCTGTAATAAATTTGATCAATTAATTACCATGGGAACGATTATTAAAATTGCCACGGTAAAGTATTATGTTTAATAATATAAAATTCAACATAATCATAACTTAATTAAATTATTTGTACAATTTTATTAATCTGCTGTTATTAAATTTGATCAATTAATTACCATGGGAACGATTATTAAAATTGCTAGGGTAAAGTATTATGTTTAATAATATAAAATTCAACCTAATCATAACTTAATTAAATTATTTGTACAATTTTATTAATTGCTGTTATTAAATTTGATCAATTAATTACCATGGGAACGATTATTAAAATTGCTGGGGTAACGTATTATGTTTAATAATATAAAATTCAACATAATCATAACTTAATTAAATTATTTGTACAATTTTATTAATCTGCTGTTATTAAATTTGATCAATTAATTACCATGGGAACGATTATTAAAATTGCTAAGGTAACGTATTATGTTTAATAATATAAAATTCAACATAATCATAACTTAATTAAATTATTTGTACAATTTTATTAATTGCTGTAATAAATTTGATCAATTAATTACCATGGGAACTATTATTAAAATTGCTAAGGTAACGTATTATGTTTAATAATATAAAATTCAACATAATCATAACTTAATTAAATTATTTGTACAATTTTATTAATTGCTGTAATAAATTTGATCAATTAATTACCATAGGAACGATTATTAAAATTGCTGTGGTAACGTATTATGTTTAATAATATAAAATTCAACCTAATCATAACTTAATTAAATTATTTGTACAATTTTATTAATTGCTGTAATAAATTTGATCAATTAATTACCATGGGAACTATTATTAAAATTGCTAAGGTAACGTATTATGTTTAATAATATAAAATTCAACATATTCATAACTTAATTAAATTATTTGTACAATTTTATGAATTGCTGTAATAAATTTGATCAATTAATTACCATGGGAACGATTATTAAAATTGCTAAGGTAACGTATTATGTTTAATAATATAAAATTCAACATAATCATAACTTAATTAAATTATTTGTACAATTTTATTAATTGCTGTAATAAATTTGATCAATTAATTACCATGGGAACGATTATTAAAATTGCTAAGGTAACGTATTATGTTTAATAATATAAAATTCAACATAATCATAACTTAATTAAATTATTTGTACAATTTTATTAATCTGCTGTTATTAAATTTGATCAATAAATTACCATGGGAATGATTATTAAAATTGCTAGGATTTCGTATTATGTTTAATAATATAAAATTCAACTTAATCATAACTTAATTACATTATTTGTACAATTTTATTAATCTGCTGTTATTAAATTTGATCAATAAATTACCATGGGAATGATTATTAAAATTGCTAGGATTTCGTATTATGTTTAATAATATAAAATTCAACCTAATCATAACTTAATTACATTATTTGTACAATTTTATTAATTGCTGTTATTAAATTTGATCAATAAAGTACCATGGGAATGATTATTAAAATTGCTAGGGTGACGTATTATGTTTAATAATATAAAATTCAACATAATCATAACTTAATTAAATTATTTTTACAATTTTATTAATCTGCTGTTATTAAATTTGATCAATAAATTACCATGGGAATGATTATTAAAATTGCTAGGATTTCGTATTATGTTTAATAATATAAAATTCAACTTAATCATAACTTAATTACATTATTTGTACAATTTTATTAACCTGCTGTTATTAAATTTGATCAATAAATTACCATGGGAATGATTATTAAAATTGCTAGGATTTCGTATTATGTTTAATATTATAAAATTCAACCTAATCATAACTTAATTATATTATTTGTACAATGTTATTAATCTGCTGTTATTAAATTTGATCAATAAATTACCATGGGAATGATTATTAAAATTGCTAGGATTTCGTATTATGTTTAATAATATAAAATTCAACATAATCATAACTTAATTAAATTATTTGTACAATTTTATTAATTGCTGTAATAAATTTGATCAATTAATTACCATAGGAACGATTATTAAAATTGCTGTGGTAACGTATTATGTTTAATAATATAAAATTCAACCTAATCATAACTTAATTAAATTATTTGTACAATTTTATTAATTGCTGTAATAAATTTGATCAATTAATTACCATGGGAACTATTATTAAAATTGCTAAGGTAACGTATTATGTTTAATAATATAAAATTCAACATATTCATAACTTAATTAAATTATTTGTACAATTTTATGAATTGCTGTAATAAATTTGATCAATTAATTACCATGGGAACGATTATTAAAATTGCTAAGGTAACGTATTATGTTTAATAATATAAAATTCAACATAATCATAACTTAATTAAATTATTTGTACAATTTTATTAATTGCTGTAATAAATTTGATCAATTAATTACCATGGGAACGATTATTAAAATTGCTAAGGTAACGTATTATGTTTAATAATATAAAATTCAACATAATCATAACTTAATTAAATTATTTGTACAATTTTATTAATCTGCTGTTATTAAATTTGATCAATAAATTACCATGGGAATGATTATTAAAATTGCTAGGATTTCGTATTATGTTTAATAATATAAAATTCAACTTAATCATAACTTAATTACATTATTTGTACAATTTTATTAATCTGCTGTTATTAAATTTGATCAATAAATTACCATGGGAATGATTATTAAAATTGCTAGGATTTCGTATTATGTTTAATAATATAAAATTCAACCTAATCATAACTTAATTACATTATTTGTACAATTTTATTAATTGCTGTTATTAAATTTGATCAATAAAGTACCATGGGAATGATTATTAAAATTGCTAGGGTGACGTATTATGTTTAATAATATAAAATTCAACATAATCATAACTTAATTAAATTATTTTTACAATTTTATTAATCTGCTGTTATTAAATTTGATCAATAAATTACCATGGGAATGATTATTAAAATTGCTAGGATTTCGTATTATGTTTAATAATATAAAATTCAACTTAATCATAACTTAATTACATTATTTGTACAATTTTATTAACCTGCTGTTATTAAATTTGATCAATAAATTACCATGGGAATGATTATTAAAATTGCTAGGATTTCGTATTATGTTTAATATTATAAAATTCAACCTAATCATAACTTAATTATATTATTTGTACAATGTTATTAATCTGCTGTTATTAAATTTGATCAATAAATTACCATGGGAATGATTATTAAAATTGCTAGGATTTCGTATTATGTTTAATAATATAAAATTCAACCTAATCATAACTTAATTACATTATTTGTACAATTTTATTAATTGCTGTTATTAAATTTGATCAATAAATTACCATGGGAATGATTATTAAAATTGCTAGGATTTCGTATTATGTTTAATAACATAAAATTCAACCTAATCATAACTTAATTACATTATTTGTACAATTTTATTAATTGCTGTTATTAAATTTGATCAATAAATTACCATGGGAACGATTATTAAAATTGCTAGGGTGACGTATTATGTTTAATAATATAAAATTCAACCTAATCATAACTTAATTACATTATTTGTACAATTTTATTAATCTGCTGTTATTAAATTTGATCAATAAATTACCATGGGAACGATTATTAAAATTGCTAGGGTGACGTATTATGTTTAATAATATAAAATTCAACCTAATCATAACTTAATTACATTATTTGTACAATTTTATTAATTGCTGTTATTAAATTTGATCAATAAATTACCATGGGAACGATTATTAAAATTGCTAGGGTGACGTATTATGTTTAATAATATAAAATTCAACCTAATCATAACTTAATTACATTATTTGTACAATTTTATTAACTGCTGTAATAAATTTGATCAATTAATTACCATGGGAACGATTATTAAAATTGTTAAGGTAACATATTATGTTTAATAATATAAAATTCAACCTAATCATAACTTAATTACATTATTTGTACAATTTTATTAATTACTGTAATTAAATTTGATCAATTAATTACCATGGGAACGGTTATTAAAATTGCTAGGGTAACGTATCATGTTTAATAATAAATAAACATAACCTTAATTTAAATAGGTTTGATGTAAAATGCTAATAATATGTTGTTTTAAATTTGAAAATAATTGCTATCGTAGTAAATATTAAAATTTCAAGGGTAACATATTATGTTTAGTAATATAAAACTAAACCTAATCTCATTTTAAGTAGATTTGATAAAATTTTATTAATGTACTGTTATTTAATTTGAAAAAATAATTGCTATGTTAATGGTTATTAAAAGTGTTTCAACATCTAAAAACATTCCTGATATGTTTAATTATTTTTTTCCAGCAAGGAGTAGCAATCCAAGAGACCAAAACTAGATTTACCCATTTTATATAGTATCTGGTTGATCATTCCCTTTCTTCATTCCTGTGTGATATCTTTTGACCATCACTTGTTCTCTTCCGAACCTGACGCTATTCGAGAGAAAGTGGTTGTTATTTTATTTTATTTAAGGTGATGATGAATGAGATGTTTTTCACCCTCACATCTATTTTTAAAAAAATGTTCATATTTTAAGTTTCTTTGAGATAATAAGCATCTGGATGGACAACTTCATATCAAGATTCCGACACCTTAATTTTAACCTTAGCATTCGCAATTTCTAATAATCAAAGCAAGCTCTCCGATTTCCCAGAGTGTTGGCCAACAATTAAAGTATTTGAGCCCAGACGGTAACAATACTTAAAGCAAGTGACTCCGTTTTTTTTTTTTTTTTTTTTTTTTAACGAAATGTTGGTTTTGAAATTTATTTCGTCAACAAATGTTATATAATTTATAGATTTTATATTTATTGAACAAAGAAGATAGAAAAGATAATTTGGATTGCTAACTCTATTACTTTTGACTATGATTTTTTTTTTCACCAATCAGGTTATTTTAGAATCGTTGATAAAACAATACTACAAATATATTATTTTATCTAATATTAAAACTATAAATTTCTAATACTTTCTCTATTCACTAGTTATTATTTCTCAGTATTTATCACATATTGCATAACTCACTAAACTCCAATATCACAATACTCTTCTTTAGTTATTTTAATTTTAACTGTATTGATTTAATAATCACAACGTCCTTATCTCCTGGTAACATGCAAATTGTTTTAACACAGTATGGTTAAATATATTGATAAGGAATCATTGTATTAACAGCTGTACGGAGATTGGAAATCTTTAGTTACGAGAAAATGATAAACCGTATGAAACATTTTTAAAAAAATGGATTTTTTGTAAGATTTTAGCTTTATGAATTTCATTACGGTATAAGACTATAAAGGAAAAGCGTTTTCCACGTATATAATTCTGTTACATTTTATTTTGTTGGAAATGTATGTGGAGAAGGTAAGGGATATTTGTGAGATTGGTATATAATCAAATTGAGTTACTAAAAAATTATAGTCTTACCTAATCTAGTGGCTGGTGCTCACAAAGTAACTCTACTCTATTAGCATTACAAGACTTACATGGAGGTTAGCTTCGTACAGGAAACTGTTCGAATTGACAACGGCGAGCTACTTTTGTTCTTCTTTTGGCTATTATCCAACGGACTTCATTCATGTCGCATGGTATAGAATATATTTGCTTTTTTTATAAACATTAAAGTATATTATAACCGGACCACTTTTCAGTTTGAAAGTATTTAGTTTTCTATTTTCCAAAAGGTATCAACTTTAAAACTTTAAAGAGACCTCTTCGTTGTAGAAGCATTGAGGCTTAACAATTTGTTTTAAATTTTAATCAAATTATTTTATTTTAAAATAGTAGTGATTACTAAACTACTGTATATAGTATATAGATGTAACTTTTTTAAATATGCAATTATATATCGTAATTTTAAAACATTTTAATGACAAAATATTGTTAAACGATTTTTCTGACAACTATCTGTATCTTGTGGGAGAGAAAGTGTCATAAGATATATACAAACTTCATCCTCCATGAAGGAAGATAATGCAAACCGTAACATAATTATATGAATGTAATTTATAAAATAATTGTGATATCAGGGAAGTTTTTATATTGTGGATGACACACGTACATTACAGCTCACACCAATGATAACAACTAAAGGTCTGCTGGAAGAAGAAAATAACTAGAAATATAGTGGGGGTATTTTGTTATACATTTTATTTTAATTACAGAATAAATTGAGTCAGGCTTAAATATTGTGCATACAAATAAAACATCCATTTAAATTGTGTAAATAAATTAACTTTGAAATTATATATCTTACATATTTTAATTATTAAAACACAAAAGATAATAAATTTAATATTTTAAAATTTCTATCTCCATCATAATATATTCTGAAGGAGTTCAAACATTTGCTGTGTAACATATATCAAGGAAAGTAATAATTATAAATAAAATATAATAAGTAACAAATTATGATTCTCTAGACACATTAAAACGTTCATTGACTTATCTCTCTGTAATAGTAACCATTATTATGATCATCTGCGTTTTAACTACTTTCATAAAACCGAACACCAACCATTAACCTTTTAAGTTTTATATTGTGATATCTACAGTAACACGTATATTTTATTGAACAGAGTGATTCAGGGAAGTGGGAAATTGTTGATGTTTGTGTTGGTAGCCCTGGGTGATTATACATGCCGACGAGTAACACAATAAGACTAGGTTAGGCAAATGAAGGAAAACAATTTTTCCACATAAATCACTTTATTAAAAGACTAAGTTTCAGTGACTAAGTCGTCATCCTCTGTCCTACCGACACTGGACTGTGTAGTTCAATTGGATTTGTGTGCAAGTAACAGCTGATGATGACGACTTAGTCACTGAAACGTAGTCTTGTATTTGTATTGCACAAATAAAGTGATTTTTGTGGAAAATTGTGTTTTAGTTCATTTTCGTTGTTGAAGTTTCCACAAGTCTAGCTTACTACTGTTGATAGTTTAGACATTAGTTATCATGAATGATAATGAGCTGTTCAAAGCAAACAAATCCCTTCAAAGCTGTTTATAAAAACAATGACAGTTTGGAGGCTGCGAGTGGAGAATTTAGCTGACACCATAATCCAATTAACATGTGGATAAGTAATTTTAAGGAAACCGGTGGTCTATGAAAAATAAACCTAAAGGTAGTGCGAGAACCATTCGTACGTTAGAAAATGTTTAATTTGTTCATACTACTGTAATAAAAAGCAAACATCGTTCAATTCGTCGTTAAGCAATGCATTTACAGTTAAATAATTCAAGTGTTCAAAAAATATTGGTCGAGGACGTACACTATCATCTGTAAGTTGCTTCTATCATCTAGAACTCAAGGATGGTGTAATACGTCGACAGTTCTGTGAACAAAGGCTTGCAGAGATAGTCTTTATAGTTTGTTATCAAATTGTGGATATCGGACAAAGCACGTTTCCACCATAACGGATTTGTTAATCTACATAACTTTCGTTACTGGGCAAAGGAAAATCCAAATCAGCTACACCAGTATCAGTTGAACAGCAACAAGAGTGGTGAGCAGTGAAATATTTTGGCGTATTTCGCATACGTTTTGGGGAATGAGGAAACCGCAGGACTACTGTTACATCGGCTCGTTCCGTTGTGATGATTGAAACATTTGTTGCGCAAGAACTGAAGAAGTCTCCATAAATTATTGACAAAGTAGATCTATTGCTGTCTACACCAATTAATGATTTGACAACCTTATAACTGCGAAAAACTGTACCATTTCATGGCCGCTGATTCGCTAATCTGTTAGAGTGCGATTTATTCTCGTGGGGTCTCCTTAAATTAAAGACATGTGACAATCGATCTGCTTCTACGTAAAAACTGAAAACCAAGATCCAATCGTCGAATTTCCTGTTGACATGTTCAAACCTAACTTAATCTAACCTTACCATACACAATTTCACTGCAGGAAAGTCTGAGTAGAAGTAGAACTAAATAAATACATATTTTGTACGTATTCTTAAACGGAATGTTTAAAACTATTGGATTTCATAAATGAATTTATTATTATTTTTTAATAATTTTTTATTTTTTTTTAATTTCTCATTCCACAAAATCACCCTGTATTTGCCTCGGATAACTAAGTAAAGATAATTCAGTTCTAAAATTGTATGAAAAAGTTAAAACATTGGTCCCAATGTATATAATTTATCTTTTCAAAGCTGTCACAATCTGACGTCTACGTTTCTCCCTGATTGCATTTTTAAAACACAATTTCAATAAAGCCTTTCTGAAACGTGTTTGCCACCACCAATAAATAATAGGTGTTAATAATATTGATAACAATGCAGAATTAATTAATATAAAATATAACATTTTCTCGTAGATAATACAAATCTCATGTTTTGGAAATGGACTACAATATACTAAGTGTATAAATATAGCGCATAGGTAAGGAGCCCATGCAATGATAAAGATACAATAGATTAATAGTACGAACTTATTTGATTTATTTCTCAATTTTGTTTTGATTTCCTTCATGAAGGATTGTTTATACATCAAATCATTATCAATTGCATTCATTTCATTTTGTTCATTGTTATTAATATTGTTTCTCTTATCTACATTCGAATCTTCTTCATTGGACCCATCTCTTTTAACTTCATCATTTACTTCATCATTGTTTTTACCAGACAGATTCATATCTCCTATTTTAGTATCTGAATTTTGTTTATTTAGTCTTTTTAAACTAACAACAAAGAAAACCGTATTTTTATTACGTTGATTATTTTTTATTGATTTACGTCCAAAAAATTTGTTTCGCAACACAAACTTGGCATTAGCAGTGCTGCAATCATCAACAGCTGTATCAGTATTAATACTGTTATTTCTAGAAAAACCAACACAATTCCTCGAAAAGAAAGAACTGTGTTTACTCATTCCAATTTTGTATTGAACATGTAAACATTTCTTAGCTTTGTTTGCAATATTAGAAATAGAAGTGTACAAAATTATTGTAATAATAAATGATAATAAACCTGAAATAATTGCTACAATTGAAACATATAAAGGCGTTGAACTAAAATACAAACAATATTCTTCATTTGACTTTCTGAGTAACAACTCAGGAATGAAGCCAATGAGGAAACTCAACAGCCATGTTACTAAAACCATAAAACAAGTCCTCTTTGTGGTTATCCAACGTGAGTAGTATAATCCATAATTAACGTAAACATATCCATCGACTGCATTTAGTAACACGCTTAATGAACATTCAATAACATGCCATCGAATACAACCTGAAATCATGTTCAAATGTTTTAATAACAAGTTTGTTAAATGATGTACAATTGCTTTAATGCATTCTCATTAGTGGCTATTCAATTTGATCAAGTTTTTAATTGTTACTACGATACGGGACGACATTTCAATGAACATGTCATCATCCTCAATTGTTTATACATACAAAACCTCCTGGCATTAGTAAGGTAACATAACGGAGGTTTTCATCTGTTTGTAGCTTTGGCCTTGTACAGTGCCAGCAGGTTTTGTGTGCTTAGATTAAATGTAGATTAAACTTTGTCATGTAAAAGTAGGGTATTTATTGTGGTTTTTTACATTTCGTACTTGAAGTTTCCTCAATTCTAGGTCACTATTTTCAGTAAATCTACTTAATTAATTTCATCAGTAAACTGTATTCAATTTAACATCCTACTAATTGGAGTTGGGAATTGACACAGTAAGAATATTTGAGTTTCCAAAGATAGTTTAATTATTACTTCGATTTGTTTATGGTTTAATCTGAGTTAGTGTTACCACAATTAGTGTCTTAAGTTTATTCCTTTTACACATACCTGTCCTTTTTTTCTTGTCAGAGTAGTTTTACTTGTTAGCCCAATCAGTCCTTTAATTCTTGTCAAAGTAGTTATAATTGTTAACCCAACCAGTCCTTTATTTCTTTTCAGAGTAGTTATAATTGTTAACCCAACCAGTCCTTTATTTCTTGTCAGAGTAGTTATAATTGTTAACCCAACCAGAGTCTATCAAGAGAGTCCTGATGGGAATGATGAAAGAGAGGGATCTAACCCAAGACTGTAGTTACCGACGGGATTGCCACACTATAGTGTGCCTCTGAGGTTAACATAAATCAAGTGATTACGTTTCATCAAAAGTAGTAAATGGTGGTATTAAATAATATTTTCTCAGTAAATTTTATATTACTTAAAAATTTCGTTTGATCGAATAAAGAACTTTAAAAAATTCGAATGTTTGTTCAGCTTCAATAGTGCATAGTTTTACATACACATTATTTTACAATCAAAGATGAGAATATATTGTTTAAACCAATATTAAACCTGTAAAGCTCTAACACTCTGTCCACTCCAACTTTTTAAATTATTTCTCACTATTAACACAAGTTGCTTCACCAACCTCGAACAACACAATTCAGTTGTGAGTAACTGAATTTCATGGCAACCCTCTCACTATCTGGTGCTTTCACGTAACTTGTTTTTGTACACCATATGGTTAATTATGGTGATTGTATTTCTTGTCGGAGTAGTTATAATTGTTAACCCAACCAGTCCTTTATTTCTTGTCAGAGTAGTTATAATTGTTAACCCAACCAGTCCTTTATTTCTTGTCGGAGTAGTTATAATTGTTAACCCAACCAGTCCTTTATTTCTTGTCGAAGTAGTTATAATTGTTAACCCAACCAGTCCTTTATTTCTTATCGGAGTAGTTATAATTGTTAACCCAACCAGTCCTTTATTTCTTGTCAGAGTAGTTATAATTGTTAACCCAACCAGTCCATTATTTCTTGTCGGAGTAGTTATAATTGTTAACCCAACCAGTAATTTATTTCTTGTCAGAGTAGTTATAATTGTTAACCCAACCAGTCCTTTATTTCTTGTCGGAGTAGTTATAATTGTTAACCCAACCAGTCCTTTATTTCTTGTCAGAGTACTTATACTTGTTAACCCAGCCAGTCCTTTATTTCTTGTCAGAGTAGTTATACTTGTTAACCCAGCCAGTCCTTTATTTCTTGTCAGAGTACTTATACTTGTTAACCCAGCCAGTCCTTTATTTCTTGTCAGAGTAGTTATACTTGTTAACCCAGCCAGTCCTTTATTTCTTATCAGAGTAGTTATACTTCCTATATCATAGTAGTCAGTACAGACAGTTCAGAAGAGACAATAGCAAAGTTATATTCGTAATAACAGTCGCACTGTTACTAGCCGCGCTCGTAATATTTCCTTTGCGTCCGCTCTGATTAAAAATGCAACGCAAATATTTTTTTTTTAAATCTGATTACTCTTTCATTTCCTTTTTAAAGTATAAATGTTAACAAGTTCACTTTTACAGTCTCGTTAGTACCTGCACGGTTTTCTATAAAGTCTGTGCTCTCAACTGAGTGTGAAAGCAAGAATAATCTTTTTGGGCAAGTCAATCCTGTTAATATTGAATAGAATTTAAAAAAGGCTCTATTTAAGGGCGAAGTTAGGAGTTAGGGCCAACAGGTACTTTCATTTATTTAACACCACAATAAGTCAATAATAAATTGCTTATTTTATATTATGTAATACAAAATAAATTAAACCTGAACGCAGTTAAAACAAATACAATATATATATATATATATATATATATATATATATATATATATATATATATATATATATATATATCAATTAAAATACCACCTGATATACTCTTCCACCTAACCCTAAAATATATTAAAAAATTAATTGCTTATTTCATATTATATAATATAAAATAAAAGAAACTTGAGCGCTGGTACAACAAAAAACACAAAATATATAAAATTAGATCAATTAAAATACCACCAAATATTCTATTACACTTAACCCCAAAGTATGTAAATAATTAACTGATTATTTCATACTAAATATAATGTAAAATAAAATAAACCTCCACTTAGTTTAAAACAAAAACATAAAATACGCGTGAGATCAATTAAAATACCGCCAGAGATTCTCTTCCACTTAACCCCAAAGTATGTAAATAAATAATTGGTTATTTCATACTAAATATAATGCAAAATAAATTTAAACCTCTACTTAGTTTAAAACAAAAACATAAAATAGGCATGAGATCAATTATTAAAATACCGCAAGAGATTCTCTTCCACTTAACCCCAAAATATATAAATAATTAATTGGTTAAATAAATTGCAAAATAAAATAAACCTCTACTTAGTTAAAACAAAAACATAAAATAGACATTATATCAATTAAAATACCGCAAGAGATTCTCTTCCACTTAACCCCAAAATATGTAAATAATTAATTGGTTATTTCATACTAAATATAATGTAAAATAAAATAAACCTCTACTTAGTTAAAACAAAAACATAAAATATGCATGAGATCAATTAAAATACCGCAAGAGATTCTCTTCCACTTAACCCCAAAATATGTAAATAATTAATTGGTTATTTCATACTAAATATAATGTAAAATAAAATAAACCTCTACTTAGTTAAAACAAAAACATAAAATATGCATGAGATCAATTAAAATACCGCCAGTGATTCTCTTTCACTTCACGGGAGATTCCAATAAGGAAATTATTACTATAAATTTAAAATATAGATTTTTTTAAATTGAAATATTGTTTCTCAATAGGATAAACAACATCAGAATTTTAATATAATAGTAAGGTTTCTTTTTCTAGTTTATGTTACGAAACCATGACACACAAAATATACTGACGTATATCACACTATAATTTCAATACATATGCCCTACTTCACATACAATCACACATACCATTGGTATAAAAGTAAAATAGGTTCTTTTAACAAACTGAAGAAAATCTAAATGTCAATAAAAACATCTACGGCAGAAATCAAATCCTTAAAGAAGGAAAATCCAGCAAAAATCTTAAAAGATCAGGGAATTCAAACACTTATAGAGGGTATCGATCACGGGATATTACAAATCGAATATGGCCGAAAATGACACCACAAAGTCCGCCAAATTCTTGAGAAATTTCCTAAAGACGTTTGCGAAAGTTTCCAAGTCGGATTGGTCGAATATGACCCCACAATGTCCCCCAAACGCTTGGGCTATTTCCCGTTTTTATTCACGGGAAATTACAAATCGGATTTCGCCAAAAATGACCCAATAAACTCTCGAAGTCCGCCAAATTCTCGTGAAATTTATTGTTGACGTTCTTGGGAGATTAAAAATGAAATTTGGCCGAATATGACCTAACAAAGTCCTCCAAGTACTCGGGAAATTTCCCGATGACGTTCATGGGAGATTCGTATTTGGCCGAATATACATCCACAAAGAATAGCACGTTCTCAGCAAAATTCCCGTTGACGTTCACGGGAGTTTCAAAATCGGATTTACTGAATATGAATCCTCAAATTCCGCCAAACTCTCAATTACATTCCTTTGACGTTCAACGTTCACGGGAAATTTCAAATCGTCTGGTCAAATATGATTTCACAAAGTTCGCCAAACTCTCAGGCTTTTTTCCGTTGACCAGCACTGGAAATTCGAAATCGCATTTCACCGAATATGATACCATAAAGTCAGCTAAGCTTTCGGAATATTGCCGTTATTGTTCACGATAGATTACAAATCGGATTTGGCCGAATATGATTCCATAAAATCACCCCAGCTCGCGGGAAATTTCCTTTTGATGTTCACGGGAGATTATAAATCGTATTTAGCTGATACGACCCCACAAAATCCGCCAGGTTCTCAAGAAATTTCCCGTTAAAGTTTACGGGTGATCCAAATCAGATTTGACCGAAAATGACTCCACAAATTCTGTCAAGGCCTCAGTAATTTTGTGTTGACGTTCAATGGAAATTAAAAATTAAATATGGCTAAATATGACCCCACAAAGTCCGATAAGCTCTAAGAAATGTTCCATTTATCTTCATTGGAGATCCCCTATCAGATATGGCCGAATATGACACTTCAAAGTTCGCCAATCATTTAGAAATTTCCCATTGACGTTCACAGGAGATTTCAAAGTGGATTTAGCCGAATATGACTCCACCAAATCTGCCAAGCTACCAGGAATTTCCCGTTGACGTTCATAACAGATTCCAAATCAAAAATTAACAGAAGGACGTAGGACTCAAAAACACCCCTCTCCGCTACGTTATTTATGAATTAATTACAGATTAAATTTATAAAATAATAAAATAAACTTACCAAATAAAATAAACTTATCAAATAAAATAAACTTACCAAATAAAATTGCACACTGTAATCCTTCTCGTCTTGTATGGAACTGCAGTTCTAGCAAGAGAATCGCACCAAGCATTAAGTCAGCAAACGCAATATTTAATAAAATCATATACGCTGATCTCGGTTGAACTGTTGACTTTAAAATAAGCCCAGATGAAATTACAACTGACAGGTTCAAGATAATACTGATTACACCCAAAGGGTAGGTACAGTACTTGAGCACACCACTTTTAAATTCTAAATAAGATAGACGATAACCTGAATCTGTATCTTTGCTTGTAGATTCGTTCATGTTATAAGAGTATCTTGATGTTCAGTTGTGAAACAAACATTTTGATTCTATTATTTTGATACAACTTTTCATTAATTTTATTATACCTCGATCGTGACTGGGCATTAAACGGGGAGGAACAGAAGTCTAGCAATACTTGTGGGTGAAGTGGATTGTAAGAACGTTATTTGTAACCTGCAAATTGCTAAGCTCTTGAAAGTTTGGCACTCTATTATGTGATTGTTATTAGCAATAAGACACATTTATTTAGACGCATTATGTCTAAAACTCAATCTAACCTAATTTTAATTATATTAGATGTAAATCAGCAGTTATTGAATTTGGGAAGTTAATTGCTAGGGTATCGTAGATTTTTTTTTTTTAATTCTTGATATTAATTTTTTTTATTTAGTTTCTTCTAAATAATAATAATAAGGACTTGACTACACAGCTTTTTATAAGGATAATTTTAAGTCTACATATCTTAAGTCTACACGACATAAAATGTTATTTGTACACGTCATATATTTAAAATTAAAATTTTCTGTCAGTAACCACGTGTTACTCCAGCTGTTACTTGATTCGATTGTAACGCATTATCTTATCTAGATCTCTGCTAGTTTCTACATTTTGTTTTAATACATCGTTTACCAGTCTATGTCTTTCGGCTGTTTTTTGGTGTTTTTGTAAATTGTAAATTCCTCTTTAACATTCACAATTCTCTTCTTCTTTGTTTTATTTAGTATTTCCATATTTTGTGTGAGTGATTAATATCAACTAGGTGTTCGGAAAATGTTGATCTGTTTGAGTTGTAGTTCCTTTTCGGCAGACGTTCTTTAAATCTTGTTTCGAATGTCCTTCCAGTGTGTCCTGTGTAATATTGTAAAGTTTCAGTACAATTTAATTTATATACTCTGCTGTTATTAAACTTATCCTGATTTGATTTCTTCTGATTTATTAACTGACTTAAACTGTTATCCGTCCTGTAAGCTTTGTTGTATCCTTGTTTCTTAAAGTAAAGGAGAGAAGTTCATTGAGATACATTTTTTTTTCTTTTTACGTCAGGCTTAATAATGTTTTAATAAAGTTTTTTAGTTTGTTTGTAAATGATTTTGTCATCAATGGATGAATCATAACCATTATTTTGGGCTATGTGTTTAATTATATTAATTTAATTTGTGAGGTCAGATGGTTGTATAAGTGATCTGTGAAGGAAACTGTTATATGCTGTCATTTTATGTGAATGTGGAAGGTTAGAGGAAAAGTGAATTGTGTTTAGTTTTCGTGGGTTTTCTATATATTTTTAATTGATGTTTACTTTCATTTTTTTTTTGTGATTTTAATGTCTAAGTAAATAATACTGTTATTTGTTTCGATTTCAGTGGTTTAATGTATTTATAACCATTTAAATATATAGCAATCCGAAAGGGTAATATGATTTCTATTACTTAGACTAAGTTATGAGGAATCAAATTTCACAGTCTTATTTCATTATTACTCAGCCATAACACATGAAAAACATTAGTGGAGAACGCTTTTGAAAGCTGTTTAGATTTGCTCTCTTATAATGTAACTAAATATTATTATTCTGCACAGGGTGTAACAAATGAAATTATTTTTGGAACATTCTTTATATGGACCCCTATCAATAGTGTTTCATTGATGTGTCTATCACCTTCAGTCGCCAATTAGAAGCTAAAATATTGCAATATTACGAGACTTCTATATAAATTCGATAAACTGTTTCCAGGCATTCAAAATACAGTATTCCATTTCGCTACTGTATATTTACTGTCCATAGTTGGATTTGTTGTATAACTAAAAGACAGATAAATTGCAGAAATACAGAATAAGACATGAAAGCAGTAAATTACAATCATAACTAGACACAGGAAACACTAATGACTGAATGTGTAGGCTACTAGCGCCGGCTTCTGCAGACTGATTGAATGGAATTATTTAATGATTCTGACAAGGCTCAGACAATTATGTTCATTTCATCTCACTACAACAGTTGTCACTCATTTTACTGTAAATCGCCAAAATGTTAAGTTCTGTGTCGATAAAATATAAAATGTTTAATCTCGATTAATAAAAACTCCAATAATAATATATTAATTAAATGAAATAATTATTATTTTTTAATATTTGTTAAAATTGAGTAAATTATCTTTAATATATACTGTTAAAAATCATCAGAAAAAATATTTAGTAGATGTGTAGATGAATGAATCAAAGCCGAGTACAAATCCTGAAGTAAAACATAATACGATTTTATTATTATACATTTTCGGACATTTGCCATCATTTGTGTGTTAGAAATCAAAACACGACGTTTCGGGAATAAGAATCAATTCCCGTTATCAAGTGACTAAAAACTAAAGAAACATGAAACTAGAAACGAAGCCTATGTAAGACGTTTCCTATTCCCGAAACGTCGTGTTTTGGTTTCTAACACACAAATGATGGCAAATGTCCGAAAAATGTATAATAATAAAATTGAACTTCCATCATTAACAAATAACTTCAAACAGAGAATAATAAGAATAATTTAAACTTAACGAAAACTCACTTTGACCGATGTCATTAAAAACTCGGTTTAATCAAATACAATTTCTCCAAGGACGTATTTATGGCACACGGAAAACAATTTTATACCACAAGCAAAAATAGTTTATGGCCAATTTATGATACAAGTGAGGACAATTAATAGCACAAGCCAAGCAAGTTTATAGCACATGAAAAGAAAGCTTATGGCACAAGCAAAGTCAATGTATATCATATTATGCAAAGCCAGTTTATGGCAAAAGCATAGCTAATTACGCCCTAAGCAAAGCCACTTTATGGAAGAAGCAAAGCAAATTTATGGAAAAGGCAAAGCAAGTTTATAGCACAAGCAAAGCCAGTTTATGGCTAAAGCGAAGAGAATTTATGCCCAAGCAAAACCTATTTATGGAAAAATTAAAGCAAGTTTATGGCAAAAGCAAAGTTACTTTATTACTAAAGCGAAGCCAGTTTATGGCACAAACGATTTAAGTTGATGGCTCAAGTTGTTGTGAACACCCGTTGTTATGGCAAAAGCGAAGCCAGTTTATGATAAAAAGTTAAGTAAGTATATGGTGAACAAAATCCTGTTTATGGCCTAATGAAAACCATTTATTTCAAAAACGAAGCCAGTTTGTGGCACAAGCAAATCTAGTGTATGGCAAAAGCAAGCTAGTTTATGGTACAAGCGAAGCCAGTTTATGGCACAAGCGAAATAAGTTTATGGTAGAAGAAAAACTCGTTTATGCCAAATGTGAAGCAAGGTTATGGCAAAAGCGAAGCCAGTTTAAGACACACGTGAAGGCAGTTTATGGCAAAAGCGAAGCCAGTTTATGACACACGTGAAGGCAGTTTATGGCAAAAGCAAAGCCGGTTTATGGCACAAGCAAAGTAATTTTATGGCACAAGTCAAACCAGTTTATAGCACAAGCGAAACCAAATTAAGCCCTTTTTAAAAATAATTTTTCACAAACTATTCCTGGTTGTCACTTTTTGATTGACAACTACCGGACTGACATTTTAGGTTAAAATTTGTGAGTTCGTTGTAAGGTTTTGATATTCAATGCATTAAAAAGTTTGTACAACTTTTCTTTTCCTCTTTGCTTTACCTAAATAACGAATGTTTTTTTTCTAATGAAGGCTTATTTGGGTTTTGCAGGGAAAAAACTCAATCATATTTTTCATTAAAATTCCTTACAGTGAAGGTTAAGTGAGAGGCTAAACAATAAAACATTATTTACTGACAGTAGTGTTTATAAATGTGGTAACCGTAGTTAAAGGACAAGTCATTCGCCTTTAACAGTTCCTTTAATGTCCTTTATATTGATTATTTTTAAACTATTTACTTCCTTATGTTGCTATAATTAACTGGTATTAAAAATAACGATTGTGATAAAATCGTTGTACAGGTGTTGTATCATAACAGGTAGTTTTATTTCTTATTCAATTGTCTTAGATTTATTGCACAGTTGTTGTCAATTATTACATTATAAATTATCTGAACTTGTATCGACTTTACGTGACTCACATTGAAGAAAGTTAATGCCAAGGTTAAAGAATTAAATTGCAACCGATTAAGTAGCTTTAGTGAATCCTGTACGTTGTATATTGCTATGAAGTGTATTTAAGTGTTCCAACTATACATAAGTTGTATTAATTACAATTGAAAAAAACATTGCACAAACGTTTTCTCTCACCCATCCTGAAAACCAAATAAAAACAAACGAAAATAATATCTGTAGAAGTCAGTTAAATGGAATTTACGGTCTAAACTCGCTTAGCTTTGTACTGTGAACAGGTCCTCATCGTAAATCGTAATTGAGTAATATCGAAATTTTATAGATGTCAAGTAGGTTCATTTTTTACCAATTATTCTTGAACTTCTCTTGCGATTTCACACACGGATTTGGGTCTTTAATCTTCATATTTCACTCAATTTATTTTGAATTATATGAGATGGTTTAAAAAAAATTAATTTATAGCAACCCTAAGGATGATTTATCAAATATATTTATCGATAGCTTACGGAATTGCCATTCTTGGAGGTTAAATTTATCCAAAATTTTATCAAAATCGTTAGAGTTAAATTTTGAGAATATAGTAAATTGTGATTTTTACTAATGACAGGTATCACAAAATTTTAGGATGTCGAAATAATTTTAAAATGTCCGGAGACATTGAAACAATATATACACACCAAATTTGATTTGTGCTCATAAAAATCTCTCTTCGAGTTTAAGCTGTACATACGATAGACAGATAGACACCATTTCAAAGAACCCTTTTTGACATAGGGGACATCAAAATGGACATAACCTCAAAAATCTTGACTCCATTATTTCGACCCAATATATAATGTTGCTATATAGTGTTTCCAAAAATTCGGGAAATGATTCCTTGGGTCAAAAAAAGTAAAAACGTTTCCATAAACATAAGTCCTAAGATGCTTAGTTTCCCTTCCGTCCGCCATTGTCTGTTATTCACAAAAACATATTTTTAAATAAATTAAATACATCTTGGATCCACTATCTTTTAAAAATTTTGTTTAAATTTTTTAAATAGTAGTTTTAACATTTCTTTTTTATTTCAATTGTGAATTCAATTTTTTTTTTCAAAACATAATCATAACTCACAGGTGGAAAAAATTTATTGATTACTTTTAAACACGTACATGATATAGTTTTGATTTTGTAATTGTCAAAGTTGTTCCAATTATTGCCCTAGAGCTATTCGGCACAGTTCTAAACGGTTATAAAATTTATTATTTCAACCAACCAGAAAACCTAAATGAACTACCAAACAAAAATTAACTCTAATACTGATGATACAATGTCTAAAGTAGTTGGTGAATTTCATATCCGTTCAGGACCGTGTCAATTTGGGCAACAAATTGAGCATCTTTGAAAATCACAACTTCAAAACAATATCATTATTGTCCTACGTTCTGAATTTCAATGCACTAGCATTGTCCTACATCTGCGGAACACTAGCATTAGTATGGATTTGCAGTCGTACTTCATGCTTCGCTGCTACTGCTTTGATTTCATCAACAAACGTATTTACTTTAAGGTCTCTGTGAATATTTTCATTGGGTATGTACCAAGGTGCATTCACTATCATCCGAAGTATTTTGTTTTGAAACATTTGAATTTTCTTTATATTACTTCTTATAAATTATCCCCAAATCTGCATTCCATAGTTCCACACCGACTTAAAGTGCTTGATTTAAAAAAAGTAATTTATTATTTATACTTTATCCTGCTTTGTTTCTAAACAGTCAGTTCATATTCTTGAACTTAATTCCATGCTCATTTCTTTTTTTTTATTGTGATGGTGACTTACAGTTCAGCTTTGAATCCATATTTATACCCATATTAAAATTATTCTTTGTATAATTTTACTACCTATTAGCACTGGTATAATGTTAGATTATATTCTGGAGATCAGTCGATCGAAATACGTTTTTGAAAATAACTTCGTTGTTCAAATGTTGAGTTATTACTATTACATACAGAATTGAAATCTACAAATTTATATCTAATTTGTTGTGTTATAAATTGAATAACACACGAGATATGATTTTATACTGGCCACCATTTTGACATTTTAATTATATTTTCCTGAATTTCAATGAAGTTCTATACAAGCACACTGTAGTATCCTATACCAAGTTTCATATTAATAGATTAATGTTTGTGGTTGCTATCGTACTTATTTTATCGGTTTTCAGAGGCCACGTAACGCAAAGATCTGACAAAAAAACAGTTCAAAACGTTTACAAAACTTATCCCATTCTTTGTACTTTGGGTAAAAAACCATTTTGTTTAACTACTTCTTTAAACTTGACAGAATTATATTTGATAATTAAAGAAATGAACGGTTACAACATCTCAAACTCAAAATATTGTACAATTCCTAAAAGAACCTAATTTCTGTCCATTAAAAAAATAAAAACACTGCTTTGAATTATATATTCTGAAATGAAATCAGTTTTCTAAACAATAATAGTCCATAAGACGCATCCCAAGATTTTGATGTTTCTTTTGCCTATTTGATACGTTTTTCTAGTCTAAATAAAATAATAAATTAAACAAACAATTTCACCAAATATTTGATTCAACGTAATATTTTCTTAATTTACGAAACCATAAACAAATTATTCTATTTTTAAAAATTATGTACTACTTCAATTTTTGAAAACTTTGAACAATGGTCATATTAAAATTTTGGTAGAAACTTTGGATTTACCTGCGATATTTTAAAAATCTCTTCATACTGATTCTTAATTTGTCTCAAATCACTTTTGATTAATCTGCTTAGTATGTAGGAAGATAGCATAATTATGTTTCCATTTAAACCAACGTTTGTAGGGAGAGTGAAGCTAAATAAACTACAAGAGTAAATACAATACTGTATTGATGCTTCTGGTATTGATTGGTTTAAAGATTACGGAGGGAGTTGCTTTTAGTGAAAGCTTTTAACGTAAGGTGAATGTAATGTTTATTTAACATTGTTTTAATGTTCATTGTAGAGTATTTAAGTACATTGATGATGTTATTTCTATTTTTGATAGAGTTAAACGCAAAATTTGAATTTTACTTACCTAGTAGAAACGAGGGTGGTAAACAATAATGCTTTGTTTTTTGACTAATCTTCAAACTTTACACAGTCAGGAAACCCAAAAATGTCATAATGTCTGTCAGTTGGTTGTAATATGAACGTAAGCATGATAACAGCTACAGAAATTAAGATATGAAGATGAAATTTGATAGTGTGCTCTTATTAAAACCCATTAAAAATCTGAAAAATCAAATTTATTTTTATATTTCATTTTGAGGGTGAAACAAAATCTGAAATGTCAAATTCAATTTTTATACATACTAAATTAGTGGAAACATTTTTTTAAACATAAAATTGTAGTCAATATGTGTTTTTTTATAAATTTTAAAGTTCACAGTTATCATTGTTTCGTGTTTCTGTAAGAGGTAATGTTAGTAATTATGTGTTGCAATAAATAGATGGATGCGGTTGGGTTAGGTTAGATTGAGTTAGGTTAGGTTAGATTACGTTAGGTTAGGTTGCAATAAATATATGGATGTGGTGTACGTTTGATTGACTGCTTAATACCTTTGGTATTAATTAATTGATATCCCATTCCATTTATGGTATTTATTTATCAGAGGTTACACATGAGTAAACATAATATCAAATGGTTAGAGCTCATTAAAAAAAATTATTTGGTGTGTCAGTTACCTCCAAATGTTTAGTTATATAAAAAAAAAATCCAGTGATTTACATAAGCCTACATTATAAATTTGATGAAAATCGATCGGTCCTCGCTTTAGGCCTGTAAGCAGTGGACATCCAATAGATTCCAGACGTCATGAAAATGTATTTATTCAAAATTCGTCTTGCGACATTATAATATGATGTCTGATATAAGTTTCAAAGCCGCGAACGTGATGATTGGTCGATTTATAACCAACCACAATTCCTGACTCTCCCACATTGCTGCTGAACATTACTCAAACTGTACAATAATCTATACATAAGTTTCAAGTAATATTAACTGTTATATAACTCTTGTTATAGATTGTGTTTAAACTCTTCTAATATCAGAAGTTATAATCAATTTTGTAAACACAGAGAGTTTGAAGTATAAAGAGTGAAATTGTTACTAATTACAATATGAAATAATAAAATCTGAAAATTGATAATTTTAGGTTAGCAAAGTATTCTTAATTGTTCTTTTCGAAAACTTCAAAATAAAACTAATAAATGACAATTTTCTATGTATCTAGATATACTTTTTGTTTAATTTCAGAGCTTTTATCACTTTGTTAATACGGAAAATTTGGGGGTAGCTATAAGAAAAAATAACAATTTTGAGTTTGTAAAATTTTACTCAATGGCATTTAGGGGTCCAAAGAAAACGATCCCAATAATGTCGGTTCGTGAGTTATAAATGAAACCCTAAAAAAATCAGTCACGTAGGTGTTACAAAATCCGTAATTCTCAAAATTGACTCAACCTATTTAGTTAAAATCTTGGTAAAGATTATAATCCAAATCAAAAGAATTATAAAGATTATAATTCACTATCATTTCAAATAACTTTTAAATCAGGATACAATTACGCATCTCGTGCAATATCCATGACAAGTTCTCTGAAAGAAATAAATACTCTGATATAAACCTGACTGTTAAAACCCATTTCACATTCGTTAGTCTTTATTTATACAACACAAGGAATTAAAACTAATGTTCCTTCTCAGTAAAAGAAGTAAATAGAATTGTTTAAGTTGAAAGTGTTACAAATGACGCCTTCAGATAAAGATGTTAACCTTATTTAATCTAATTGTTCCTGATTTCCAGCTTCCAACAACATTGATTACTTAACATTACGTACTTTTCCATTTTATATCCAGCATTCCGTTTTATAATTAATGAAGGTATATAATGTTAAAGGTTAAAAGCCCTTGGTGCTAACAATTCAAACATAAAGAATTTTTTTTTTTTTAAAACAAATTGATCTGAGTGTACTTAATATGAGTGATGACCATCTAGGGTGCGATTATATCAAAGGCTACCTACTAAACGACACTAATTGTGATATCTATTGATGGGAATATTTTGTTGTTGAATGAATCAATTCATTTGATCTCTTCACTAAACCGAATTAAATCGATGATCGATTCATGTCGTTAATTTGAATAAGTTATGTCGTGGATTGAATGTTTCCAGTGTTTTTCTATTCCCAACTACTTTAGCTAAACTTAACAGAACTATGTTGCCAATTCTTATCGTCTACGATTTTATTGCTCTTTTTAACGTTATTGCCAGTTGTTATAACAGGTTTCTTTGTATGTGTATATTTTCATTTAATAGTTAATTGTGAGTTGTGTTTACATACGTGTAGGCCCCACCTAATACAATGAGTGATTGTAGTACTTGGAGGCCCCACCTAATACAATGAGTGATTGTAGTACTTGGAGGCCCCACCTAATACAATGAGTGATTGTAGTACTTGGAGGCCCCACCTAATACAATGAGTGATTGTAGTACTTGGAAGCCCCACCTAATACAATGAGTGATTGTAGTACTTGGAAGCCCCACCTAATACAATGAGTGATTGTAGTACTTGGAAGCTCCACCTAATAGAATGAGTGATTGTAGTACTTGGAGGCCCCACCTAATACAATGAGTGATTGTAGTACTTGGAAGCTCCACCTAATACAATGAGTGATTGTAGTACTTGGAGGCCCCACCTAATACAATGAGTGATTGTAGTACTTGGAAGCTCCACCTAATACAATGAGTGATTGTAGTACTTGGAAGCTCCACCTAATACAATGAGTGATTGTAGTACTTGGAAGACCCACCTAATACAATGAGTGATTGTAGTACTTGGAGGCCCCACCTAATACAATGAGTGATTGTAGTACTTGGAAGACCCACCTAATACAATGAGTGATTGTAGTACTTGGAAGCTCCACCTAATACAATGAGTGATTGTAGTACTTGGAAGCTCCACCTAATACAATGAGTGATTGTAGTACTTGGAAGCCCCACCTAATACAATGAGTGATTGTAGTACTTGGAAGACCACCTAATACAATGAGTGATTGTAGTACTTGGAGGCCCCACCTAATACAATGAGTGATTGTAGTACTTGGAGGCCCCACCTAATACAATGAGTGATTGTAGTACTTGGAAGCCCCACCTAATACAATGAGTGATTGTAGTACTTGGAAGCCCCGCCTAATACAATGAGTGATTGTAGTACTTGGAAGCCCCACCTAATACAATGACTGATTGTAGTACTTGGAAGCCCCAACTAATACAATGAGTGATTGTAGTACTTGGAGGCCCCACCTAATACAATGAGTGATTGTAGTACTTGGAGGCCCCACCTAATACAATGAGTGATTGTAGTACTTGGAAGCTCCACCTAATACAATGAGTGATTGTAGTACTTGGAAGCTCCGCGTAATACAATGAGTGATTGTAGTACTTGGAAGCCCCAACTAATACAATGAGTGATTGTAGTACTTGGAAGCCCCACCTAATACAATGACTGATTGTAGTACTTGGAGGCCCCACCTAATACAATGAGTGATTGTAGTACTTGGAAGCTCCACCTAATACAATGACTGATTGTAGTACTTGGAGGCCCCAACTAATACAATGAGTGATTGTAGTACTTGGAAGCTCCACCTAATACAATGAGTGATTGTAGTACTTGGAGGCCCCACCTAATACAATGAGTGATTGTAGTACTTGGAAGCTCCACCTAATACAATGAGTGATTGTAGTACTTGGAAGCCCCACCTAATACAATGAGTGATTGTAGTACTTGGAAGCTCCACCTAATACAATGAGTGATTGTAGTACTTGGAGGCCCCAACTAATACAATGAGTGATTGTAGTACTTGGAAGCTCCACCTAATACAATGACTGATTGTAGTACTTGGAGGCCCCACCTAATACAATGAGTGATTGTAGTACTTGGAAGCTCCACCTAATACAATGACTGATTGTAGTACTTGGAGGCCCCACCTAATACAATGAGTGATTGTAGTACTTGGAAGCTCCACCTAATACAATGACTGATTGTAGTACTTGGAAGCTCCAACTAATACAATGAGTGATTGTAGTACTTGGAGGCCCCACCTAATACAATGAGTGATTGTAGTACTTGGAGGCCCCACCTAATACAATGAGTGATTGTAGTACTTGGAAGCTCCAACTAATACAATGAGTGATTGTAGTACTTGGAGGCCCCAACTAATACAATGAGTGATTGTAGTACTTGGAAGCCCCACCTAATACAATGACTGATTGTAGTACTTGGAGGCCCCACCTAATACAATGAGTGATTGTAGTACTTGGAAGCTCCACCTAATACAATGACTGATTGTAGTACTTGGAGGCCCCAACTAATACAATGAGTGATTGTAGTACTTGGAAGCTCCACCTAATACAATGAGTGATTGTAGTACTTGGAAGCTCCGCGTAATACAATGAGTGATTGTAGTACTTGGAAGCCCCAACTAATACAATGAGTGATTGTAGTACTTGGAAGCCCCACCTAATACAATGAGTGATTGTAGTACTTGGAGGCCCCACCTAATACAATGAGTGATTGTAGTACTTGGAAGCTCCACCTAATACAATGAGTGATTGTAGTACTTGGAAGCCCCACCTAATACAATGAGTGATTGTAGTACTTGGAGAACCCCACCTAATACAATGAGTGATTTTAGTACTTGGAAGCTCCACCTAATACAATGAGTGATTGTAGTACTTGGAAGACCACCTAATACAATGAGTGATTGTAGTACTTGGAAGCTCCACCTAATACAATGAGTGATTGTAGTACTTGGAAGCCCCACCTAATACAATGAGTGATTGTTGTACTTGGAGGCCCCACCTAATACAATGTGTGATTGTAGTACTTGGAGGCCCCACCTAATACAATGAGTGATTGTAGTACTTGGAGGCCCCACCTAATACAATGAGTGATTGTAGTACTTGGAAGCTCCACCTAATACAATGAGTGATTGTAGTACTTGGAAGCCCCAACTAATACAATGAGTGATTGTAGTACTTGGAAGCCCCAACTAATACAATGAGTGATTGTAGTACTTGGAAGCCCCAACTAATACAATGAGTGATTGTAGTACTTGGAGGCTCCACCTAATACAATGAGTGATTGTAGTACTTGGAAGCCCCAACTAATACAATGAGTGATTGTAGTACTTGGAAGCCCCACCTAATACAATGAGTGATTGTAGTACTTGGAAGCTCCGCGTAATACAATGAGTGATTGTAGTACTTGGAAGCTCCACCTAATACAATGAGTGATTGTAGTACTTGGAAGCTCCGCGTAATACAATGAGTGATTGTAGTACTTGGAGGCCCCACCTAATACAATGAGTGATTGTAGTACTTGGAAGCTCCACCTAATACAATGAGTGATTGTAGTACTTGGAGGCCCCACCTAATACAATGAGTGATTGTAGTACTTGGAGGCCCCACCTAATACAATGAGTGATTGTAGTACTTGGAAGCTCCGCGTAATACAATGAGTGATTGTAGTACTTGGAAGACCACCTAATACAATGAGTGATTGTAGTACTTGGAAGCCCCACCTAATACAATGAGTGATTGTAGTACTTGGAGGCCCCACCTAATACAATGAGTGATTGTAGTACTTGGAAGCTCCGCGTAATACAATGAGTGATTGTAGTACTTGGAAGACCACCTAATACAATGAGTGATTGTAGTACTTGGAGGCCCCACCTAATACAATGAGTGATTGTAGTACTTGGAAGCTCCACCTAATACAATGAGTGATTGTAGTACTTGGAAGCCCCACCTAATACAATGAGTGATTGTAGTACTTGGAAGCCCCACCTAATACAATGAGTGATTGTAGTACTTGGAAGCTCCACCTAATACAATGAGTGATTGTAGTACTTGGAAGCCCCACCTAATACAATGAGTGATTGTAGTACTTGGAAGCCCCACCTAATACAATGAGTGATTGTAGTACTTGGAAGCCCCACCTAATACAATGAGTGATTGTAGTACTTGGAAGCCCCACCTAATACAATGAGTGATTGTAGTACTTGGAAGCTCCGCGTAATACAATGAGTGATTGTAGTACTTGGAAGACCACCTAATACAATGAGTGATTGTAGTACTTGGAAGCTCCACCTAATACAATGAGTGATTGTAGTACTTGGAAGCCCCACCTAATACAATGAGTGATTGTAGTACTTGGAGGCCCCACCTAATACAATGAGTGATTGTAGTACTTGGAAGCTCCACCTAATACAATGAGTGATTGTAGTACTTGGAAGCCCCAACTAAAACAATCAGTGATCGTATTACTTGGAGGCCCCACCTAAAACAATGAGTGATTGTAACTTGGAAGACCACCTAATACAATGAGTGATTGTAGTACTTGGAAGCCCCACCTAATACAATGAGTGATTGTAGTACTTGGAAGCTCCACCTAATACAATGAGTGATTGTAGTACTTGGAAGCCCCAACTAAAACAATCAGTGATCGTATTACTTGGAGGCCCCACCTAAAACAATGAGTGATTGTAGTACTTGGAAGCTCCACCTAATACAATGAGTGATTGTAGTACTTGGAAGCCCCAACTAAAACAATCAGTGATCGTATTACTTGGAGGCCCCACCTAAAACAATGAGTGATTGTAGTACTTGGAAGACCACCTAATACAATGAGTGATTGTAGTACTTGGAAGCTCCACCTAATACAATGAGTGATTGTAGTACTTGGAAGCCCCACCTAATAGAATGAGTGATTGTAGTACTTGGAAGCCCCAACTAAAACAAACAGTGATCGTATTACTTGGAGGCCCCACCTAAAACAATGAGTGATTGTAACTTGGAAGACCACCTAATACAATGAGTGATTGTAGTACTTGGAAGCCCCAACTAAAACAATCAGTGATCGTATTACTTGGAGGCCCCACCTAAAACAATGAGTGATTGTAGTACTTGGAAGCTCCACCTAATACAATGAGTGATTGTAGTACTTGGAAGCCCCAACTAAAACAATCAGTGATCGTATTACTTGGAGGCCCCACCTAAAACAATGAGTGATTGTAGTACTTGGAAGACCACCTAATACAATGAGTGATTGTAGTACTTGGAAGCTCCACCTAATACAATGAGTGATTGTAGTACTTGGAAGCCCCACCTAATAGAATGAGTGATTGTAGTACTTGGAAGCCCCAACTAAAACAAACAGTGATCGTATTACTTAAAGACCCCACCAAAAACAATGAGTGATTGTAACTTGGAAGCCCTACCGAATACAATGAGTGATTCTAGTATTTGGAAGCCTCACGTAAAATAAACAGTGATTGTAGCTCTGGGAAGCCCCACCTAAAATAAACAGTAATTGTAGTATTTGGAAGCCCCACCCAATACAATGAGTGATTGTAGTACTTGGAAGCCCCACATAAAATAAACTGTGATCGTCGAGCTTGGAGGCCCCACCTAAAATAAACAGTGATCGTCGTGCTTGGAGGCCCCTCCAAAAACAAAGAGTAATTTTAGTCCTTAGAGGCTTCCAAATAATTGGTGATTATATTACTTGAAAGCCCCACCTAAAACAAACTATGATTGTAGTTGTTTATAATTTAAATGGATTAATTAGAACTTATATTTTTGTAAATAATTATATCTCCATTGTTTATGTTTGCATTTAGTTGTTGTAATATTAATGTTTAACAGAAACCAATATCAACAGGGTTTGACGTATATTTATAAAGACACCAATATTGATTATTTTGTTACAACCGAACAATCAACTATTTAAAGATTATTGTATTAGATTTAGTAACAAAATTATGTTAACGTTGATTATAAGTTGTACAGTACTGAAAAGAGAGATAATCTAATTTAAAGAGTATGATAAGGATTATTAAGGATTACATAAAGATTATAAAACACGTATTTTCCAGATTTTAATATCGCTTTTCATAATAAATAAATTCAGTGCTATTGTAAAAAATAGTATTGTAACTTAAGTATAGTTTTAAATGAATATTATATTATTAAAAATTAACTATTCATAGTGTTTAAATATATTTAATTCCGATTGCGTCTACATTACTAAAAATGTATTCCTAACAATATAAAATTTAAGGTATAGTTTTGGAATTAATTTATAACGGTAAAAATAAGCATAAGACATTAAAAATATATAAGCCTATTACACCTTGTAATACATAAGTAGTACTAAGATATGTGATGGATAAAAATAGTTGATTATAGCTTATAATTATCTATTTTGAATTCACCTAAAGCCAAAGAAGTTGTTTTAGAAACGTAATTGGACATAATTTATACTTTCAATCATAATTAACTTTGGTGAATTCCACAGTTATATCAAACATAATTCCCCAAAGCTTTGTTAAAACAATATGTAGGCTAACATATCATGTGTGTTTTTCCTTTTGTTTCAGTAAATTGTGCATTTATAAAATTTATAAATTGTGCACTTAATTCTCTATAATTATATCTAAATAACTTTATTACTAATTATTTGTGTGTTGTATTTTGTAATGCATGCATAGTTAAAATGTAAAATTAAATAAATTGTTTTATTTCCTAAATACTACTGATTATTAGACAAATGCACGACTTTAATAGTTATTTTACGTTTACTTAAAACGGATCAACACAAATAAAATTTATATTACTATTTTTATTTTGGGATATACAGAAACCAGTATAAGAATGACAAAACAATATGAAGTTTGAATACCAACTTATGGATACGTAATGTAAGTTTGTCTCATTTTTCGAAAAATCAGTTTCTATTTACAATACCGAATATCTTTTTTTCAAAAATAACAAATATCTTAATTAATTTTAAAAGAATTATGAAGTACACGTTTAAAAATGGGATTTTACAGTCAAATAGAATACATTTTATTAAAATAATATGTTAATAATAAACACTTACGCTCATTTCATTTGATCCAAAATGTAATCATTAATAAATGTCCAATAATTGATTATGGACTCTCGCAGGACAGCTTAAAACGGACGTCACCATTTTCTGTTGTCGGAAGTCTGAACTAACAAATAAGTAATGTGATAACTACCCTTCAACCACACCCTCGCTGCTCCTAAACCTCCATCCTCATAGTTTATTCCAAAATGTATCCTTTCTATGATTCTCCAATAGTTGATTATGGATTCCTACAGAGCAGGATACAATGGATATCACCATTTCCTAATGTCAGAAGCCTGTACTAAGAAGTAAGTAATGTGATAACTACCCTTTAAATGTATTAAATCTAAGAAATACCATACCGAAATTGGAAATTTATTAGTTAATCGAATCACTTGAAATGAGACATATTTTATGATATCTAAATATTCCCATCATTACAATATTTTCCCGATATGGAAACGTGATAGTAATAATAATTTAGAAACCAATTGTCAGATGTTTAAAAAATGTTCAAAATGAAATTCCTTTGCAGTTTCTCATATGAAAGAGATTATCAACTGATTGCAAGCTCTTCACACAAGATGTCGCTGACAATTTTCCAATAAAAACTACACAAAAGGAATGTCAACATTGAATAGATTCCGTCCAATAAGTGAAGAGATTTATTTAGTTATATAGAACAATCTTTCCGATCCTAGATAGAGTTTTAGATCACAAGGCTTAAGAAATTCTGTAAATATTGAAACAGCTGGTATACAGAATAACTGACCTAGTTTTCTTCTGAAACTGTTTTAGGGAAGAGGTTCACCGGAGGAAACAAAAGTTGACTATTAGTTCTGTCCTGAATTTGAGTGTAAAATAATCAAGTGTTTTGTTTGTCTCACTTCATTCAAGCTGTACCAGAATGAGTCTACAAAATCCCATTCTATATAAATACGTGATTTGTTTTCTAATTTATACCTGAGGTATTTATATACCTTGTTATGTTTCTAGTTTTATATATTATAAGGTGTATTAACAACTTTTACGTAATACTGAAAATAACTCTTTTACAACAACATATTAACTTTTGATCATAGGGTCAGATTCAAGGTCAATATTTAAAGATAGTATGTCATATCAATATTGCTATTACCTTATCACTAACATCACAATCATACATTGATAAGAATACAATGTAAATAAGTATAAAGTAAATACAGTATACTTCCACTTTTTATTAGTCTAGCCGACCAATGGTTTTGCCTGCTAAGGCATTGACGAGGCTGTATTACAGACAGTCTTTATTACAGACGAGGAAGTATTACATTATATTTATAATTACTAAATAAACAAATATAACCATGAAACCTTAAAAATCAAATAACAATATTCACGCTCATTTAAATATTAAAACATTTCTTTTTTAATTAAATGAAAAAAAAGAAAGAAACATTACGATTTTCATCGGAAGCCCAATTCACAAAAGAATCCAACCTCCCCCAGGAGAAACCGCCATTGATAAGACTCCTAACCTTCCACTTCAGTTATCATTGTTTATTCATTCGGAACATCGGAAGCATAATTCACAAAAGAATCCAACCTCCCCCAGGAGAAACCACCATTGATAAGACTCCTAACCTTCCACTTCAGTTATCATTGTTTATTCATTCGGAACATCGGAAGCCCAATTCACAAAAGAATCCAACCTCCCCCAGGAGAAAACGCCATTGATAAAACTCCTAACCTTCCAATTCAGTTATCATTGTTTATTCATTCGGAACATCGGAAGCCCATTTCACAAAAGAATCCAACCTCCCCCAGGAGAAACCGCCATTGATAAGACTCCTAACCTTCCACTTCAGTTATCATTGTTTATTCATTCGGAACATCGGAAGCCCAATTCACAAAAGAATCCAACCTCCCCCAGGAGAAAACGCCATTGATAAAACTCCTAACCTTCCACTTCAGTTATCATTGTTTATTCATTCGGAACATCGGAAGCCCATTTCACAAAAGAATCCAACCTCCCCCAGGAGAAACCGCCATTGATAAGACTCCTAACCTTCCACTTCAGTTATCATTGTTTATTCATTCGGAACATCGGAAACCCAATTCACAAAAGAATCCAACCTCCCCCAGGAGAAACCGCCATTGATAAGACTCCTAACCTTCCACTTCAGTTATCATTGTTTATTCATTCGGAACATCGGAAGCCCAATTCACAAAAGAATCCAACCTCCCCCAGGAGAAACCGCCATTGATAAGACTCCTAACCTTCCACTTCAGTTATCATTGTTTATTCATTCGGAACATCGGAAGCCCAATTCACAAAAGAATCCAACCTCCCCCAGGAGAAACCACCATCGATAAGACTCCTAACATTCCACTTCAGTTATCATTGTTTATTCATTCGGAACATCGGAAGCATAATTCACAAAAGAATCCAACCTCCCCCAGGAGAAACCACCATTGATAAGACTCCTAACCTTCCACTTCAGTTATCATTGTTTATTCATTCGGAACATCGGAAGCCCAATTCACAAAAGAATCCAACCTCCCCCAGGAGAAACCGCCATTGATAAGACTCCTAACCTTCCACTTCAGTTATCATTGTTTATTCATTCGGAACATCGGAAGCCCAATTCACAAAAGAATCCAACCTCCCCCAGGAGAAACCACCATCGATAAGACTCCTAACATTCCACTTCAGTTATCATTGTTTATTCATTCGGAACATCGGAAGCATAATTCACAAAAGAATCCAACCTCCCCCAGGAGAAACCACCATTGATAAGACTCCTAACCTTCCACTTCAGTTATCATTGTTTATTCATTCGGAACATCGGAAGCCCAATTCACAAAAGAATCCAACCTCCCCCAGGAGAAACCGCCATTGATAAGACTCCTAACCTTCCACTTCAGTTATCATTGTTTATTCATTCGGAACATCGGAAGCCCAATTCACAAAAGAATCCAACCTCCCCCAGGAGAAACCACCATTGATAAGACTCCTAACCTTCCACTTCAGTTATCATTGTTTATTCATTCGGAACATCGGAAGCCCAATTCACAAAAGAATCCAACCTCCCCCAGGAGAAACCACCAATGATAAGACTCCTAACCTTCCACTTCAGTTATCATTGTTTATTCATTCGGAACATCGGAAGCCCACTTCACAAAAGAATCCAACCTCCCCCAGGAGAAACCACCATCGATAAGACTCCTAACCTTCCACTTCAGTTATCATTGTTTATTCATTCGGAACATCGGAAGCCCAATTCACAAAAGAATCGAACCTCCCCCAGGAGAAACCGCCATTGATAAGACTCCAAACTTCCACTTCAGTTATCATTGTTTATTCATTCGGAACATCGGAAGCCCAATTCACAAAATAATCCAACCTCCCCCAGGAGAAACCGCCATTGATAAGACTCCTAACCTTCCACTTCAGTTATCATTGTTTATTCATTCGGAACATCGGAAGCATAATTCACAAAAGAATCCAACCTCCCCCAGGAGAAACCACCATTGATAAGACTCCTAACCTTCCACTTCAGTTATCATTGTTTATTCATTCGGAACATCGGAAGCCCAATTCACAAAAGAATCCAACCTCCCCCAGGAGAAAACGCCATTGATAAAACTCCTAACCTTCCAATTCAGTTATCATTGTTTATTCATTCGGAACATCGGAAGCCCATTTCACAAAAGAATCCAACCTCCCCCAGGAGAAACCGCCATTGATAAGACTCCTAACCTTCCACTTCAGTTATCATTGTTTATTCATTCGGAACATCGGAAGCCCAATTCACAAAAGAATCCAACCTCCCCCAGGAGAAAACGCCATTGATAAAACTCCTAACCTTCCACTTCAGTTATCATTGTTTATTGATTCGGAACATCGGAAGCCCATTTCACAAAAGAATCCAACCTCCCCCAGGAGAAACCGCCATTGATAAGACTCCTAACCTTCCACTTCAGTTATCATTGTTTATTCATTCGGAACATCGGAAACCCAATTCACAAAAGAATCCAACCTCCCCCAGGAGAAACCGCCATTGATAAGACTCCTAACCTTCCACTTCAGTTATCATTGTTTATTCATTCGGAACATCGGAAGCCCAATTCACAAAAGAATCCAACCTCCCCCAGGAGAAACCGCCATTGATAAGACTCCTAACCTTCCACTTCAGTTATCATTGTTTATTCATTCGGAACATCGGAAGCCCAATTCACAAAAGAATCCAACCTCCCCCAGGAGAAACCACCATCGATAAGACTCCTAACATTCCACTTCAGTTATCATTGTTTATTCATTCGGAACATCGGAAGCATAATTCACAAAAGAATCCAACCTCCCCCAGGAGAAACCACCATTGATAAGACTCCTAACCTTCCACTTCAGTTATCATTGTTTATTCATTCGGAACATCGGAAGCCCAATTCACAAAAGAATCCAACCTCCCCCAGGAGAAACCGCCATTGATAAGACTCCTAACCTTCCACTTCAGTTATCATTGTTTATTCATTCGGAACATCGGAAGCCCAATTCACAAAAGAATCCAACCTCCCCCAGGAGAAACCACCATCGATAAGACTCCTAACATTCCACTTCAGTTATCATTGTTTATTCATTCGGAACATCGGAAGCATAATTCACAAAAGAATCCAACCTCCCCCAGGAGAAACCACCATTGATAAGACTCCTAACCTTCCACTTCAGTTATCATTGTTTATTCATTCGGAACATCGGAAGCCCAATTCACAAAAGAATCCAACCTCCCCCAGGAGAAACCGCCATTGATAAGACTCCTAACCTTCCACTTCAGTTATCATTGTTTATTCATTCGGAACATCGGAAGCCCAATTCACAAAAGAATCCAACCTCCCCCAGGAGAAACCACCATTGATAAGACTCCTAACCTTCCACTTCAGTTATCATTGTTTATTCATTCGGAACATCGGAAGCCCAATTCACAAAAGAATCCAACCTCCCCCAGAAGAAACCACCAATGATAAGACTCCTAACCTTCCACTTCAGTTATCATTGTTTATTCATTCGGAACATCGGAAGCCCACTTCACAAAAGAATCCAACCTCCCCCAGGAGAAACCACCATCGATAAGACTCCTAACCTTCCACTTCAGTTATCATTGTTTATTCATTCGGAACATCGGAAGCCCAATTCACAAAAGAATCGAACCTCCCCCAGGAGAAACCGCCATTGATAAGACTCCAAACTTCCACTTCAGTTATCATTATTTATTCATTCGGAAAATCAGAAGCCCAATTCACAAAAGAATCCAACCTCCCCCAGGAGATGTTACCAGGGGACTTAAATTTAATAAAGGCGGAACCAAAATGGTAACAATGTTTGAAAAGAAAAATAAAAAAAAGACAAAGACAAATTTAGTAATTAACAAGGCTCAAGTTTATTGAAAGCAGAAGGAAATTTCGGCGCTTCAGACTTTGTCATTTACAACAAAAGACATCCTGACACAAATCATCAATAAAAAAAAAACTTATGATTAACAATATCATAAATTGTAAAAGTTATAAGCCCTTAATTGTAACATATAATAATTTAGAAAAAAAAATTTAATCAACAGATTCTAAAAATTTATCCCCCCTTTTAATATGTATATTTATAGTTACAAAAATTTAACAAAAAAAAACAATGAGCACAGCTTAATAATTCACAGAATTATAATTAATCAAAAAAAAAAAAGATTATACGCCCTTAATGTAAAAGTATAATAATAAAAAAAAAATTTAATCAAAAGATTCAAAAAAAAAGAAAAAAACTTATCCCCCCCTTTTTAGTTTATAAGATGATAGTTTCTTTTTAAACAATTACAGAATTTAACAAAATATAAAAGAGTTTGATATTTTAAGTTCAAAAATCATATCTATAGTTAACATGTTTATCACTAAACTAAAGATACATAATATAACTGGTTTGAAAAATTTCTTAAAAACTATATTGGCCAAATAAATTTATATATTTTTAAACAAACAAAAAAAAGGAATTTAGAATTTTGAAATTTTGTTAATTGACGTCAATTATTTTAATTTGGAAATTAACCTCTTGGAGGTTGTTAGGACCGAAAATTGCATGCAGGCTCCACCCAATAATTGTTTTTTATATATATTTTATAATTAACTACACAGGTCTACATTTAGAAAATAGTCTTAAGGAACACATATTTGCGAAAGTAAATTTAGGCACATATACAAAATGAGTTAGTTAAAGTTCTGTAAAGTCAGCTGTAGAAAAAGACATCACTTTTATGCACTTGAAAATGTGAAGTTACGTTATACAAAAAAAAACGTGTTTTGCCAACAGGACGAAACTTGTTAGGATGTTTCGTTGGTTTGCGCAATGTGAGACAAGAATTTCTTTATTTCTCCAATTTCTCCTATTTGTCCTACCAGCATATTAGCTGTGAGCAAAAAACATGTTCTTTTAGTGTCTGTACAAAATCAGACATGTTTTAGCATTAATGTTCATCATTAAAGAAATATCTGATTATTTGCCAAAATTAAAGAAAATTGATTGTATAACAGAAATTCGTTAAGATGGTACTTAAAAGCTTCTTAGATTATTATAAATCTATTTATATATATTTTAATTTTGTTTAAAAGAAAGCTTGTATAAGACTTGTAAGATTTTGCAAAAGCTTGTAAAACGAAATTTTCTGATTTAGAAGAAATTTCCTCAATTGTTTTATATTTGACATGTTCATATTCTGATCATTTAATGTTCAACACTAGTTTGCACTTATTTCACAAAAATGTTCAAAACGTAAAATGTGCCTTTGCAAGATTTTGTAAATGATGTTTTAAGAAAAGAAAATTTTTATAATCATTTAGTTTCAAAAGGAAATAGAATATTGAATAAAACATGAAATACATATTTTAAAGAATACATGATAATTAACAAATTATTTTAAAAATTAACAAAATTTATAATATGACAAAATCTGTAAGGTTGAAGTACCTGGTAAATCCTGTCGCAGATCACGTGAGGTAGTACCGAGAAAATGATGGTTAATTTTAACATTTTTGAACCAGATTATTAGACTAAGGCGCACAATTAGTAATTTAACATGATGTTTTAGAAAGACGGTAATTTTGAGAGAAGAAAGAAAAACTTTTAGCTAACGGAGTTATGAAGAGTGTAGACCATGTTGTTATCGCATGTAGACTGTGGACCGGTAATCGAGAAGCTAGCTTGACCGGCGAAAATGTACTTTGGTTTCAAGTATCAGGTGATGCTTGGTTTAGGAGCGGGCCGCTAGATGCCAGCATCTGTCAAGCGACGGAAAGTGGAATGTATATTTACGAATGTTTTTTTTTTGAACGCTACAGCTCTCCCCCCCCGAAAGACGGAGTTAGGGTGTAGTCAGAAAAGAGGCCAGAAGGGCCTCCCGCAAAATTTTGAAAAAGGTGCAAAGGGCCAGAAGGGCCTCCAGAAGATTCTAAAGAAGGGGCCAGAAGGGCCTCCCGCAAAATTTTGAAACGGGGCACCTGATAGAAACAACGCTTCATAATGCTTTTATAATCACCACTCTAGGGTGTAGCCTCCTTCGGCATTTACTTATTAAATTTTGAAATTTCTATAGCGTCTCAGCTCTTCCCATCTATCATTAGGACAAGCCCCCGACAGAAAGAGCTGAAGGGTGACGCAAAGGTCGACATTGCTGTGCATGAACTGACTTTGTACACTAAGGTACGTGGGGAAAGGGGTGGAGTGGCACCTCGGGAAACCAAGTGGAGGTGACCACTCCGGGGACCAGGGGAGGGAAAAGTGCATGGCACTAAGGACTTGCAGGAAAGGTCGGACTCAGACGGGGGGAGTATCCTCTGAGCCGACCTTAACATTTAATTACAAAAATAAATAAAAATAAAAGAAAAACTCCTGAAGCCTTTTAGGTCAGATCATGCTCAGCGTCGTTATTTTTAAACTCCTCTTCTCCCATACGAAGAGAAATTTAAACTATTCACGGCTCTTAACAATTTCCGTGAGAAAAAAGAATTTTGAAGGGTCTAAACAAATAATCCATTTGAAAAATAAACAAAAAAACAGTATGAAACGTTGGGGAGTCAAAATTGTTTTAGTGCCCAAGGCAGGGCATGTGGTGTTTGACTTAAGGTCTTATGTATGTGTATCATGTGCCCCAAAAAAAAAAGGAATTTAAATTAATCAAAAAAAATTATGTAAAAAAAAAAAAAAAATTTCATCAAAATAAGATAAGTGTTCAAAAAAAAAGATGTACAAAGAAAGATGTATTAAGAAAAGGTGTAGCAAAGTAAATATGTAAATAAAAGGTGACCCATGGTGAGGAAAACCCAACTCCGGTTTTCTCAACCCTAACAAAAAACTAAATCAGGAAACAAACATGTTGACCTGCTAACTAACAAACAAACAAATTAATCAAAACAAACAGGCCAACCATGTCGTCCTATATACAAAAACTGGGCCCCTATAATTTGGAAAAGAAAAAAAATTTTTTTGCATGATTTGGAAACATGATTTGGAAAAGAAAATTTAGCTCACAAGGATATATTATTAAAAGGTGTTCAACATTTCAATTTACTATCAAACAGATGCCACCATCTGCATCAACCAGTCCACCGCCATGATGATAAAATTAAAAAAAAATAAATAAAAATAATTTTCCTTTCAAGATGACGAAAACAAAAAAATTCAAAAGCAAGCTCCGTGTTCTTTAACGGGTCCACTAATCGCAGCAAATCCACTGCCATCTTAACTGTTGCTGATAAATAAAAAAAAATTTAATCAAGTGTTTTTAAATAAAAAAAAATTTCTTTTAAGATGATGTAAAAAAGGTGAAAGAGCCAGAGAAAGACTCAAGAATTATATGTAGTGTAGTTGTTGTGTATATATGTGTGTGTGTAAGTATGAATTGATACAGACAAGCGAAAGAAAACTCGAGAAAATTTTTTGAAGGAGATTTTGAAATTTTTTTGTTTGTTTTTTTTTTTGTTTTTAACTATTTTTGGATTTTATTATTTATTTAAATTTTTTTTTTGGATTCCCGAATGAGCCCGCTGTCTGGATCAAATTCAGTGAATGACTAGGGTGCAGTGTATGTAAATATATATATATAAAAAAAATATTTAAGCAGACAAAATAATAAAAAAAAATTTTATCGAAATTGGTTTAGAAGTTTTTGTGTAAGTGTTTATAAAAATAACTAAATAATAAAAAAAAAGAGACTATAGATTTATAGAGATTTAAATATTTAAACTAAATAAAAAAAAATTTCATCAGCAACAGTTGTGCAGTATTTGAAAAAGCTGCAAAACATAAAAAAGAGCCTTGTTTACAAAGATAATTTTGAATTTAAATTTAGATAGTTCCAATGCAAAATTTTGAAAATTAACTACGGTTCCAGAATTTAAAATTAACCACGCTAGAATTTAATTTAACCACCTAGAATTCGGAACATCGGAAGCCCACTTCACAAAAGAATCCAACCTCCCCCAGGAGAAACCACCATCGATAAGACTCCTAACCTTCCACTTCAGTTATCATTGTTTATTCATTCGGAACATCGGAAGCCCAATTCACAAAAGAATCGAACCTCCCCCAGGAGAAACCGCCATTGATAAGACTCCAAACTTCCACTTCAGTTATCATTATTTATTCATTCGGAAAATCAGAAGCCCAATTCACAAAAGAATCCAACCTCCCCCAGGAGAAACCGCCATTGATAAGACACCTAACCTTCCACTTCAGTTATCATTGTTTATTCATTCGGAACATCGGAAGCCCAATTCACAAAAGAATCCAACCTCCCCCAGGAGAAACCGCCATTGATAAGACTCCTAACCTTCCACTTCAATTATCATTTGTTAATTTAAATATTATTGTCTTTTTTTATACATTTGTATTTTTTTTTAAACTTTACAGTTCAAACCTATCTCTGATCCTATCTCCAAAACAAATCGGAGTATGAACACTTTCAAATATATCGTAACTACATTTCAACGACTAATTCATATCTCCATTCAGTCGTGGTAAATAATCATCCATAAAGTGGTAAATAATAATTTATTGTATTAAGATTAAATTAATCCAGGCTTGTCGATATGTTCAACCATATGGTTTTAGATCAAATAACTGTCATGTTTAGGAAGAGATAGTGAGGTTATAGACCAATGAAATTGGTACTTATAAATTAATAAGAAAGATTCCCCAATGAGAATTTTATTAGTAGTGAGATTGCTGCACTAAAAAGTACATTATAGTAGTTAAATACAATTTATAATATTTACGTCATATAATATGCATTGCAAGGAGTGTTAAAATCATAGTATGGTTTTTATATTTCTTGGTAGCTAAAGAGTTTTGTTGGTGTGAGATATTTAGTATACTGAAGATAAATTAAAGGGATATTACATTGCTGCATTGATTATTTATACTATTAAAAAGCAAGGTAGATGTTTACTATTATAGCAATATTTTAAGTTACTACGATAAATTTAGTAAAAGCTTACTGAGTCTAAAAATATTTTTGTAAGCTAATGAACATTCATATATTACATATTATATTATATTATATTATATTATATTATATTATATTATATTATATTATATTATATTATATTATATTATATTATATTATATTATATTATATTATATTATATTATATTATATTATATTATATTATATTATATTATATTATATTATATTATATTATATTATATTATATTATATTATATTATATTATATTATATTATATTATATTATATTATATTATATTATATTATATTATATTATATTATATTATATTATATTATATTATATTATAAATAAAATTTGAAATATGAAAAATCTTTATTTTCGTTTCAGAATTGAACTTCAAAAAGTTCTTAAAAGATGAATCAATTTATGAGCACCAACACAGAGACATATTATCGTAAATTTGAAATACAATTTTTGGACAGTATGTTTAAGTACTACACCTACCCGTTGGGTGTAATTGGTATTATTTTGAACCTGTCAGTTTTAATTTCTTCCGGGCTTATTTTAAAGTCAACAGTTCAACCAAGATCTACATATATTATTTTAAGTAATATTGCGTTTGTCGACATAATGTTTGGAACAATTCTTTTAATAGACATTCATTCAATTCCATCCCTTACAAGGAGGATTTCATTGTGCCATTTTGTTTGGTAAGTAGTGTTTAGATTTATGTATTTATTTTAAAAAAACAAATATGTATTTAAAAAACATTATTGGTTTAAATTGAATGAGAAACCTTCTAGTCTGTTTTAAAAATATGCAGTGAATATAAAAATATACAAAATACGCTTTCAAACTGAACTGCACCAATAAGTAAATATACAATACTTGTTGTTTTTTAATCTTTTTAAATTCTGCGTAACTCAAATAAATTAAAATCAAATTTAAGGAAAGCAATCAAGATGTGAGATGATTTAATTACTAGTTATTGGATGGTACAAAGTTTGATTTTTTTGATTAACAAAAAATATATTATTATTAATCTAATAGGAAAACAGAATATTGGAACAAAGATGGGAAAACATAGATAAAATTTACTGAAATAAATAATTTTAAAACTATAATAATTAGCTCAAAGTACCTGTTATACATTGTGATCTTAACGTAGTATGAAAATAAAATTTCCAGTAATAGAAATTTGTGTGTAGATAATAAATATTTTGAAATATTTACATTGTGGACGTGATTAACTTATATATCTTGGACTATATCCGATTAGAAAAGTGCATCATTGACGGATAAATGTTTTGGTACATTTGCTAAAAATTAAATGGGAACCATGAATTTTATAAATAATAATAAGTGATTAAAATAACTTCACATTTTTAGACACAATTATTGTTGTTGTCCAATGGCTTTCTCTGGCTCACGCCATCTTTGATCTTGCTTCCCAGTAGAGACCAGAGAGGTCTTTCCCTCTGCTTCTCATTATCCAGCTTTCTGCAGACCGAGAGATGGTCCTTGTTCATGACGGTGTCCGGGCTTTCACACAATGTGCAGTTGGTCATAATCCAAAATCTTCATCCTCTTCAGGTGTTCATTCAGGCAGTCGTGTCCAGTTGTAAGTCGAAAACTTGCGACAGATGTCCTCATCTGCAAGTCCTTGACTTTCTCATACAAGTCGAATACATCTTCATAGGACTTGTTCCTTATGTCCTCTTTGATCTTATTGGTGAACTCAAGATGAGATGCTCGTTTCAGTTCGCCAATCCTTGCTTCCAAGGTGTGTACTCTTCTTGGTTTCTGTATTGTGTGAGTTCCTCGTTTGGCCAGCTCATCTGCTTGCTCGTTGCCTTGTATGCCTACATGTGATGGGATCCACTGCAGAACTATTTTCTTGGTAATATGCTTGACTATTTTATACTTCTTTTGGAGTGATTCAGTCAAGGAACTTGTTGGTGAATTTCCAACAATTGCTTGCAGCGCTGACTTAGAATCAACCAAAATCACAGTGTTGTTATTCAACCATGGCCTCATTATTATCTGTCTCAATACCTCATTGATTGCGAATAGTTCCGCTTCAAATACGGTAGAGCCTGAGCTCAGCGCAAATAGTGGGTAAAATGTTAACAGAATATTCCTGCTCCTGTTTCGCTTTTAATTTTTAACCATCAGTGTAGATTCGCAACCAATCGTCTTGTGGGTACAAGTTGTTAATAGTTTCCAAGGTTATTTGAGCAACTTTGGCTGGGTTATATTTAACTTTATTTATTGGCTCTGCAAGTTGAGTGCTTACGTTGTACTTGATGTAGTCCAGTGGGCTCTACTTAATAATTAGACACAATTATTAATTCTACCGTTTAAATGTGTAAGCAAAACTTTCAAAGTAATGGGAAAAGCCCATGAATATTCATAAAAGCAAAATTTTTACTTCTTTTTAATATTTGTTTCATGTTCAATGATATTTTTAAATTCCATGTAAGTATTTTTGATATAACTTTTAAAACGAAATAATAAAACTTTCAATTGTGAATTTCAATAACCAATTGACTAATAATTATTCACATTCTTTCTTTTGTATATTTGAATGGTTTTATTTGTATTAGTTGTAATATAGCATTTAACAGACAACACATAACATTATGTTGTGTTACAAGGATACACAAACCAAAGATACAGGGATATTTGTGGGTTTCTTAAGTTCTTAAGTTATTCAAAATATTCTCTTAAAGTAACTAGCTGTGATAGAAATTTGTGTATGGGTGCATGGCGCATTTAAAACAAACTGTGGTTGTTTCTATTATTTCGAGGTAAGTTGGAAACATTTACACTCAATGCTGAAAAAATAGAAGTAGTAATTAAAGTTTTTATTACTTAATTTTCAAAAAGAAAGTCAATAATTAACTACTTTAGTTAATCCTTTTAGTTATAAAAAGAGTTAATACACTACACAATAACACATTTTATATTACCAATAAATCTAATAAATATTAATAGTATAATTGTTTGTATGAGTGGAAACATTAATTTTTTGAAAAACTGTATTAGTTACAATAATGAACAACATGGGTTTGTTACTAGTTATAAATTAGCTTTTATAAGAATGTTGTACACCATATTATAGAGGTGATCTTGTCCAATAGATAAACCTTTCATTTATCAAATAAAAATAACTCATGTAATCATTTAAACCAATCGGTTTTATGAAATATTCAAATTGTAATATAAGAAAGGAAAGAAGGAAATCTCAGAGTAAAAGGAATTTATGAGGAATTCAAGGATCTTGCTACTCAATTAAATAAAGTTAAAATAACATAGCAAATTATTATTCAATTTATAATTTTTGGTATTTAAATTGTTATTTATGAAAGACATGAAGAATTTTTTATACGCACTGTGTAAAGAGTGGGAAATCAAACAATCAAACACATGTGCACATTCGTAGGAAAAATGTGTCAAAATTAACGTAAGGAACAATTTTTATAAAATAAGAAAAATATTTATAATAAGAAAAGTATTTTAAAATTTTCAAATATAAATCTTATAAATGGTTATTATCTACCTGAGGAATAAATAGATTAAGAGATGAGAAATTTAATACTGTTTTTTATAAATAATTATTTTAAACGAAAATTAATTTAAATATAAACTTAAATTAATAAAATGTTATATATAAGTGCGAACAAACTTTGTAAAAGGAAACGTTGTACCATATGGGAAAGATATGTTACTATATTTTATGTAATACCTAACTAAAATGGAAATATATATTCATTTAAATGGGTGCAATGATATTTTTAAAAGCATAAACAATTCCTGTATTGATTTATAAATAATTCATGTTGCACCAAGCGAAATATTTCCTTAGGAGTTGTTTTTAATTCAGCTTATTTAATATAACAAAAATAATGGTATAATTGTTGTTATGAGTGGAAACATTAATTTTATGAAAAACTGTACTAGTTACTAATATTGAAATACAAGGGTTTATATAATAATTTCCTTTCAGAGTAAACCTTGTATTACATCCTTAACTCTTCGTTTAATTATTTATTACTTATTTACTTGAATAAACAAATTAACACTTAAGGCAATTTCAAAATTATATTTTTAGATGATATAACTTTAATACACAGTCTTACTAAAAAACGTTTCACGAAATGAAAGTTTGGGCACGTTACATTAATTTATTTTATTTTAGTAATTATTTTATACGATTAAATTTGTTAATGGTAGTTCTTGGAATTTGTGGGAGAGTATTTCACATAATACCACCTTCGTTCCTACGTTCCTAGATAGAAAGATAATTAATATACTTGTAAAGTACCTATCCTAACTATTTTGCTTCATTATACTCCCTTCCCTTCTTATTTATATGTTCATATTAATTAATACCTTTAACATTATTACAGGTTTTATTCAATGGTCCGTAAGTGAAGTCTCTTTAAGTGTGTTACTAAAACCAATCGATGGATATGTTTACTTCAATTATGAATTATACTACTCACGTTGGATAACCACAAAGAGGACTTGCTACTTGGTGTTAGCAACATGGCTGTTTAGTTTATTGACTGGCTTAATTCCTGAGTTATTATTCAACAAATCCACAGGAAACTGTTTGTTTATTAGTTCAAAACCCCTCTCTGCCGTATTTTTTACAACCTGTATAGCTTTATTGCCATTCTTTATAACAGTCTGTATTTACGTTTCTATTTCTATGACTGCAAACAAAGCTGGTAAACGAATAAGTGAAGAAAATAAGAGAAGATTGAGTGAATTTAATTCATTATCACTGGTGAATGTTAATAATGACAGTGTTAATATTGATACGATTGTTGGTGGTTGTATTTCTACAAAAACTAAATTGGCGTTGGATAATAAATTTCCTAAAAATAAAAAAGATACAGAATGAGCAAGTATATAAAAATTCTCTTGCTTGTATTAGTTTTAAAACTATTAACCATAAAAACTTACTGCCTTTACAAGATTTTAACACAAACAACGAACAAACTAGTGACGACAAAATTAAAAGCTATGTGTTTAATCCAAATACAGATAACAGAAACAATATTAAAATCGACGAACAAAATTATGAAAATTTGAATGCTGGAAATTTATCCGTCAAAAATACCACAACAAAATGTATATGTAAATCAAAACTGATTGTTCTGTTAACCACTTGTAACATACTAATTGGATGGTGTCCGTTTTTAGGGTGTTTATTATTATTCTCCATATTTTGCAGTTCACCTCAACAATCTGAAACTTGCGTCAAATTTGAGAATATTCTATTGTTTTTATGTGTTAACTTTGAATTGCTATCTGTATTAGTAATTCCTATTTTATATTGGTGGGTGCATACACAATTCAGAAAGTCTTTACGGAAGTTGTGTTTTAAAAATGTAATCACGGAAAAACGTAGACAGTTTTTCATGACAGTTTAGAAAACTTTAGGTTAATGGTTCATCATTAAATATGTATAAACGCTTATTATTCGTTAGGACAAACTAAAGGAAGCGGTTTTTCATTCGATTGGTGTTTTGTGTAGATTGGACAGTTCAAATATTAACGATGAATGTCGAAAAAGAAAACTTGTAAAATCTTTTTTTGTTTGTTGTTTTTTTCAAATATATTTCAACGATGAAGTAAGTATATATTTTCTACTTATATTTACAACTTGCGCTTATGGAGCAAAAATATCCTCCCAATCAAAACCTTTCAGAACTGTTTCTTTTAAAGTGATGATGCAATCTGTAATAGGAGGTTAATTATTCATAACATTCAGTTTTACTTGAGGTTTTTAATATATAAAAAAACAATTTTTTTTAAAAATATATAAGGCACTGATTAATTTAAATTATCAATATCGGGTTTATCCATTTATATTATTTAATTCTTAGATATATTCCATTTAGGACCTAAATATTTTTTGTTAATAATTTTTTTTAATAATAAATATTAGAATTATTTTCTGTATTAATTTCATAGTAACTAAATAGTGCTATTCAAAATATAACAACTTTCCAAAGTTCTCACTTCTGCTGAAACTTTTCAACTGAATTACATATACCTCAATTAGGATTCAGAAACTTGATTTTATTAATATTTCATTCTTTAAAGCAGTGTGTAGTTGGCTCGTATTGTATTCTGTATGTTTGGTGTACATTTACTAGTATTAAACGTACATAGTTTCTGCAAAAACTTTGTAGAACCAACTGTGAATGATATTCATGTCATTAGACTTCTAATACTTGTCTAAATATATTATCTCGGTATTTATACAATTCTTTATGTATTTAACTTCAAATGACAACAAAAGTGTAGATTTAATACAGTGACTCTGTGAAGTACACGCTAACAATCAGGAAAAGTCTTTTTATGTTTTTAGTCCTTAAGTTAGTTTTCAGCCAGTGAGAATTAACTTGTTGGGCCCATGTAAAACAAACGGTGTTTGCTCTAAGAAGAGGGCGTATAATAAATAACAGTGGTTAACTTTGTTACTGGGAAGGTTGAAGATTATATTTATTCACATGTATCACTATTTATGAAATTGTTTCTTATAAAATTAATAATTTTACACAATCCAATATTTATTGGCATTACCGTAAAATAATAATTATATTTTTTACAGCTGAACTCAACGATTTTAAGACGTTTACAACAAAATTAATTTAACCCAACTTATAAATAATATAATATTTAATTTATGTCAATTGTATTCTTTGTTTTTCTATACCTTAATTATACGTAACTACATGTTTCATTATCACGAGCAGCATCATCAGGTCAGTTCTATTTGTTCACTTAAAAACCCCATTTTTAACACAACATTTAAGTTATAAAATAAACATAATAATGTAAATTATAAGAGGATAAGTCTAATATTTTTTTAATATAACTTTAATAAGTATATTAAGTATGTCAGGAATATCATTGTATACATTATTATTATGTTACATTTAATATACTTTATAGTTGAGGGTTTTATCCCAAAGGTTATTTAATATATTTATTATTCCTGTAGAGTTAAATGTACAATTTTGAAGTGAATATTCAATGTAGAAAGTGCAATATAGCATTGAAATATTATACTTTAAACAAAGTACAGTTACAAATAAAGGTTAGTTATTTACGAAATGTAAATTATATACATTTTTTTTTCCATAATATTTATTCATGAGTATCATTTTCTTAACCTGTAAATAAATGATTTCTGTACATAAATTAAAAGATTTCTACAGTTCTAATTTATCTAATTTTTCCCCCGCATATTTGTCCTGAAACAGTCTTTCATAATTATAGTTTTAAAATAAAATTATAAATTACTAGCATTAAATTGTGACATGAGGGATGCAGATTATTGTTTGACGTGGCGTAATTACTATAAAATAAAACTTCTATCAAACTCATACTGTGATGTTTACATTATGTTATGAGTTTTTTTTGGTAGATTTATAATAAAATCATCATGCTTGAAAACAAATATGTTTTAAACGTACTTTCTTAAAATTTAAATAAAAAATAAAATATATTATTATTGATTCAAATTGTTGTTCTTTGATTCCTGTCTGTTTCTGTGAAGAAATTGATAACTTTTGAGTATAAAAAATAATCTAAATTTCAATCGCTAAGTGGTGACTGGGTTAAAATAGTGTGAAATGTTTCTGAAATTGGAGGATAAAATTGAAAATAGGTTTTTTATGGTCCTTAAAATGAAATCCGTCTCTCTTCTATTAAAGATTTTTTGTAACTACTCCTTCTCCTTTTACAATTTTTAAAATATGATAAAATTGATATAAATATATGAAATTAAAATAATATATACAATAAATTCAACTAAAACATTCAAAATACATCTAGAAGAAGTCAGAAATATATTACTGATACTGGTTCAGGGGAAAAGTTGAAGAAGTGAATTGTTCGCATAGAAAACCGTGACAAAGCCCGAGGATGTAAGAGTTCTGGTGGAAAACATTCTGGTGGCCTGAATCGAATATAATGAAATACACCAATCTCATAATTTATATATGGTTAACCTAAGATCTGAGCTTTGTATCGAAAATAGTAAACAACTTAATTTTGAAATATATTTTTACATAATTTTTGATTATAATAACTAATAAACAATTACGTTTCAAAATTATTTTTGACTTCAAGAGACCATTAAAAACACACAACTGTCTTTATATTTCATACACAAATTCCCCCCCTCTCTATTCACTTCAGATTAACTTTGACCCAATAACAATAATCACAATATAGTCCTATTCTTTAAATACAAATAACTAACCGAAAAGTTTTAAAATGAAAGTACGGTTTTATTTGTAAAAGAAAAGTTAGTTTAGGTTAGGGCGTCTGTTTCTGTGAAGAAATTGATAATTTGTCAACATCAAAAAAATAACCTAAATTTCAACCGTAAGATGATGGTCGGGTTAACACAATGTGGACGTTATCTCGAGTTAAAAGATAAGATAGAAAACAGGTTCTTTTAATAGTCCTTCAAAATGGAATGTCTCCCTTATTAAATATATTCTAACCGCTCCTTTCCCTTTTTACATTCCAGAAATGTGATATTTTTGGTGTATATATGGTGAAGTTAATAAATAAAAACATTTAGAATGCAGCAAGATCTCAGAAATACATGACAGAAACTAACTGATACAGAGGAAAAGAGCAGTGGTGAAAGTTCTGTCAGAAAAGAAAATTGAGAGAAATATAGCTATCGTAGGGAAGAGAAAAAACAGCGACAAAGGCCAACGATGAAGAAGTTCTGGTTGAAGATTAAAATTGAGGTTATGTTACCGTAGTCCAAACTAGACTTAAAAGAATTTTATAAAAACCGTCAATCTAATGATTTAAATATAGTTAGTCTACCATCTGAGCTTTTTATCCAAAATTGTGAACAACTTAATTTAAAATTGTATTTTAATATTTAATTGGGACTAATCTTGGTTTATGATAAATAAAAAAACATTTTATTTCGAAAGCATTTTTGACTTCAAAATGCCGTTAAAAACAGACGACTGTCTTTTCATTTTATGTACATATTATTCGCTTCAGAGGCATTAACAATTCACTTCAGAGGCACATTAACAAAATGGCAAATACTCCAATTTAGTCCTATTCTATAAAACAAATATTTACCTGATAGTGTAATAGTTTAACGGTTTTATTTGTAGAAATTTAAACCTTAAATTGAAACACAGACGACAGTGGGTTCATCGTGTCAATAAATACTGAATATTCCAGGTATTTTAAAGTTTTTAAAATTTTAAATAAAACTGTTACGACGCTGAACAATGCGTGCTAACGTTTTCGACCAAGCACTGTAGAAACGCAACCATTAGACTGGCTGGAAATGGCAGTTACAGCTGTCAATTTTATTTAAATGCGTATGTTACAACAAAGAAGGCTTCTATACAATGTAACAAATAAATTTGAAGTAATGCAATTATGTGTGAAATAAAATATGTATATTGAATATAAAAGAAATTACATTTTTCTTTTTATACATTTATAAAATTTTCCCAAACACTGTTTTTTTGTTTTACACATTTCAAGGAAAGAGGTGTTAAAACGTTGTCTATCTCATTTAAAAAAATTGCTATTGTAGTTGGAATTTTTGGAAAAGTTAGTCAATTTATAACCTAAAAAAGAAATCTACAAGTGGATAGGTGTAGCTCATTTTTTTCAATAAAACTTGTTACTTGTTATTATTGAGGTAGCACTGATTGCAGCCGGTTGATATATTGTGTTCTTGTTTAGCTTTTCTACGTGTTGTACCGAGTAATGATAATATCAAAACAAATAACTGCTGCAGGAATCTCGATCACAAAACCAATTAAAAACCGAACAAAACTGATCGTCACAACGTTTCACACGGTGGTTTCCATCACGGGTATTGTCAAAGTTAATTTTTATTCTCCCCAATTTCTTATGAAACATGATTTGGTCCTTGTAATTTTACACGTAAGATTAAATCATTAATCTTCACATTACACACATTTTTTAACAAAATCGGTATACCCAATTTTGTGAAACTACATATTTTATACAACTATTATGACTGTTGTATATTTTTTTTTTTTTTTTTTTTTCTGATAACATACGAACCCTCTTTTTTGAGAGATTCCCCCAAATGAGTTAGCTTTGGATATTTAAAGAATGCGTAACAGTTTAGTATACTACCACGTACCTTTAAATAACCTCTATAGACGTCAATTATATTTGCAGTCATAATTACCTTACCGAGTTTTAACATTTCACTTGTGAAAACAATGTTACAAACAGAATTCCACAATGTTTTATTTAAAGGAAATCATATTAACCAACAATGTGTGACGTAAAACAAGTCTTGTTATTGTGTTTTAGTTTTATAAATTATCTAACTTCATTACTGATCGCTTTGAAGAGTGACATTATTATTAAACAACATTGTTGAAAACCATTGTGTTCACCGTATTTTGTACGGTATACATAGTTGCAATGCAAAATTTAATTAATTTATGCCTATTCGTAATTGTACTGTCAATTTGTGTGGCAGGTACAAAGTACTGTAATGTCAAATTAAAACTATGGCTTTCTAAATATAATTATATTAAGGGTTTGATTGTTGGAATTATCTTCTTCTTTTTTTTTTTTTCATAATAATGAACCAGACCTTCACAACTCATACTGAAACAAGAAACTGGCAACTGTAAATTATCGAGGAACATGAAAGAACAATAAACTGCAGCACCCACAAGGAGAAGTTCTACTTCAGACAGAGCCAATATATAGTGACAACAACAGCTACTTTTGTGGTCGGTGTCATAACTAACTATTTTTATTCTACAGAGAAAAAACAATCGATAGAGCACTTTATCTTAAAACGTGTTTCTGTAAATACTGCAAGAGATTTAATGAGGATACTAGTTGCTAATGACATAGAGACAACAAGCGTCCTGACCAACATGCAGGCACTCGTATCACAAGCATATTATAACATAGATATAACTAGATTTCGAAGTGGGTACTTGAAGTATATTATAAATATAATTTATGATATACATGCCACAAAGACGGGCATACAGATTTATTTCTGAAATTTATATTGATCACAATACTTGAAACACTTAATACTTAGAAAATATTATTTATTGAGAATCAAATTCTATATCGTTTTTAAGTATTTTCGAAATTAAATCTCCCTTGCGGCTTCTTCTTTTCAAATTGGTTAAAGCTACTTCATTCAAGATGTCACTGTCATTTTTATAATAAAATATACAAGAAAGGAATACCAAGATTGAATAGATTCCGTCCAAAAAGGAAAGAGTTTTATTTAGTTACACAGCTAAAATACAAGTCGTCCAATACAAGATAAAGCCTTCAGATCACAAAACTTATGTAAGAAATTCTATAAATAGTAAACAGCCGTGACACAAAAAGACTACTAAAATTTGTTTCTGAAACATGTAAAAAGGATACATTTCTCGCAGAAAGCAATAGAATGTAATTTCTATGCTTAATTTTAGCCTAAAGTATGTCTCATCTCATATAAAAAGAATGAGTTTGGAAAATCATTGATTATAGAAAAACAAAAGGGAGTGATCTAGTTTTTAAATGCAAACATTGACCCCCATTTCATATTTCTCAATTTATCACAACTACATCCAAACGACTAATTGAAAAAGTCCTTTATTATTACAGCTAGTATCTTACAATAACTGGACTTATTATTAGACAATAAATTTCAATACTATTTTCAAAATATTAATTTAATAAATGTATTAGCTTCAAACCTTAACTTCAAAGTGTAGTATTTATTGAAAACGAACACTGTGAATGAGAGAAGTAAGTTGGTTTATCATTAAAATTATATCAGTCCATGCTTATTAACCTTCAACCTAATGGTATTTAATAAAACCATTGTCATGTTTAGTAGAAGATAGTGAAATGTTAGGTTAAGGAAATTAGTATTGTTATAAATTCCTACTTAATATATCGAATAGTAATTAATATAACACTGCGAGTGTTAGTGATTTTAAGTAATATTATAAATATAAAGATTTAGAGCGTAAATAGTGTTAGAATCAAATGGTTTTTATTAATATAGGTGTTTTCATGTATTAATGATCTGGCATATTTGTTTTTCATCAGGTTTATTTAAAAAGTAAGATGATTAGACAACTAAAATGATATTTTGATGGTTTTTACTATTAAAAAACAAAATAAATATGACCAGCATTGCTAATGCTTTAAATAATGCAATATCCTAATGCTTTAATTAATAATTATTTAGTAAAATCTAGATCCATTGATAGAAAAAGTTGTATAATGTACCTGATAAATAAAATTGATATAAATCATATACTATCTAATATATAGGATGTAGGAATATCACGGGGTATATAACTCAAAAACTTGGAAGGGTAGGAAGCTGAAATTTTAGAAATTATTATTAGTGAACCAAAAAAATAAATAAATAAATTTGCATTATCAGGGGTTCAGCGGTGTAATTGTAAAGCCCTTAGGAGTGATTCATCATTTTAAACTTCAAAGAACTCTATAAAATGAACGAATCTAAAAACAACATCACAAACTCAAATTATTATGCATTTAAAATAGAATACATCAATGATGTCTCACTGTACTATACCTACATCTTGGGCATCATCACTATTGTTTTGAAGTTGTCAGTTTTAATTTCTTGTTGACTAATATTAATGTCAATAGTACAACCAAGATTAACATAGGTAATTTTACCCTTTGTCGATGTAATGATTGGAGTTGTTCTTGTGGTGGAAATTCATATCCACATCATACAAAACGCGGTACAGTGTGCAATTTTATTCGGTAAGTTGTATTTAGGTAATTTATTGATCTAAATGTCTTATACTGTTTACAATGTTATTTATTCTCTTTGAAATCAATATATGACACTTTCCTTTATATTTAATTAAAGATATAATATTTCGATTTAAAACTAATTAGTAAAGAGCATAAAGCTATAAAAGAAAATAACATTGCATATATTTAAAAAATACTAAGCCCTGAAAATTTTTAATTTAAAATTAATCATTAACCAACTATATAATTGAAGGTGGACGCTTATCTTTCAAAACATGATTTTTATTCGTTGTGACTGTAAATTTACATAAATTACCTAATTCAAATAAAATACCATTAGGAATATTTCAAATATTGTATAATTTATAAACTTCAACATTATGAACACATGTATTATGGTTAGATATTTTCATTAAACAACTGCCAGTCTTTTTTTGTTCAAGTCTGTGACAACTTCACGTATACGTTTTTCCCTAACTGCTTTTTAAAAACACATTTTCAACAAAATATTTCTGAATTCCCATGGCCAATATACAGTATTACTGGAATTAGTATTACAAATATCAATGCAGTGTTAACACCTAAAATAAATACAAACTTCTCAAAAATGATACAACTCTCAGATAGTTGTTGTGAACTGCAATATATCTCATATATTATTAAACACACCAAATAAGGAACCCATGAGATGAAATAAGCGCAAGAAATTAACAGTACAAGTGTTTGAGATCTACACATTATTTTCTTTCTGTTTTCATTCGTGGAGGCTTTCTTATATATAAAATCGTTAATAATTGCATAATTCTGTTCGTTATTTTTATTATTAGTATTTGCAACATCTTCACTGAAGTGATCATTTTTAATGTTATCTTCACAACTTTTACTGTCTTTGGCTTTATTCAGACTAACACAAAAAAAAGTATTTAATTGTTCAAGCTTTTATTATGTATTATGAGTTTTATTATTCACGACCATTTCAGTGTTTATAGATCCATGAACAATTCCGTCACTATCAAATAAATTGCTTCTATTCATCACCAAAATTGAGTTCGTTTTCGTCATTCTACTTTCTTCGTACATGCTTTTCTTCATTTTATTAGCATAATAGACTTTGTATATTAATACAAATGAATAAAATAATTGTTATTACAAATGGTAATAGACTCGTAGAGTTTATTAATATAATCATAAAGAGAGAAGTTGAACTGAGCATCATGCAGTATTGGCCTATTGGCATATTGAATAGAAACTTTGGAATGAAACCTATATCAAACTGATAATCCATGTTGCTTTCACCAAGTATCGAGTAATCTTTGTGGTCATCCAAAGTGAGTAGTATAAACCATAGCTGATGTAAACGTATCCATCGATTGCGTTTAGTAACACGCTCAAAGAACATTCAATAAAAAACTAATGAATAGAACCTGTAATCATGGTAAAGTTTTTATAATTAAAAACAAATCCAGAACAATGTATAAATTAGTAAAGCGTGATTCTGTGTAACGTAGTCGTTTGTGAGAGGTCACTTTGTTTAGTTTTAATAAGCAACTATCGTTTAACTTAAGTGGGCCTTCCACCTGATATATTCATTGCGAAAAGTACATGAGTTTTTTGTTTAGGTTAAATTCAGTACAGCTTTTTTTATACTGATGTACTTGATGGAATTTCATGTTATACAAATAAAACTCACACAAATTCTTTTGTTAAATTCTACAATTTATTGGTTTAGCCGACAATGCTTTCGCCAGTTACGGCATTGACGAAGCTTATACAAAGACTAAATAGCCTAAGAAGAATTATACACACCCTTTGAAACCAAACCTACAAGTTACGTGATAATGGAACCTGTAGCTGGGACACCCAGTGAGTCATAAACTAATTTTAAACATGCTTTGACGAAGGTTGAATTAGTGGGGAAAAAGACAAGAATTCTGTTTGATCGTTTAAAACTAAATTAACATTATTACAAGAAAGTCTCTTAAATTTTAATGTTTCTAAAATGTTTAGTTTTTTACCTGTAACAAAGTGGTTTGTGAGAGATCACTTAATGTATCCTAACTTAAGATTTATTAAGCATCTACTCTTTAACTAAAGCTGGCCTTCACCTGTTACATTCAAGTTGAAACTACATGAGATGTTTGTTTAAACTAAATGAATAAAGCGTACATGTGTGTATCGAAATGGGTTCCGAGAAAAACTTAATTCATTTCAACCTATTACTTTGGTTTTAATATACAGCTGCCGTTTAACTTACGTGGAGGCTCCATCATATACAAACTTAAGAGTATATTAGTTTTTTGTTATAAATAATTGTTAAATGACTGTAGTGATGGTAAAACCCATGACGAACGTTATGGTCATAGGATAATATATGTTATGACATTGAAAAAGTTGAATATATTTAAGCCAATTGTTTATATTAAAACTAAGATATGTTCTTTCACAAGAGTGCTTTGGAAGTTACATTAATTTACACATTGAATGTCGATGTAAAAATTGCTATAATTATATTTTCTGTAAAAATAAACTTTAAATGGTCTATGATACTATTTTCACTACAAATTATAATATAAATATTTTTACTTTTTATATTATGACACATATTTTACAACCACCATGTGATTTGTAAAACATATTACACCCGGCTTAAAATAAAACTATTGTGTATCACATATTTTGATCTTTAAAGACCCAAGAAATTACTATGAATACAGATTATTATAACATATTCAATATTACCTCTAATTTTATTATTTTACACTTATGAATTTGTTTAGTAGTGATAATGATTTCAATTTTAATAATAAGTTAAATTCATATCTAAAACAAATACTTTGAACTGAGCAAAAAGTTCATATTTTTAGGTCCTGTTTCTATTATTTCATATCTAATGTATTATTTACCTTCTATGTGGCTGTCTTCTTTTCAACCAAATATCCCTGTGGGTTTATTAAAATATGATTTTTAATAAATCACCAGAGTATAATTTCATTGTTGAAGATGTAATATATGTTAGCATTCCAAAATTTAATATTAACAGACAATTACAAATTTGTAAATATTAATGTCACGATTTTGAAGAAAATCAGTTTATAAATCTCAAGAAATGGAAATATTTGTAACAGTAACTATTGTTAGTATTTCAACAAAAATGTAAGCAATTAATTTAATAAATGAATTATCTTTTTCCTATAATTTTTAATTGCAATAAACAGAAAGGATTTCTATGATTAATAATAAATCATAGAGTAGGCTACGCGTTGTGACAGTGGGCCTACTGCATCATGTTTTAAATGTTTAAAGAACTTGTGTGTTTGTTATGTGTCGTGTGTTCGTAATTTGTGATTTTAAACTAAGACAACGGTAATACCCGCATAACACTTGAAAATGGCTGAATAGCCGAAACGGCCGTAGTGATATAACTAAAGACAAACATAGACTATTGTGACGGTAATCTTATTAATATATCTAATTAATAATAAATGTCACTATACAAAACAAAAGGTATTTAATAGAGTTACAGAAAATTTTAAAGCGAAAACACAACACGGCCTGTATTATGTTTGCTAATATGATTTCTTTCAACAAAGCATTACGGAATTGTGTTTATAACATTGCTCGTCACAAGCGAACTGTAAAATTCAGCAAAGTTAATTATTACTGCAAATATAAATGACGTTCATTTGTTTTAATGGAACAAAGCTTACAATTTAATTATGTAAGATGGAGGGAATTATTAAATATGTTGTGATAATTATCTGTTACGGAGGTAAAATAAATCTTACCGAATAAAATTGCACACTGTATCGCGTTTTGTATGGTGTGAATATAAGTTTTTAGCACAAGGACAACTCCAATCATTAGATCGACAAAGGGTAAATTAAGTAAAATTATATATGTTGATCTTGGTTGTACTGTTCACTTTAATATTAGTCAACAAGAAATTAAACTGACAACTTCAAAACAATAGTGATGATGCCCAAGATGTAGGTAGTACGTGGAGACATCATTGATGTATTCTATTTCAAATGCATAATAATTTGAGTTTGTGATGTTGTTTTTAGATTCGTTCATTTTATAGAGTTATTTGAAGTTTAAAATGATGTATCACTCCTAAGGGCTTTACAATTACACCGCTGAACCTCTGATAATGCAAATTTATTTATTTATTTTTTTGGTTCACTAATAATAATTTCTAAAATTTCAGCTTCCTACCCTTCCAAGTTTTTGAGTTATGTACCCCGTGATATTCCTACATTTTTAAGTTCTGTAACAAATACGATCAAATTAAAAAGTTATTCTATTATATATATAGACATATATAATAGACATACACTATTATATGTAGACACACACAGTGGAAAAAGTCCCAAGAGAATTACATAACTAGTAAGTTGGAAAGAGTTAATGTTTAAACTTTGGATTAGTTGATGGATGTAAAATAGAAAAATATAATAGGTTTAATTTACCTACACGAACAAAAAAAAAAAAAAAAAAAAAAAAAAAAAAAAAAAAAAAAAAATTTGGGCGGAGTCTCAAAATTTGGAAATATAAAACCCATTCAATGACGGATATATACAAAATACGATATTCTTTAGAATTTACTCTAAGGAAAAAAATTTAAAGAAATATTGTAGTCATATAGTTTTTAATAATTTGTTGTATATTTAACAATCCAACATATTTTACTGAAGTAAGAAAGCGAAAAATAATTTATGTCGTTAAATTTATTTAAACAACAGCTTTAAAATGAGATATCACTTGATGGGGCTTTACATTTAAAAGTTTTAAGATGCCCCTTTAAACCCTTATTTTGGGGTGGGGATGAATTCTACATAATCTCCAAAATAGTTTTTCTTTTACTCAATAATCATTCCTCAAGTTTCAGCTTCCTGACCTTTCGTATTTATAAGTTATTTAATCGACCAGAGATTTTTTTTTTACATTTTATATATCAAAAAGTAAATGATTGATATATAGTTTATGTATCAGGTACAGTATACAAGTTTCTCTTTAAACTATATAGATTTAACATATTATTAATATTTCAAGCATTAGGATAATTCAATGCTAGTCGAATGTATTTTGTTTTTTAATAGTAAAAATAATCAAACTATCATTTCAGTACTATAATCATCTTATTTTTAATCAAACCGATGTAAGACAAGTATTCTAGTTAATAAATACATAAAATTTACAAATATTAATAAAATGAAATCAATCTAACACTACCTACACTTTAAATCTTTATATTTATCCTATTATAAAATATTTCTTAAACACATTAACACTACTTCCAGTCGCACTCTAAAATATTAAATATGGCTTTATAACAATATTGATTTCCTTGGCCTACAATTTGACTATCTTCTATTAAACATGCCAATGGGTTTATTTAATACCATATGGTTGAATGTGATAAGTATGGATTGCTAAAGTTTTAATAATAAAGCAATTTATTTTTTTCATTCATAACGTTACTTTTGAATAAACGCTACATATTTGTTACTAATATAATAAGTTTCATTACCTAAATTAATATTTTTAAATGTTATTCAAATTTTGTTTTGTCATTTACGAAGGCCGAGTATTGTGTAAATATTTTTTGAAATAGTTCTTGGGTTGTAGTTACGATACATTTATAATTACGGACGTCTCTAGTTTATTTATGCGTATAATCTGATATAGGATAGTAACATATTTATTTTTCTTTGTATTGTTGTTTAAATTAATAGAAAATTGAAACATAAAATGTTGTCAAAAGTTGGATTAAAAAGTAGAACACTCCCTAAGTCACTTTTTTTAACAATATTTTTTCAAACTCAGTCTTGAATAAGATAAAACATACAAAAACTTATTAATATCTTTAGACTTACGTCAACCCTTCGTCCCCCGTTGAACTTCTCCTTAAATCAGTAGCATATTAGTCAGTCTTTATGTGTCACAGCTGTTTATTTACAGAATATTTTACAATAGCCTTACGACTATATCTTCTTTTGGACGACTTGTTCTGTGTGACTCTTCTCTTATTGGACGGAATCTGTTCAATGTTGACATTCCTTTTGTGTAGTTGTTATTGGAAAACTGTCAGCGACATCTTGTGTGAAGTAGATGTAATCAATTTGACAAGTAAAAGCTGGAAGGGAAATTTTATTTTGAAAATATTTAAAAACAGGATTGAATTCGTTTCTCAATTAATTATTATTAATTTTTGGAATTATCTAAAGTTTCAAGTATTGTGAAAAACTCAATTTGTAAAATGTGTTCTTATATCCATCCATCTTTGGTATTTATGTATTTTTTTTTTTTTTAAGTTTTTCGCTTCGAAATCACGATATACATATATTATTATTTGCTGCCGATGCCAGTGAATATTCGCCTGTTGGCCAGGACGCATGTTGTCTCTCTGTCAGTACCCACTAGTCTCCTAATGAATCTCTTGCGATAATTAAAGAAACACATTTTGAGATAATGCAATCTATTGATTATTTTACTATTTTTTACTTATAATTGATGACTTATAATTCAAGTTAATAACAGCTATTGTTCGCCCCAAAATTACTGTTGCTATATATTGTCTCTTTCTTAAGTTGATATAGACCTATTCCTGTCGGTGCTGACATTCATATTTCTTGATAGTACACGGTTAACAGTTTCTAGAACAGTATGAGTTTTCCAGCTCTGGTTTGGATGAAAATTCCGATGCAGATTAATCAAACTCTTAATATAATTATATTCATAAAGTCTTAGTTTCAACTTGACATTACTTAGTACACCAATTTAAATTGACAGTACAATTAAGAATATAAACGTGAAATTTTGCATTGTAACTATGTATACCGTACAAAATACGGTAAACACAATTGTTTTCAACAAAATTATTGTAATAATAATGCCACTCTACAATTGGTATTGAAGTTACATAATTTATAAAACTAAAACACAATAACAAGACCTGTACTACTTCACACATTGTTTGCTAATATAATTTCTTTCATCAAAGCATTGCGGAATTCTGTTTATAACATTGTTCGTCACAAGCTAAATATTAAACTCTGCGAAATTCATTATAACGGCGTATATAAATGAAGTTATATCTACTGTAAGTGTACAGTGGTGAAATCAGAACTGATTTACAGGTATGTAAATACTACAACTACTAACTGTACTTAAAAAAATGTTTGTAACTGTTTATTTTGACATTTCCGGTACTATTTAGTTTAATAAAACAAAGCTCAAAATTACGATTAGTTTAAAATCTGATGTTACGGTTTTGTTAAAATGTTTTAAAATATAGCCCGTAACGGTTCAAATATATTGCTTACCATCTCCCCCATAATGCTGCTTCTTAATTTATCGTTTAAAAAACTCCCCTTGAAGTTTATATCAATAAACTACTTCGTTGAAAATTGTGTTTCTTCTTATTTGATATGGTACGATTTTGATTGCAATAGAAGGATGGAAATCCTGCCAACAAGTTCTACTTCTTCTCCAGACCGTTTGTATACTTACAAATCCTAGCTATCCTGTCTACATTTTACACTAAATCCCCATAACAGAAATCCTCTGCTGTTGACTCCCTCCGTCAATCAAAGAACAGCACAAAGGAATGACACATATTACCTGAGCACCAATATAGATAGTAACAACTGTACTACACAAATTTTGATACCGATTCAGATTTGTACACTTCATACCTCAGTAACAATTATCACAAATTATTTAATATTCCCTCCCTTCTACATAATAAAAATTTTAACTTTGTTCTAATAAAACAAATGAACGTCATCTATATTTGCAGTAATAATTAGCTTTGCTGAGTTTTACATTTAAAACTGAACAATGTCATGAACATAATTCCGTAATACTTTGTTGAAAGTAATGTTTTTTTCCAAATGTAAATAGGTCGTGTTGTTGTTGCTTTTAGCTTTAATATTTTCTGTAAGTTAATTTAATACCTTTGGTTTAGTATAGTGACATTGAAACCTTTTCTGTTTATTGCAATTAAAAATTCATAGGAAAAAGAATCCATTGCTGATATTTAATGGAAACAAATATATTAATTTCCAATTTTTTGAGATTTGAAAACTGATTTTCTTCAAAATCGTGATACATTTGTAATTGTCTAAATTTAATGTGTACGCTTTCGGATTCCACGTTCGTCTGTTATCTTGCATATAGGAAGTACATTATTTTCATTTTGTAGTTTTCGCTTTAAATCACACAATCAATCAATACTTATCAAAATGTTCAACCATATGGTGTTAAATGAAACAATTTGCATGTTTAACAAGAGATGATGAAATCGTTATTGTTTTAAAGTCATAATTCAGACTTATAATGTGAACGAGGTGTAATTTTATGACGAAGAGGTAAGTATATTCGGAGAGTTTGTATTACGAGCAAAATTATAGTACTGTGAAATAATTCAAATATTTTACTGTAGAAGTCATGTTAGTTACATTATATTTAAATATTTTTTAAAGGGAAATATTAGTAGTTGTTATTTATTTATTATCTTGTATTTTTAGCAGAGGTATAATTTTAAATGTAAGTAATATGTATTTAGTTTAATTAATTGTTTTTTTAGAAAGCAAAGTTTGTATTTCCAGCATTGAATTATCACAATTACAATATTTCTTATTTAGAAACTAACATTTAGTAAAATTACATCGAGCCAGAATAATTAATTATACTTATAAGTCCAGCAGATATTTGCCATTGGAGTAACTAAAATTATTTTTTTTAAAAAAGATTCATAATATGATACATTTCATTTGTTATTAATTGTAAATTTGTATTGTTACTAATAATGTTTAAATGTTATTATAAATTTCCACGTCTCAAAAATACAGAGTGTCCATAAAGTATGGAATATATAAAAAAATTTAAATCGACTAAATATGAAAAGTTCATTTTTTATATGTTTATAAAACATTTAGTTCTAGTTTTGATAGTTTTAAATTTTGGCAGAAATCTTGGATTCCCCATTTTGAAATTAGGTTAATGTTTTTAAATAATAAACTTGACACAAGTTTTGACACTGTATCTTTATTCTGAGTTCAATAATCTAATCAGTTTTTTTTTATATTTTATATTGCTAAGATATATTATATTGCTTTATTTTATATTAAGTTAGAATATAATCAACTAATACTACGGGAGAACATTTAAAACTATAATATTTACAGGTTGACAAACGAATTTCCTACTTACCGTAAAACATGCCGTAGTTTTTCCTGACCTGGTTCTTCTTGATTACTTCCTATTTGGATTAAAAATTAACATGCATTTTAACCCTCCAGAAAACCTAAATTAACTACAAAATACAAACAGAAATTAACTTTATTACGGAGCAGACTATTTCTAAAGTTGTTCTTGAATTTTTTAACTGTTTAGGTCTATGTCAAATAGATCTAGGGAAACAATTTCTTCATCTTCGAAAATAGCAAGTTCAAAATTACAGCATTATAAGGTGAACTCATTTGTACACCTGTAAATTAAGATTTTAAATGTTCTGTAGTTATATTAGTAATGTAGTGTCATCTCATCCCAGTGCTATCTCACCCAACATACAAATTTCTAGAAAAAAATGCCATCTCGTCCATTGCAGTTTTACATTTGATTAACCTAACCTAACCTAACCTAACCTAACCTAACGGCCGCTTTGAATATTTTCAGATTTTATTTGTAATTTATGTCAAATAATTCTGTTAATATATAAGCGGTTTCATGTTCTACAAACCATGAGGTGGAACATTAGAACAGACTGTTGTTGAACTGCGCAACCTGGAGCCTAGGTAAGGAGCACCCGTAAGAAGATTAGTTTTCTCCATGTATTACATACAAGGCGAGTTTTAACATGATTGTACATGATTTATAGTATTTTGATATAAGAGCATTTAGTTTAATAGTTTTAAGCTAGAAAATATGGAAGACCCGAAATATTATAAATAATAAGAATTTTATAAAACTATAAATGTATGCTACTACAAACGTTCCAATAGTTTTTGTAGACCTGTCAAGTAAACAATAGCATAAGTTTTTGAACGAGATGGCACTAGTTGGTGGGTAAAGAATTAACCCTCTGCCCTACGTCCGTGGAATCTGGATGAGATAGCACTTGGATGAAATAGCAATTGGACGAGATGGCACGACACCGTATTAGCTGATGACACTGGGAATGTGATATAAAAATTTAAAAAACAGATTCCAGCATTGAACCCAAAATTCAAAAAAACAATGTAAAAACATGTGTCGCATGACCTTATTCCTATTTAAAAAATAAACCTAATTTCAAGATAGCAGATCCCAAGATTGCTGGCAATTTAAAAGGATCGAAACAGGAAGTAAATATTGTATTATGAATATATATACCATAAACGCCATTCTTATGTTCATTCGTTTAAAAAATTTATTATATATTCCATGCTTTATGAACACTATATAAATCCAATTTATTACTTTCCTTAAAAGAAAAAAATTAATTTCATCATTCTTATAAAAATTACAACAAATATCAGCAGTAGATAGTAACACTAATAAATATTTCTATTTATTACATCACTTCCGTTAGTAGAAAAATATAAGTATAAAACAAAAATAAGAAATATACGTTTATGTATATATTATATACATAAATATTACATTAAAAATACGTACATTCACTTATGATTGTTCCAGAATTTGTCACCAAAAATCTCTTTCAAAATGAATGGAACTGATGCCAACAACTCTGGCACAGGTTATCATGTACTTGATATGGAATTTATAAACAATGTGGCCAATTACTACACCTACCCCTTGGGTGTGGTCGGTATTGTTTTGAACCTGTCAGTTTTAATTTCTTCCGGGCTTATTTTAAAGTCAAGAGTTCAGCCAAGATCAACATATATTATAGTAGGCAATATTGCGTTTGTCGACATAATGTTGGGAGCAATACTTTTAGTAGACATTCCTTTCTATCTTGTACAAGAAGGATTTCAGTGTCCTGTTTTCTACGGTAAGTTTTTAACTTTTATGAATTTATACCAATTTGTTCACTATTTTGAAGCAATGAACTTTCATTTTAAACTACAATATTTCGTAAAATAAATAGTAATAATTATAATTTATGGATTGAATTAATAAATAAATGCGATAAATATTCTATTTTGTCGATTGTTATTCCAATAAATTTTCTGTAAATAATGCATAACTTAATTAAACAAATCAATATAACAGCTGGTTGAATATATAATGAGTCACACGAAGAGGTTCATTAATTGTCTATTAATTGCTCAACCGATTGTTTTGAAACTTTAAATATTTTCAATAAAGTTACCAAAAATGTTTTGTGAGAATTTCAACACACTGATATTTATAGGAAAAAAAATGACGGCAACACAAAAAACGGCTATACTTTTATGTCTTTAAACTCTTGCAGATTTAATTGTTGAATACCTTTCCCTTTTCAAATTAAAAACCGCTGTTGATTCAAATTAAACGAAAATTACACTAAAATAAAAACTTATAACCTAATTCTCTTGAGTAAAATTTTATGGTCCATTGTAGTTTCAAAATGGATTTTACAGTTGAGCAAAAAGCAAAGTGTAGTGCGTAGGGGATTTTTTTAAAATAACGTTACAGAGTTAATTAGACAAATTCAAGTTGTTTTTCCAGGTGTTGATCTACTCACTCAATAATTAAGTTAAACAGTTGTTGTAGGAAACAGGAAAAGTAGTGAAAAATACTCTCGATCTCCTTATAAGCGACGAGTAGAACTAGTTAGTATGCGCTTCATTACTAAGTTCTCTAGGTAAACCAAAATCATGTAGAAAATTAGAGCTTGAAACTGGAGTTCCCAAATATTCAGTGCAAATCGTAAAGTAAAACCAAATTAAATATTACAATATCCACCTACCCCATAACCTTCTCTGTTTGACTTTTTCTTATGTGGTTATTTAAAACAGCAAATGTACACTAACAACGCAAATGTAAAACAGTTTTAACAATGATGAGGATTTGAAGAGCGTTATCGAAGAGGAATTTCTTCAGATTCCACGTAACTATTACGAGTCAGCGATACAATTTTTTTTTAATATTATTTTCGTTGGTTTTTAAAACAAACAATTAGATTTGTTTCAACAGAAAATTAGTTTTGCATCAAATTACGTTTGTAGAAGGTAAAAGTATTATTTTTTAAACCTGCCACAAGCGGCATTTTAATATAACGATATATTTCAACGGTTGTTTTTTTTGTGACGCCACAATTTTGTTTCTAAACATCGGTTTGTTGTAATTTTCACACAATATTTTGGCAACTTTATTAAAAAGTGTGTAAAGTTTCAAAAGAATAGGTAGGAATAAACAATGAGTAGGAAATCAAAACCGTGTACTTCTTTGTAAGACACACTGTGTAATAATGGGATGTCACATGATAGCTTGAACTAAAAATTATACTCTGATTATTAACAAACGAGCCAAGTTATACAAATAGGAAAACAAGGGTAAGAGGCTTGGTGAGGTGGAAAATAATAATATATATTGTGAGAATATTTTATAAATTAAGATATTAAATAATAATTAAGATTTAAATGCTATATCAAAGGTTATTAAATTTGTTGTAATATGTATTTTACTACAGGTCTGGGAAATTCTATTCAATATATATTTAACCTCCGAGACCTAGTTCTCATAATTTATGAATCATACAGCGTAGTGATATTAACCTGTAAAATGTAATATAATGCGCATGAGCTCTACGAGTCATTTTACTATGCGTGATCTATGAAACCTAGACGCAAAAGCGGTTGCGTACTTTAAAATGTCATGAAATCTTGAATATTGCTTATTTTTAACTGAAATATTGTATTGAGAAACATAAAAAGTGTACGGCGTAATAAAGGATAATCTAATTGTTAAAACAGAAGGTGTGTAGAACGCGAATTGCATAAATTACGCTAGTAAAATGCAACGATATGAACACTACATATTTATCTATCTTTGTCACTGTAAAACTAATGGATGGAACCAATATTTGGATCCTATAATTGATCCACATCTCACGAAATATCCACATATATGGTGGGTTGAACACCATCCTATGGTAGTTGAGAAATAATATAAGATCAGCTATAGAAAGGTTTATGAATATGAAGTAAGTTTAAACACTGATTTTATTCTCCATAAAGCGACAGTTAGAGTAACTTTTAAGTTAAACCCCATAGAGGATTGTATTTAAATATCAAAGTCTAGTTACAATTCTTTTTTCACATTTCTTTTTTTTAAAACATTTTATTCCTTTTTAAAATTAACTATAACATTTTTGATATAAATAAATTGTTAGCTATAGAAACAGTAATATGACAATTTTTCTCACAGTTAAAAAATGACCTTCATGTGGATTCGTGTAACACCAATAGTGTGGGTTACAAACATCCGTTACTGTGACGTGACGTTCTAAAATTTACTGTTTTCTTTTATGAAGAAAAGTTACAAGTCAAAATTTAAGAGAAACCTACACCAAAATCTGGTCTGTAACCCTAACCTAACCTAACAAAAATCTTGTCTGTAAACCTAACCTAGCTTAACCTAAACAAAATTTGATCTACGTAATCAAAATGTGGTCTGTAAACCTAAGCTAACCTAACAAAAATCTGGTCTGCAAACCTAACCTAGCTTAACCTAACCAAAATATTACCTGTAATCCTAACCTAATCAAAATCTGGTCTGTAAACCTGAGCTAACCTAACAAAAATCTGCTCTGTAAAAGTTTCTAGTCATTTTCTGCGTACCTGTCACTGTAAAAGGATAATGCAACTAATGTTCGTAGCGTTTGGTTTACGTTTTTATTTAATTCTACATAGTTTTAAATGATGTTGTTGTTTAAAATTTAATTATATTTATTTTTATCTACTTGTATATTATGTATGTATCATATATCTATTTTCCTGGAGTTTATATATGTGTTCTAAAATTTATATGTATTAATTTTTATTGTTAATTGTTTGAATTGTATTATACATGGTGTCCAAAAGTATGGTGAAAATTGAAGGAAATTATTCTGTAGATCACTATTAAAAAAAAAAAAAAAAGAATATTTGTTTTTACCCAAAAAGGCTTAGTTTCCCAGATGTTCGCCATTTTGAAATTATTATTCTTAATGTTTCCTTTATCCTGACCCACAGAATGATTTCCTAAGATTTTGTAGCTTACTTAAGAGCCACCCTGTATATATCTAATCTACTGGAGTCGCTGTAACAGATCATACATGAAAGTTAAATAACAAGTAACGTTAACTTGATTCCAGGTTTTATTGAATGGTATGTTATTGAGCGTGTTACTAAACGCAGTCGATGGATATATTTACATTTGTTGTGGATTATACTACTCACGTTGGATGATCACAAATAGTACTCGTTACTTGGTGATAGCAACATGGGTGTTCAGTTTACTTACTGGCTTCTTGCCTCAGATATTATTCAACAAATCAACAACCAACTACTGTCTGTATTTCAGTTCAACGCCATTCTTTGTGATACTATTTATAAACTGCATAGTTGTAATACCGTATATAATAACAATTTGTATATACGTTTCTATTACCATTACTGCAAATAAAGCTTATAAACGAACTCGCGAAGAAAAAGAAAGGGGAACGAAAGAATCAAATTCATTTTCGGGGAATAGTATCAGTTTATTTAGTAGTGAGAGTATTCAGACAACAGTTGACGATTGGCTTTCTGGAAAAACTGAATTCATGCTAGAAAATAAAAAGCAAAAAAGATAAAGCGTGAACAAATAAACGAAAACGATGTTTTTTGTATTAGTTTTAAAAGAATAAACAATCAAAATATAGCGTCAACCATACAAGATAACCTTTACGAAACAAACAATGATCAAAGTAATGACGAGAAAATTGAAACAGAAGGAAATTCAAATATAGATAACAGAAACAACGTTAAAATCAGTGAACAAAATCAAAATAATGCCAACATAAAGTCATCAACTAAAAAAAAACAGATTAATAACACGCTAATCAAGTATGATTATGCTGTTAACCACTTGCACCTTTATTATTGGATGGGGTCCGTTTTTATTGTGTATATTATTATACACGATATTTTGTTTTTCGTATCAGAAATCCCAAACTTGATTTATGTATGATAAAATTTTGTTTTTTTTATGCGTTAACTGCGCTTTGCTGTCTTTATTAATAGCTCCTATTTTATATTGGTGGGGAGACACGCAATTCAGAAAAGCTTTCTTAAAAGTGTGTTTTAAAAATTCAGTCAAGGATAAACGTAGACGTAATATCATAACGGCTTTGAAAACGTAAGACTTTATGAGGATATGATTAATATGTTTCTCATAAAGTCGAAGTTAATAAATAAATCGTTTGTAATCTCGATTTAAAATGAAGGATATAATTAGCATTTGTTAATTGTAGAGAGTAAGGAAAATCTTTAAAAAGATAGATGGCACAAAATATAATTTTAAAGCCAATTTTTTTTTTTCTTCTTTTTTAATAACTGGAATTATGGAATAATATATTTTAAGAACGTCATTTTTAACCGTTAGCTTTGAAACTGAATTCATAGTTGCTTTTCAAAATGTGAGAGAAAAATGTCTCCAAGAATAGTTAGAATAAAGAATTATTTAACAATTAATTATTGAAATTGGATTTAATCTTTTTATGGGCTTAAAATGCAATATCAAAAAAAGTTTTGTTAATTGTTATTAACATAAGCTTCACTATTAACAGATTCGTATGTCTTGGACTAAAAATTATATATTACATGGAGTCTGAAATTTGAAATATTTAAGAGAAATACTAATAATAAATTGTTTGTCATAAGATTTTACATCGTTATCTTCCACGCTCATAACGTAAAGTATCCTTATCGCTTCAAATCTAGCCTCATAGGGTCACTAAATAATATTTCGAAATATAAAAAAACTGAAAGTTTTCCTTAACTAATATATACCGTTCATTTTATTAGATTTGCCCAGATAATATGTATAGAATTTAATTTAGTTTGTGTGGTTATTTTAAACTTGTGAAATAAATATTAGTTGCATTTTAAAAATTTATGTTGTGAAATAAATTTGTTTTACGTAAGTCCTAATTTCCATCATAAACTTGTTACTTATAGTATACGTTCTAATGGCACCTACTTCATAGAGTTCGTGTAGAGACATGAACTGGACTCAGAAAAAACAGTCAACGTCACAGTGAACACTTAGAACATTTTAACTATCTGAGGAATTTCTGTGTGTTTTGGGGGAGGGCCCACATAGAATAAACGGTGGTTTAATTCTTCGTATTGATCACAAATTTTATTTATACAGCAATTTTGGAAACTAAGGTTTTAATCCTTTAAAGAAATGTATTTATAAAAGTAAATAAAGATTGATTTTATTTTTAATGATGTCAAAAACACACTATATACTAAAAATATACTAAAAACATAACATGGCTCTTATAAAATAAAACAAACTTAATAACAACAACAGAAAAAAAAGTACTTTAATAATAATTCGCTCTGATTACTTATTTGTAACTACATAGATATTCACTGATTATATAACCTGAAATTATCAAGTTATTTGTTCGAACTAAAATACGTAAATTATACTTCATGTTTAAGTTATTAATAATATATCAGATAAATATTTAATAACAGTGAAATAAGAGTTTTTTTAATGAACATATTGTACTTAAAAAAAATAGTACTTATTTATATTTTTGTTTGAAGTATAATTTATGAACCACAAACTAAAAGGCAGGAAATTAAATAAGTTAACCAGGTTTTCTAAATATACAATCAAAGAAGAAAGAAACTATTTTGTGCGACAATAAATCAAAAATTATTAAAATCAGTATTGAGCTCATCTGAACTGAACAATAATAATAATAATAATAATAATAATAATAGGTTAATTACTTATGTATTTTAAAATACATTATTAATAGTTTTTCCGTCCATTTTTCTTCTTAACAAAGTTCTTTCCACATATGAATGCCTGATGTGTTCTATTAATACAGTGTGTTTCTTCTACATCCAAACTGTATTTCTTTTTTTGATGGTAGCTACAAAACTAATAAAGTAAACTGACTTTTGTTAGTTGTAATATATTCGTGTAACCTGGAGACGAGTTTTTATGATGACGTCATTACCAGTCTGACAGTCAATGCGCCATGAGTTTCACGCGTAATCAGAGGATTGTATTTACTTCGCCTTCGCAGTAAAATCAACAATATATAATATTTTACAACGTTAATTATAAGCCTATAAGCCGCCAACTTTCATTACGTATGCCGGAGTGTACAGACTAAGTTCAACTGAATCTTGTGTGTTCTCTCGGTAATTCATTTGATTGTTAAATATCTCAACATATGGAAGCATCTTATTTAAGCTGTTAAGGATCACTGACATCTTATTTGAAGCTGTCGCCATGACAAGTTCGGTTAGTCCAATGCTGTGTCAACTTTGTACCTCATGATGTTGTCCGGGGGGGGGGGGGGAACTTCGGCTGGTGGTCTACCCTATAACGGTCGCCAGACTCAGTATGTAAGATGTGAGGTCAAGTATCGCGTGAGCGATCTGATGGCTACTCAAAACACGTTGTTTAGGTAACTTTGACAACATGAGTTCTAGGAGAATGGGAACATTCTAGAAATCGGTTAGTGCACTACATCGGCCCAAGAAACCATGAGGGCAAGCTATCTGGCATGCTATAACGGAGGCTCTGCCGTACTTAAAAACGTTACCAGGTTGCTATGACGGAATCAAATTAATGACTATTTGTCATAATAATTGGGACGGTTCTGGATTGTAGGCTTAGAATATTACATTGATAGATTAACTTATTGTGTTTATAAATGTCAAAATATTAAGGGAGAACGTTACTAAACGGGATAAATATATGTTATTATGTTTTTCTTATATGAGAGAGACTTAAAATTATTTATAACATTAAAGTCCTGAAGTTTTTAATACGAACACTTTAGTACTGAACCATTGTTTGCTTAGCTCTTTTATTTATTTTTCTTTAACCCGATAACAAGAATCGATGTTTCCTAACACAGCTATATATAATAATTAGTTGTAAAAATGAGCAATAAATTGTGAAAAAGCATTACACAAACTTTCTCATTCACTTATGTTTAAAACAAAAAAAAACTAATGGAAAAAATTATTATCATTTAATATCAATTCGATAGTTGTTAATCGAAAAGTAAAAGTGAACAATGGACAAAGTTTTTAAAATAAAATACTACGTTTAAATTTGCTTTACGTGCGACACAAACACGTCTTTATAATAAATCGTATTTGAATAAAATCAAGCTTTTATGGTATTAATAGTTCATTTTTGTGTTATTCCAATTATTTTTTTAAGTAAACTATCTATTTAATAAAATAGACACGATTAGTTACCACACAAATCATTTAAATAAAGTAAAAAAAATTTTATTATGTGTGAATTTTAAAAATATGTATTGATACTTTTGTTATTTGAAAGAGTCAACTATAATTTTGAAATGCTTTGAAGGTCGACGGTTGTCTGTCTTTGTAAGTTTTGCAGTTGTGTTAAAACATCTGCGTAAATAAATGTGTTATGGAAAAATTTAGCTTTCATCGAATAAATGTATTTTTTCTTATCTTTAATAACTAACTCAGTTGAATAGAAAACAATTATTAGTTAAGGTAGCATCAAATTAGGTTGTCTGAAACTATAATGTAATTTAATACTTAGTTAATCGCGTGTTTAAACTGAGTCGAAAAAAATCGAGTTGGCTGTCTGGCAAAATTGAAATGCACGTTGTAAAAATATCACACAAACTTTCTCACTTACCTAAACCAAATAAAAATGAACTAAAACTAATTTCATCGAAAATGGTAGTTGTAAAAAGAGTCTTTGATAAAACTTAAATACAGAAATATGTCGTAAAGTATTTCTCTTGTGACATAAACGGGTGCTTAGTGTAAATAGTGTTTGGTTAAAATCCTGCTTTTATGGTCATCATGGTTATTGTTTCCCATTATTACTGAACCGTTGTACTTTTTCATTGTGATTTTGTGTACATTTTGAGGTAATAATCTTCACATTTGACTAAAATTTGAAGAACTGTCTGGAGGTAATTAGGAAAAAGTCTTTCTATTGGCCGATAATTCTTTCATTTTTGTAAAAATGGTTTCTAGCATGATTTTTGAGCAATTAGAGGCTACATTTGAGCAGAATTTGATTCGAAGAGTTATAGTTACTTTTTAGAAAATCATAATTCTATGTTTTTTTTTCTTTTGCAGCTCTAACGGGAAAAATGCAACTATTAAAATTGGTTCACGCTATTGGGACAGCAGACGTGACGGAAAACATATTGAAATTATTACAAAAAAAAATTGTACTAACAATGATCTTAAGGAAAGTTGTTGTAGATTTTATGACCAATCACACAAGTCTCTTTATACTACATATGTGTGAGTAAGAAACCACAATTTTTATTCAGCATGTGTTTATCTTGTAAAGTAATGTGATACAAATTAATAACTTACCAATAATAAATTGGGAAGCAGTTAGCGGAGGCTTAGCTCCTTAAGCGTATGTTACGGAGTTTTAGTATAGATTTAATCTTGTTATTCACCTGTGTAAGATTCAAAGAATGTTTAAATGAAATTGTATGGCAATACTCTCATGAATGAACTACATTCTTGAATATTTAATGTGAAATGTATTTAAATAAAATACTTATTTAAAATACACTTAAAAAGTCAGAATCGATAGACATTGACCCCAACGTGCCTACATTCTAATATGTTGGAAACTAATACTCGTACTAATCTAAGAAAGATTAGGTCGAACAATCAAAATATCTAAGATTAACAAAGGAGGAATGGAAAACATGTTGTAACGAGAAAGTATATTGGTGGACTTTATACATTTATATTTATATTAAATTGTCATTTGCTACCATTGTTGTATAAACTAATAAGACATTTTAAAAGTAATAATCAACCTCCGTGATCAAGTGAAAATATAGAAAGTTAGAAATGTCAAAACGCCAATATTGCCTAGAGTAACATGTTTGAAACTAAAAATAAAAGTTTTACTCTAAAAAAGGAACCCATAGCCACAGATATAAAAGTAGAAACAGACTGCCAAATGACATAATAAAATCAATATGCGATTTTCAATTCAAATAGATGTCCGGACAGGACAGTGGGGATTTTGTCTGATCGCAGTCACCATGTCGTCACTATGAGTCTGCTTTAGTCTACAGGTTCACACCTGGAGGTCTCTCCGCCATCTTCAATACATGATTATTGATCTTACTAATAATTTTTCCCTTTTTAAAAAAAATTTACTAATAATTAATCCAATAATCTCTGAAAATTTGTAATATCATTTAAATAGTACGTTAACAGTGAGGTAAGCTTCAACATGATTAACCGGTGCAATGTAATATTTCTTAAAAACAAGGGTTAATGAAATTGTTTTTATTATATGTAATTTTAAACTATGCAAAAAATTGTACTAACTTTTTCACATAAAATTTAACTAAATCAAATAGTAACAACAACAACAAAAATCTTTGGCTACGTTAAACTAAAACTGATATTTTCTTAATTACAGATGTGTCCCCCTGTACATTTTACATGGGAGATAAATTAAGTATTTATAATTGGTATATTGTTTTTGCAAAAATTTTTTATAAATATTGTAAACAAATATTTACATATAAAAAATCAGCTAAAGTTTACTTCGCTTATGGCATAACCCTCGTCCTAAATGTAAATATCATTGTATAGAATTTTTTATTAATGGCACATTCATTTTTTGATACAATATTGCGGCAGTTTGTTGTAGAAGCTCAAACCAAAGCAGCTAACACTGTGTTCTCGTCTATCGATTGGGTACGTAAATAATCCCTTCTGCATGTAATACTCATGTTGGTGATTAATGCATAAACTCTCGTTGTTTTGAAAGAATAATAAAACGACATTTAAAATGTGAATAGTAGGCAGTTTAACTTACTTAATAATATGAGCCTCTTTCCCAAAGATCCATCTTCGTGTGAACTTTCAACTTCCTAGGTCACTTGTTTTCACAGATACAGTTGACTTTTATATAGATTTGTAAAATTAAAAATTTATAATAATAATTCGTGTGAATAGGGTGATTATTTTAAATCGTTAATGTTTAAACATTTTTATAATTTAAGTTAGAAGATAAGTGTACTTAAAAGTATACAAACAAATTTATACAAGAAAGACATCGATGTAATCAGGTATTTTTACAGTGGATACAATGTACATGTAAATTGTATTTTAATGGAAAAATACAAGTAGCTTAAAACAATACCAGTTTACAAACGATAAGTTTTTTGTTTTATTGGAGTGTTGATCTACATGAGTATCCGATACTGAATAAACATACGTGGCTTTCATTGTGTTTCTGGGGAAAGATAAAAGTTGAGAGGTTTTTAAACAAATTACAAACAAATAATTGCCTAAAACAAAGGATTTGATTTATACATTTCCGTACTCGTTACAGTATGGTTTATTATTTTATCATTCTCTTTTTTGACGAAATAAAATACAAAAAATCATTGAATAATAACTAAATGAGGTCTCCAATTTGAGCTGACGTATTTATGGCGCGTATAAATAACAAGCATAAACATACTATATTGATGCTTCTGTTATTGATTGGTCTAAAGATTATGTACGTCACAGAATGAGTGGTTTTTACTGAAAGCTTTATTTGTAAGGTGAATGTAATGTTCATTTAACATTAACAATATTGTTTTAAATAACTTCTGTAGATTATAGAGATTGTTATTTCTGTACTTGATAGAGTTAACTCATCACTACTTGACACAATTGTTGATAAATGTGTGGAGAAGATGGTGACCAAGTTACGTATTTAAAAAATATATAATTACGTAAATTGAGGTAGACAGAAATTTCCAAAGGCTATGCGTATTGTTTTAGAAAACACTTAGTCAATTAATGTTTTAAACTTTTGAAGTGAGTTTATTCCTTATAAGTACACCATTTAAAGGAGTTTTCTTACTGTCTCCTAGCTACGAGTAAGTACCCGAGTTAAGGCCTAATTTGGTCTCGCCATAGTGTAGATTTTTATGCGTTAAGTCTTAAATGTTTTTTAAAGAAATTTATAAATAGCATAATATTGAATTAAATTGCATAAACCAAAAACAACCGTTTATGCATTAAATTTTACATTTTGGTGCATGTGTTATTTAAAATGCTAAATTTTGTGAAAATAACTTCATTGGTGGAAAATGTAAATACAGGTGGGTTAGGAAACACACAAACACACACACACACATACACACACATAACACACACACCACACATATACACCACACTCACCCCCCCCCCCACACACACACATAAGTAGGCTTAGTTTAGGTTAGGTTAGATTATATTGGGATTTGTTGAACACTATATGTTCGACATACGACAGATAGATTAGGTTCGGTTAGGTTGTGTTGGATTAGGTTAGGTTAGGTTAGATTATATTGGGATTTGTTGAACACTAAATATATACGACATATAGATTAGGTTCGGTTTGGTTGTGTTGGATTAGGTTAGGTTAGGTTAGGTTAGGTTGTGTTGGGTTAGGTTAGGTTAGGTTAGGTTGTGTTGGTTTAGGTTAGGTTAGGTTAGATTATATTGGGATTTCTTATACACTATATATACGACATACGACAAATAGATTAAGTTAGGTTAGGTTGTGTTGGTTTAGGTTAGGCTAGGTTAAATTATATTGGGATTTGTTGAACACTATACATACGACAGACGACAGATATATTAGGTTAGGTTAGGTTAAGTTAGATTATGTTGGGATTGTTCAAAACTATACATACGACATACGACTGATAAATTAGGTAAGGTTAGGTTGTGTTGGATTAGTTTAGGTTAGGTTAGATTATATTGGGATTTGTTGAACACTATACATACGACATACAACAGATACATTAGGTTAGGTTAGGTGGTGTTGCATTAGGTTAGGTGGTGATGCATTAGGTTCGGTTAGGTTGTGTTGCATTAGGTTAGGTTATATTATATTGGGATTTGTTGAACACTATACATACTACATACAACAGATACATTAGGTTAGGTTAGGTGGTGTTGCATTAGGTTAGGTGGTGTTGCATTAGGTTAGGTTAGGTTGTGTTGCATTAGGTTAGGTTAGATTATATTGGGATTTGTTGAACACTATACATACTACATACAACAGATATATTAGGTTAGGTTAGGTTGTGTTGCATTAGGTTAGATCAGGTTAGATTATATTGGGATTTGTTGAACACTATACATACGACATACAACAGATACATTAGGTTAGGTTAGGTGGTGTTGCATTAGGTTAGGTGGTGTTGCATTAGGTTAGGTGGTGTTGCATTAGGTTAGGTTAGGTTGTGTTGGATTAGGTTGTAACATCCTAATTCAAAATTACATCTGCATTTTTGTTATCGACAGTCCACTCGCCGTTCCTCTTATCTTCCCTCTCTATCGCATGATTCATGCAAGCGCAAAGTCCAACCAACCGGTCGGCAGACCTGATCTAAAACTCTAGTCAGTCTATCTGAAATTACTCACGATGTTCTACATTCTATTATAAGCTCCGTCAGACATTTTTTTTTGTTCTCAAAATTATTTCTCAGTTTCTAAACGACATGTTAAGTTACAGTTTTGTGCGCTTTAGTTTTTTTAAAAAATGTTAAGTAAATTATTATTTTTCACGGCACAAGCTCACGTGATCTGCGACAGGATTTTCCAGGTATTTCGAATTTACAGATTTTATCATATCTTAAATTTTGTTAATGCTTTAAAATAATTTGTTAATTATCATGTATTCTTTAAAATATGTATTTCATGTTTTATTTAATATTCAATGTTCTTTTTGAAACTGAAATATAAAACAATTAGAGAAATCTATTCTAAATCAGAAAATTTCGTTTTACAGACTTTTGCAGATCTTTGCAAGTCTTATACAAGCTTTTAATTACAATCATAACGAATTTCTGTCATACAATCAATTTTCTTTAATTTTGACAAATAACCAGATATTTGCTTTAATAATGAACAATAATGCTACAACATGTCTGATTTTGAACAGACGCTAAAAAACATGTTTTTTGCTATAGCTAATACGCTGGTAGGAGAAACTCAGCAATTCTTGCCTCAGATTGCATAGACCAGCTAAAGATCTAAACATGTTTCGTCCTGTTGGCAAAACACTTTTTTTTTTAATATACCTTCAGAGTTTCAAGTGCACAAAAGTGATGTTAAAAAAAAACTGACTTTATAGAACTTTAATTAAACTCATATTGTACATGTGCCTAAATTGCTTCAGCGAATATGTTTTTTTTTTAAGCTATCTTTTAGATGTAGACTTGTGTAGTTATTCATAAAATATATAAAAAATTATTGGGTGGAGCCTGCATGCAAACTTTCGGTCCTAACAACCTCCAAGAGGTTATTTTCTAAATTAATATAATTGACGTCAATTAATAAAATTTCAATCTTCAAAATTTTATTTCCTTTTAAAATAAACTTCTCATTTCATAATAAATTCTTTACCTAAAACATATATATATTTATTGGCCAATATAGCATTTAAGAAATTTATCAAATAAGTAATATTATGTAACTGTTTTAAAAAACTATCATCTCATAAAGTCAAAAAGGGGGGAATAAATATCAGTATCTTTTCATCTTTTTTTTATTTTGTAAGTTTTTACATTTAAGGGCGTATAATCTTTTTTTTTTTGGATTAATTATAATCCTGTTAATTGTTAAGCTGTGCTCATTGTCTTTTGTTAAATTTTGTAACTATAAAATATATAAACTAAAAGGGGGGAGATAAATTTTCAGAATCTATTGATTAATTTTTTTATTTAAATTATAATATGTTACATTAAGGGCGTATAACTTTTTAATTATAATATTGTTAATCATAAGCTTTTATTGATGATTTGTCTCAGGATGTCTTTCTCAGTTGTAAATGATAAAATCTGAAACCTCGAAATTTCTTTTGTTTCAATAAACTTGAGCCTTGTTAATTACTAAATTTGTCTTTGTCTTTTTTTTATTTTTATTTTCAAACATTGTTACCATTTGGTTCCGCCTTTTCTTAAATTTAAGTCCCCTGGTAACAAGGTTAGGTTAGGTTAGATTATTGGGATTTGTTGAACACTATACATACTACAGACGACAGATAGATTAGGTTAGGTTAGGTTAGGTTAGATTATGTTGGGATTGTTGAAAACTATACATACGACATACGACAGATAAATTAGGTAAGGTTAGGTTGTGTTGGATTAGTTTAGGTTAGGTTAGATTATATTGGGATTTGTTGAACACTAAATATATAGGACATACGACAGATAGATTAGGTTCGGTTTGGTTGTGTTGGATTAGGTTAAGTTAGGTTAGATTATATTGGGATTTGTTGAACACTATACATACGACATACAACAGATACATTAGGTTAGGTTAGGTGATGTTGCATTAGGTTAGGTTAGGTGATGTTGCATTAGGTTAGGTGGTGTTGCATTAGGTTAGGTTAGGTTGTGTTGGATTAGGGTAGGTTATATTGGGATTTGTTGAACACTATACATACGACAGACGACAGATAGATTAGGTTAGGTTAGGTTGTGTTGGATTAGGTTAGGTTAGGTTAGATTATATGGGGATTTGTTGAACACTATACATACAACATAAAACAGATACATTAGGTTAGGTTAGGTTAGGTTATATTGGGATTTGTTGAACACTATACATACGACAGACGACAGATAGATTAGGTTATGTTAGGTTGTGTTGGATTAGGTTAGGTTAGGTTAGATTATATGGGGATTATTTGAACACTATACATACAACATAAAACAGATACATTAGGTTAGGTTAGGTTAGGTTATATTGGGATTTGTTGAACACTATACATACGACAGACGACAGATACATTAGGTTAGGTTATGTGGTGTTGCATTAGGTTAGGTTAGGTTAGGTTATATTGGGATTTGTTGAACACAATACATACAATAGACAGAAGATAGACATCAATCCAAAAACTACTTTTATGGACTTGGGTTCCTCAAAACTGATGTAACCACGACAAACTCGATATAGAATATGTTGACCCTTCATTTAACCATTTTTAGATTACGTAAGAAAATAATGAAAGGTCTCCCTACCGTTCAACTGTTTCCTAAATTGACGACAGACGCTAAAAAAAAAGGTAATAATAGACATCATTTTCCTCCTATTTTATTCCTTTTTTTCGGTATAGAGAACTAGAAAATAGATTCTTAAAAATAAAACAATCATCACTTACTTGTTAATCATTTTTATAGTTTATTTAAAGCATTGAATATATATATTTAATATGACAACAGTTGTGATAGATTGAGCCTTTGATGAATTGCTGCTACGTTTCATCAATTACAATATCCATTTTCACAGTAATTACTGATGCACATTAAGGGATCCCAACACTGTAATAAAAAAAGTAGCTAATAATACAAATAAATTTTACTCAATACAAATCAATAATATCGTAACCTCAACTAATTTCTTAGATAGAATTAAATTTCACAATCTCCCTCTACTTATTTGCGTGATTTTTACTTAAGAAACGGTTTGGGTAATTATAAAATCAGTAATTTATTGTTAGCTCTTACTAATTAGTATTACCAGTTCCTCTAATAATCCATGCAAAAATGTTGCACAAACTTTTTCACTCACCCATCCCCAAACCCAAATAACAAAAATGTAGTCACCAAATATGATATTTCGGCTTTTTTCAATTAAAATGTAAATTTGAACAATGTACACCGTCTTTTTTAAAACAAGTATTTATCTTTAAACTTGATACACTTTACCATTCGTGTTGATTAAAATCACGGTTTTAATGACCGGGGGGTCATAGTTCATAGTTGATTCTGGCTAATTAGTAGGAACTTTAATTGTTTACGTGCCATTTTGAAAACATGTATGAGTTTTAAGGGAATTAATAAGTAATTATCAATATATAAAATACTTTTATAAGGCTGTTTTTATTTGTGATAAAAACGACAATAGCCTACTTACGGGTTTATTCGATTCCACCAAAAAGCATGTACCATATGCTTTATTGCATCTGTTGCTGCAACATTGCCTATCTGAAGTGCACTGTAAAACAAAATAATTATGATTTTATATTTATATAGTATAATATAGAAAAAGAAGAAAAAAATAATATATGTATGTGATCTTCAAATAAGTCTATGAAACTAAGCTATTATAACCTCATTTAAAACAGAGACAGTTCAATCAGAATCGGAATTGTTTTGGTTTTTTAAATCGCAATGATATGACGTTACATATTTTTAGACATAAAAAATGAAAGTATCAACTGTATCTTGTCTCGGGACAAACTATTATCATTTATTCATTGTCCTTCTTGACTTCATTTGGTGAGTTAAATTTAAAAGTATTAAAATTTATTTTATTTAAGGTTTCATCGTCTTGAAAAAAAAGTAGAAGAACAAGGTGTAAAATAAATATCTTCATGCCCTCGAATAATCTAATAGGAAAAAAAACAATAATTGTTGAAAGAGACCTGTTAGCAGAGTGGATGGAGATGGAACTACCCCAAGACTAGATAGATAGAAATATCCTACTAGGGTTTGCCATATCCGTATTCAATATTCAGCCGCTAAGAGATGAAATTTGAAGACGAAACACTCACTCACCAACCAGTTTCAAATGATTATCTATATCCTTAAAAACGTGTGTAATATTTAAACTGACTTATGTTAAGAGTGTTTGAAAAGTACCATAATGGTAAAATAGTTGATGTTGTTGAAAAACATTTTTTATAGAACGTTGCAACGGATAAAAATGGACACTTGTAATCAACCTTGATTCTTGATCATTCATCCGTATTTCGGGTAATTTAAAGTTCAACTTTATTTTTAAAGTGGAAAACACTATTTTCAGTACTAGTTAAAATGATTATATAAATTATAATTCTTGAGACCTCTCCTTCATTTTTTTCCTAACGTTTCCACACACATCGTTCACAAGTTCCCTAATAGGGAGAGGGGTCACATCCTGGTGTATAATATACAGGTTTCTATTTCTTAAAACTCTAGTTAACCACTAACTTTGATCCCATCAAGTTTAATATAACGTTTTTCATGTTTAACTAAAACTTACGTATTTTCGAGTTATTCTAACTTTGCGACTTTTCGAACACTATTTATATAGGAGTAAAATGATGAGGTATTGTTGAATTTTAGAAGATTTAATTACTAATATCAAAATTTTAAAAATAACTTTGTATTACTTTTTTGTCCCACTTCAACAGAAGTTTGTAAATTCGTGAACATACTGACACAATACTGCCTAATTAAAGGAGATTGAATATTTATTAAAACTATTATAAAAAGCTTCAACAACCATAAATCCTTTCAATATAGTACACTTCAACAAATTTTCAACAATAAATCTGACACACAACAAATGTTTATAGACATATCGATTTAAATTTGATATAGTTCATAGCAATAAAATTGTTAATAAATGCAAAGGATAGTACAGTAATATTATAATTATAATTTTATAGTCCTTATTAAAAACTTAATATTTATAGTGTAATTAAGCGTTAACATTTATCGTGAAATAATCATGTTTGCTCGGCAGCATCAAAGTGGAGTTTAAGTTACAGAGTGAGCAAATTGAACGGATTAAGATTGTCTTTCATAAATTTATAGTGACTCTATACTTTAACGCTACTTAAAGGTTGTGTTTTTTTTAAACATTCCATTCTATTGTCAGTTGAAGATTGATAATGCTTCCTGTTATCGTAGTCTCTACGAGAAAGAGAAGAATTAGTCGAAGTTCATGTTAGTAAAGTGCCCGATACTTTAGGATATAAGTGGAGTGAAGGGTGGGGGTGGTTGGGGGTGTGGCGGGAGGCACTCTACTCATGTTCGTTTATGAAACGTTTATAAACCACAAAAATTTAAAGATTTGGTAACAGTACGGAGAGTTATAGGAACTGTGTTGTTATCCTCACTCGCTAAAAAATACCTCCCTTCCTGCTAGTTTAGGGAAGTCGTTTTATGTACCTAAGTAATATCCCCTCTCCCCTACCTATGACTCAGCACTCTTGTGAGATTTGTTGAGACCCTACTGCATTGCTATTGGTTTTTTTTCCATCATTCACTGTTTAACAAAATGGTTGATTTTTAAACATTAGATCTGACTTCTTATTTATAAAATATTGACTTTTTAATTTTACTTTAAATAATTCTTAAGGAGTTTTTTTTTTTTTTTTTTTTTATAAAAGACGTCAGTACAATTGTGTATGTACGCAAAGTGATTATGTTCGTTCTAAGATAACTGTAAATTACCATTATAAAAATATTATATTATAGAAATAACATTTATTATTATGTAAATTTATTAACAATTTACGTGTTTATACGTAGATTAATTGTATTGACATTAAATTAACATAAACTATTGAAGTTAAAAATTTAAAATTTACTTACCTTTTCTTCACGTCTCCACAAACAATTGCAAATATTATGTCCAACACTTGGATCATATGCAATTAGACCACTACAACAGTTTCTGGCTTCGCAACCATTGGGGTACGATATACACTGTGAAAATATAAAACAATTAATTGAAAACAATAAATTTAAATTATGACAGATTGTATTGGGTACAAGGTACAAGAAAACACATTATTTACTTTGAAGGATAAAAAGTTGGTATGTTTATAGATGGTTTAAGTTATGGTCAACTAAAAGCATGGACTGATATGTAACTATGGTGGATTACATTTGTTGTGTCACTAACACCCGTTAAATCCAATAACGAAGTGTTGTGAGATTCCTGTAAAGAGAGTTTCAACATATTAGAAGTTTAAAACATATGTTAATTGTAGTAAATATTCACAGAATATATCAGTACTAAAATCTCCCGATATGGGAATATCCAGGGAAAAGTAAACAAGTTTGGTTTTAAAGTTCGACAAGAAACCTACTTTAATCGGCCTGTAACAGACCACAAGATCAAACGAATAAACTTATTGAGAATGTAATTTAACTTGTGATATAATCTATGATTTTTACATAACTCAACCTAACCTAATGTAACCTAAGATAACCTAACCTAACTTACCTAATATAACCTAACATAACCTAACTTAACATAACAGCAACTCCTCGTCATCGTTTTTTTTTTATATGATCATTATAAAATATATTATAAACTGGCAAATTAATAAAGTTAGATGATACAAATCAAAGATAATTTAGAGGTTCAAAATTTTTAAAGCTAATTGATCACGTTACTCAATGTGTAATGATAAGGTCGGAGTATTAACATGTGGAACTTTAGATAATCGGAATAAGACGATAACTTACGAGAGATAATTTTCCTGGGATCAGTGATCGTTATTGCGAAAGGAACGTGCAGTTTAAGAATACCACAGAGCAACACATGACGCCGAGTGGAGGGAAGGACCAGATACAAATAAATACTCATTTACTTTAATTCCGCTACACACAATATAACTTAACTTGACACAATAAGAAAGAAAGAGGTTTGTACACATCTCATTATATAGCATTACCGTTATATAAAAATCGGTTAATATAAAAATCGGATAATACAACAAACAAATACACCTTCAATAAAATATACAATTTTATTTCAATCTGTAATTATTTCCATAATATAATTTATTAAATGAAAATTTAAAGAAGACTATTTAAGATTTGACCACATTACAAATATTTTTCGTAATACTTGTTCGGTGTCTTGAACTTATTCCTAAGTTCGATTTAATCATAAATTACTCTTGTTATTAAAAATAATAAATAATATATAAAATATAAATAATTATAAAATGAGGTTTAATAAATAAAATATGTACTTACACTTGCATGTGCGGCCTTACAAGTACATTTTTTAGTATATTTAACGTCACACCAGTTACTTCTGCATTGGCGATTTTCCGTACACTAAAAACAAAAAAATATTCAAATATAAATATAAATATGATAGTTAAATACTTACAGTGAAGCGGTAGGTAGATTTTTTATTATTAAAAGGAAATAGTTAATTAAACCAGTACGAAACTTTCGGTAGGAAACTCAAACAATAATATTAGAATTTTTTATCAAAAGTTAAAATAAAATCAAAATGATATTACACAGACAATTTTTTTGGACAAATATCTGTTTGCTAAACCCAAATTTTAAGTCAGTGGTGGACAATATATACGTGTGATAAATTCTTCAAAAAAAAATAATCAAAACAAATTTGTAAGACAGACTATTGGATTGAATTGTTTCAGAAGCAAGGGACCAAAAACAATTTTTATAACTTATTCATTAAAATTTAAATTTAAATGAAAATGGTAATTATCTACACAGTTTACAAAAATGAATTAGTACTTTAAAATTTTTAAAACCGTATTGAAATATAAATATGGATGTTTTAAACAGTTCAAATCGTGTGTGTTTGATAGTTTGTTGTATCCTATAATTAAATAAACCAAAATAAATAACATTATATAAAAATTAAACCTTTGTAACTGTGTTTTTTTTAACGAAAATGTTACCTAGGCCAATTGTGGAAGTTGTAGACAACTACCAAGATATTATTTTTTTTAGAATTTTGCCAATAACTTGGTTATCCTTTGACGTATAGAAAAAAAAATACCAAATCTATTTCATTTGTCCTTAAAAAAATTTAACTTTTTTTTTTTTTTTTTTTTTTTTTTATCGTGAATCTAACAGTTTTAGAGATGTGTATAGTATTAAACAATTTTAACGACCACCATTTTGAAAATATAGGAAAAAACCTTCTGGTTTAATGTAACCTGATAAAAGGCTACAGATAACACATTTTTATACCAAATTCGAATTCATTATCATATCTTCTTATAAAGACATAAAGTTTTATTGTTAATAAAAATTGGAAGTAAAAGGCAAACGAAACGTTTTCTGACCTATGTATATTGTAACTTTTATCTTACTTTTACCCAAAAAAACAATTTTACAAAGCGGTTTCTGAGAGTTATAGGTCACCCTGTATATGAACTTATCCCATGTTGTCATAAACAAATTCGAGTATATTTTTATGAAACTAAACATTCTAAAACGAAAAATAGGTTTTAATTCCATATATACATATTAAACTACTAGTAATATTTAAGTTGTCAATATTATTTCTTTTTTAAATCAAAAACTAAAAAAAAAAAATAACATTATTATTAATAATAAAAATATACTTTTAAATGTTAAAGTCATGTTTATTTTGCACTGCAATCTCCATGAAGTCTTGATTGGTTGTATTACTAGGATCTTTTTAATCGCGTTACCCAATAAAACTAGTAGGCTTCTAAAATTTGTGTTATTTTTGATGTAAAATTACATACCTTTTTATGTTTAAAAAATAGCCGTGTATATTCAAGATTAGGAATAAAAGTTTTACTACGACTAAGTTAAATGGTTATGAAAAAATAATCTTGGAGTCTGTGTAGTCTGAACTGAAAATTCCCTCACAACTTAATATTGCTCGTGTCAAGTTTGATAAGTACGTCTTTACTTAATTTGTAATGATGCAAATTTATTTTTCTCCCTTTTTAAAGGAAATACTGTATATACTTACAGGATGATCAGGAGGTAGAAGTCTTGAGTGCGACAACGTCAACTGTGAAAAAAACATATAATATATAAAATTTAAATAAATTTTTTATATAATAAAGTAAATTAACAATTACATAAATTAAATTAATATTTACGAATTGATCTGTGAATCATTTTGACAAGTTAGTAAATCTTCACAAACCTGTTTTTCGTTTGGTTTAAAGTCGTCAAACCTAGAGGTCATAAGTAAGAAAAAATGAGCATAAAATTTCCTTGAAACATCGTCACGAGCAGAAGATCACAAGGTTTGATCTAAAAAGAACTGAAGCTATAAGATCGGGATCCAAACCAAAACTAAATGATGAAAGGTATAAATCCCTCTATGGTACGTATAGAGTACTATGATGTATTCAGTAATAAAAACTCATTTGTATTGCTTCTTATTAACTTCAAGATATTAAAAAAATATATTTCACTTTCAATTGCGAAACATATAGGAATTTATTAAAATATTAGCATGTAGTACCGTTATACATCTTGGAAAGACACATGTCATTCTGGTAAATTCATTTTGAACCGGGCGTACGTTGTAGTTTGTAGGATACTTTGTAACTTGTCACAGTATTTCGCTTTATCAGACGAAACGTGGCTATGGCCGGGTCTCACCGCCCTTACTTTAAATACCAGTGGGGAAAACATGGAGAGATAAATAAAAATAACAAGCTTGTTCGGGATATCACACTATCTCCACGTGCTGATAATTAATATCATCATTCGGAATCCTCCTCGTCGTCGATATTTCCACGACAACTCGGAAATAATACACTCCTGAGAAAAAAATCATCCAACAAACAGGGTAAGACAAAAATACTCCAGATACTTGGTAGAGGCAACATCCTGTTCCCCTCACTAGAACAACTTAACAAGATAGATTATCCATTGAGAAAGGCTAGGATGGAGCAGGAGTATGATGGTACCTGCGATGATTAGCTTAAGGCAAGTGTACAGAAAAAGCCAGCGCAGAAGTTAGTGTTCGAGCGAAAAAAACTCAAAAGATCATAAGGCCTAAAGAAATCATCCTTCACAATGATCTCCAACCTTTGACTCTCTTCACGTGATGTTTTTCCTAAAGGAGTCGTTGTTTGATAGATGGGAGTTCCATCATAAAAGACAAGATCTCTTCTCCAATCCACATTTATGATACTGAGTAGATTTATAAGTTTTTACAACACAATTTTTTTCCTAGATGAATGTTTCTGACTACTTTAAAAACAGTACCAATTGTTTTATTAAATAAATTAATTCATAAATATATCTGTAAAAAGTTCAACCCTGGGGACATACGTAATATTATAAGCAATAATAAACACGAGTTTCATTGATAATTATGAAATATTAATATTAAGTCACTATATCACCTATATAACCTTATATAATATATTATTTGCAATGCAGCTTATGTAGGTCAAACTGGCCGTGAACATGAAAGATGTTGTCAGTTAGACCATACTGACTAGATTTTCTAAACATTTAAAAATTCATTTAGTGTAAGATTTTTTTCAGTATTGTTAATTTTAAGATTCTCCATATAAATTAAAAAGTGGGAAATTAAATTCATTGGAAATAATAGGGATAGGCGATTATTTTATAAAGATGCTCGCCATATGTTTTAAATGATCAAGTAGATTTTTTGCCAAATCCACCTCTATTGAAACAACTATTTGCCCTTTGACCATAAGTCTTCCACTCCCCTCCACACCCGGTCCATTTAACTTCGTTTGCAACCAAGTAACTGTTCTTGTTCTCTTTTTGTAGTCTGTGTTGTGCTGTCACTGGCGAAACCATGGTCGACAAGACTCAATAAAAGTAGTAGAGTTTTACTAAAAAATGTGTTTATGGTGTTAATTTCAGGGAATCAGTAGTTTAATTTTAATCCACATTTTTGATTCATGAGAATTTTACTAATAAATGTAAAAAATCTTGTTTTCTTTAAATAAAGGTTTAAATCGAAGCTGTGAGTGTTCAAAATGTTTTAAAATAATATTTAAAATTATACAGGATGATTCATAAAGTTTTACCAGCGCTTTCTGAGCTCATCCTACAGGCTAAAAGAAAGAAAAACTTCAAATAAACAAATAGCCTAAAACCCTTTGGTAGCTAGTTACGGCTGCGAAATATTTCGCCCTTCAGAACATTCAGTCTTTCTGAAATCTTTGAGACCCAAATTAAGGGGTATTTTTTTGGTTTTAAATGCATTTTGACCTGAAAACTGTAGAAATTAGGTTTCAGAACTATTTCTCCAGGAGTTTCTGAGAAAAAATATTATCAGGATATTGGCACACCTCTCCACTTCTCGCTAGCTGCGCGAGCCCACTTGAATCGACATTTCCCAGAACGATGGATTGGTCGTTTCGGTCCCCAATCCTGGGCACCCATGTCACCAGATCTGACACCAGTCAATTTTCGTATTTGAATATGGATGAAAAATATTGTTTATAAGATTAAAGTCCATACCTATGAGGAATTAATAGCCGGTAATATAGATGTCGATGCGCAACTTAAGGACAGCCCTGAAGAACTTCGAAGAGCAACATGTGCGATCCACAATCTTGCAACAAAATGTATTGAAGTAGAAGAACAATTTTTTGAAAATTTATTATAAAATTTGGTGAATTAATTTACCAGACACTTAAATATGAGCTTAATTACAACTTTTGTAATTTTCAGTTCACTTTGATATATTCTGTTTAAGGATAAATAAAGGAAAAGCAAAAGTTTCAAATATTTTAATAGTATGAATGAGCTACAATTGTTTCGCCTTGCGGCATCTACGGGCAACTGATTCTTCAGTTGCCCGTAGATGCCGCAAGGCGAAACAATTATTGTAGCTCATTCATACTATTAAAATATTTGAAACTTTTAGCTTTTGCTTTATTTATCCTTGAATATGGAGTTTCAACAAGAAATATCTGCTATTACATTAAAGTTTATTCTGTTTAAAATAAAATTAATATTTCCCTTTTGTATTTGATTATTTTTTACCTCATCAATTATCAATTTGTTCAAAATTAAATTCTCTACACGTTGTGTTGAAAGGTTTTACGCATTTTTTAGCTATTTAATAAAGTTATTTCATAGCGAACTTTAAAAAAAAAAAGTATGTTTGTCGACACCAATTATTTGTGTTTTACCACAGTTTTCTCATAAACTATGGTAACAGTTTTGAGAAACTGATATAAAACAAATTTTTTACAGTTATTAAGGTCAAATTGCATATAAAACTAACAAAATTTGCCCCTTAATTTGGGTTTCAGGGATCTCATCAACTGATTTTACCTTTATATTAGAAATCAGGGTAAAACTTTCGTTAGCCGTAACAATCTACCAAAGCGTTTTGTGGCATATGTTTATATGAAGTTTTGTCTTTCTTTTGCAATGTAGAATGAGTTTAGAAACCGACGGTAAAACTTCGTGAATAATCCTGTATATATGTTAATATTTTATGAAGTTTACAGCTTTCATCATAACACTCCTTCAAAATTATAGTTATACTTCATTAGTTATACTGGCAACTTACAACTAATAAGGCTTGTTTATCAAATAATTTTATGTTCTATAAAAATTAAAGGATAAAATTGTTGAAACGAAGGAATATGCATTTTTGTAAACAAATTATAAAATACCACCAAAAATTAAATAGTTACAAAATATGCACTTTCCACAAAAAACTTTGCCCTATATAGTAAATTACAAAGACTCGTCAATTTACAATAAGAACTTTAAAGCTGTAATTATTGTGTGGAGCATCCTTTCGGTATTAGCATAGACAGTCTAGTGCTGAGGGAGAGACAAACACCATTTTGAAAATGGTCTTTGTTTGCAGGTGGTTAAACTCAAAGTTTGTCCCAATCGGAACATATTTCAGATTATTTTATTAAAAGGTTATATTGTACAATGCAAATATATTGGTCTTTAACAATTATAACGTGAATATTTTACTTTTGGTAAAGGGTGGGCGAGGGGGAGGTTTCTCGGCCATTAGCGTAATGATTTACTCTTAAGTGAACATTCTAATTCCAGCTATTTTTTATAGGGCATTCTTAAGATATTGGTGATTGATAAATTTAATTTTCATTCAGAATCAAGTATCTGAGAAATGCTCTGGCAATATTCACGAAAAGGGTGACAAAGATGCCCAGACCAGAAAAATTGGAAGCAAACCAATATTATAAAAAATATTACAGCTAAATCTCTTAGGATGATGAGTTATATGTCTTAGGATATGATCCGATATTATAATAAAGAAACTAAGATTTTAATAAATATTACAGCTTAATCTCTGAGGAGGATGAGGATGTCATTGGATATTATAATACACATATTAAGATTATAATAAATATTACAGCTAAATATCTGAGGATGATGAAGTATATCATTGGATATTATAATACACATATTAAGATTATAATAAATATTACAGATCAATCTCTGAGGTTGATGAGTATATTATTCGATATTATAATAAACAAACTAAAATTATAATAAATATTGGAGTTAATCTCTTAAGATGATGAGTATGTCATCGGTTATTATAATAAACATACTAAGATTATAATAAATATCACAGCTAAATATTTGAGTATGATGAGTATATCATCGGATATTATAATAAACATACTAAGATTGTAATAAATATTACAGCTGCATACCTGAGGATGATGAGTGTATCATAGGATATTATAATAATCATACTAAGATTATAATAAATATTACAGCTGCATACCTGAGGATGATGAGTGTATCATAGGATATTATAATAAACATACTAAGATTATAATAAATATTACAGCTGCATACCTGAGGATGATGAGTGTATCATAGGATATTATAATAAACATACTAAGATTGTAATAAATGTTACAGCTAAATATCCGAGGATGATGAGTATATCATAGGATATTATAATAAACATACTAAGATTATAATAAATATTACAGCTGCATACCTGAGGATGATGAGTGTATCATAGGATATTATAATAAACATACTAAGATTGTAATAAATGTTACAGCTAAATATCCGAGGATGATGAGTATATCATAGGATATTATAATAAACATACTAAGATTATAATAAATATTACAGCTGCATACCTGAGGATGATGAGTGTATCATAGGATATTATAATAAACATACTAAGATTGTAATAAATGTTACAGCTAAATATCCGAGGATGATGAGTATATCATAGGATATTATAATAAACATACTAAGATTATAATAAATATTACAGCTGCATACCTGAGGATGATGAGTGTATCATAGGATATTATAATAAACATACTAAGATTGTAATAAATGTTACAGCTAAATATCCGAGGATGATGAGTATATCATAGGATATTATAATAAACATACTAAGATTATAATAAATATTACAGCTGCATACCTGAGGATGATGAGTGTATCATAGGATATTATAATAAACATACTAAGATTGTAATAAATGTTACAGCTAAATATCCGAGGATGATGAGTATATCATAGGATATTATAATAAACATACTAAGATTATAATAAATATTACAGCTGCATACCTGAGGATGATGAGTGTATCATAGGATATTATAATAAACATACTAAGATTGTAATAAATGTTACAGCTAAATATCCGAGGATGATGAGTATATCATAGGATATTATAATAAACATACTAAGATTATAATAAATATTACAGCTGCATACCTGAGGATGATGAGTGTATCATAGGATATTATAATAAACATACTAAGATTGTAATAAATATTACAGCTAAATATTTGAGTATGATGAGTATATCATCGGATATTATAATAAACATACTAAGATTATAATAAATATTACAGCTGCATACCTGAGGATGATGAGTGTATTATAGGATATTATAATAAACATACTAAGATTATAATAAATGTTACAGCTAAATATCCGAGGATGATGAGTATATTACCGGATATTATAATAAACATACTAAGATTGTAATAAATGTTACAGCTAAATATCCGAGGATGATGAGTGTATTATAGGATATTATAATAAACATACTAAGATTGTAATAAATATTACAGCTGCATACCTGAGGATGATGAGTGTATTATAGGATATTATAATAAACATACTAAGATTGTAATAAATGTTACAGCTAAATATCCGAGGATGATGAGTATATTACCGGATATTATAATAAACAAACTGGATTTGTTATAATCTTATTCTGTTTCTTGTTTTTGTAATTCGGGAAATAATTATTCTCGTTGTTCCTTCAGAATGGTTATTAACAAGTAAATTATAGACCTAATATTTGCTTCAAGTTCAAAAGGTTAACTTTAACTTTATCGGTAATATGACAGATTTCATAGACACCTTGTATATACTTAAACATTCTTGAAGTCACCAACATTTAGCTTACACCCGTTTTAATTGCGGAAAAAATATATAATTGTAGATAGCAACATAACAAAAAATTATAAAATTTAGATCTATACATGAATGGTTTCAATGCAAATAATTTTTGTAGAATAAAAATACTTTCTTAAAAAAACGTTGAAAATTTATTCATTTTCCAAAATTTATTAAGGTCAAAATAAGTTCAAATAATTTTTCAGAAACTGAGAAACACACGCAAACAATACATTTGACAGAAGTTTATTAGTATTGTTAAAAACTAGCTAATTTTCAAAATTTAATATGTATATTACAATCTATTTATTTTTAAAACACTAAATTTAATATTACCTCCTGGAATCAATCGATATTTACTTTAAACTGTAAATTTAATACAGATGTAAATAAATTTCCACCCTGCTTTTACTGTAAATTAAAACTTATAGAAAGCTGAAATGAATTTATCAATGATTAATACCTTGTAACGAAATACTAACAATAAATTGTCTGAGCTATAATAATATGATATTAGATTATATTTGAAATATTTTTTCTTAACCTAATGTCTACAATAAATCTGGATACAATTAACTATGAATGTGATCATTAATTTCATGTAACCTAATTTATTGGAATTAATGATTTTCTCAAGCTAGTTTAATCTATTATATTTTTTTGCAACTCTAATTTTCTCTATAACGTATCTTCACATCTTATTCTGCACCAGAATTAAAATAATTTAATGGAACAACTAATTTTATAACCAAATTTGAAATAAGCAACGAAGAAAGGAAATTATTTACTCTTTTATTTTTAAACAGTTAAACGACTTATAATTAAATTAAAAGAATAGAAAAAAGTCTTATAAGAAAGATAGATAAATAAAAAGAAAGACACTGAATTCTTGAAATAAACTATTAACGTTCGGCTTGGAGTGAAAATGAGATATGGATATAACCCAAAAGAATGTACATCCACCCATCGCGATGTACGTCCACCCATTTTGGGATTGAATCGCGTTCGTGCTCAGTATAGACCCGTCTCTGAGGGAAGTTGTTATATGCATAAAATTGAATCAAAATTAGTAAACCGTGAAGGAAAGTTGGTGTTAGAAGAACATTAAAGGTTTTGTTTATGAATTTAAATACCAATTTAAGCTAAAAAAATTTAAATAGCTTACATTCTGAATTAATCAACTTTTCATCACATAAATGTTTTTTAAAAAACACATATTCAACAATAGTAATAACTCGCTTAGTCATGTTTTTATTTTAAATTATTAGAGTTATTATTTTATAATAATTATCTCTAGTTTCTTTAAATTTATTACTATGTATTTTAAGAAATTGAACGAGTGAAAAAAATAAAATAAAGAAAGAAATACTCACAAATGAAACCAGCAACGTAACGACCAACAAGATCTTGGTGTAGTACATTTTTAATTTTGTATACCGTACGTTTATTGGCGGCTCTCAATTTATACTACCAATTTCGAACTAGTGTTAGGATGTTATATTAACAATCAATAAAATGTGTGTTCTATTAACAGTACATGGAACAAAAGAAAAAGTTCATTTAAATTTATTCAACTGTTTTCTATCTAAAGATTTCAAGGACAAGTTGTGTTCAACCACGTATTAAAAACGTCAACGACTAACTAGTGTATTTGATTAACAATGAACAAATAATATTGCAGATGTTTCCCAAATACATTTTTATAATTTTAAATGGTGTAAGGTACCCAACATTTTTAAATATACAAAATATATATCTGAAATCTTTCTGATTGCTTATAAATGTCTTCAAATGGTTTGTAAGAAATCGTATTGTTTTTATTTTTCCAAAATCGTTTGTCTAATATGTCTACAGACAGACAAATACTTTTAATTTAATAAATTAGACAAAGTTGTATTCAACTCTCTTGAACGTCTTGTTTTAAAATTGTAACGAGATTCAAAGATGATTTGTTGAATATTAAATTTGTCTGCCTGTGAAATCTTACGTTCTCTCTACATTCAATAATGTAGAAACGAATAATTTGAATTTGAATTAAGAAATTAATAACAACGTATTGTTGACTAGCTTCGAAAGTATTTTCTTTGTTAAAGCTGAAAATGATTTGTTGTTGAATTCTGATAAGGAACCAATTCCGAATTCTGCGTTTTCTTTTTGTAAACCAAGTTAAAGCCCACATTAGGTTTATTTTAATTTTATCTCGTACTTTCTTAATACATATGTTAGATATTCCCATTATGTTTTAATATTAGTCATATTAGAAAAGTTTGTTTTTCTCATAAATATATGTTTGTTCATTTACTTTAAAATTTCTTAATTGTGAGTAGTAGTAAAAATCTCGGAGTCATCATCACCTTATAATAAAATATTTAAAAAATGATGACGAAATAATGAAACCTAGTCCTCGAATGTTGTAATAACGTCCGAGTCGGAAGAGAACAAGAGTTGGTCAAGAGAGGACAGATAACGAAGAACCCTTGCTTATTACACCCGTACTGAATAAGACGATCTCCTAAGACAAACAATACATCCCAGTCAGCTCAACATAGTTGTTGTCTATAAATGGAAGATTTTATATACTAACCAACTTCAAAGCAGCCCTACAACCATTAGTTCAGAATCACGACGTTTCGAGAGTATAAATCAACTACTGCGATCAAGTGAAAACTTAAAAATATAACATTTATTATAATACATTACTCTATATATAACAATCAAGAGTAGTTCTGTTCACCAGAACACAAAGTGATGGGATAATCTGTGGAACTACACGCTTGAGAACTTCCATCACTTTTTGCCCACATATAAGTAAAATTGAATTTCAACATTTATCATAATTCTTTGTTTATAGCTTCTGAAATTAGAAGAGTTTAAACACAATCTATAACAAGAGTTAGATAACAGTTGACATTACTTAAAATTTATCTGTAGGTTATTGTACAGTTTGAGTAATGTTCGGCAGCTATAACAAGTAATGTGGAAATGTCAGGAATTGACCAATCATTACGTTTGTGATTTTGAAACAAGTATCACACATCATATTATAATGCCGCAAGACAAATTTTAAATATATTAACTATTTTATACAGTGATATTTTGAATATATGTTTTTGAATGCACAGCTGTTTTGAGAATATAATTTTTTTTTAAGAGTCGTGTTTCTAAGTTTTCATAATTAAAACTCTCTCTCTCTCTCTCTCTCTCTCTCTCTCTCTCTCTCTCTCTCTCTCTCTCTCTCTCTCTCTCTCTCTCTCACGTCAGAAGTTTTTTGAAGTGAAGTGGGACTCGTAATATTATTTTTATCGAACTATGTATTGAAACTCGGTTTAATATTTTTTTTAATTTGGGAATTGACCAATCATCACGTTTGTGATTTTGAAACTTGTAACACACATCATATTATAATGACGCAAGACAAATTTTAAATATATTAACTATTTTATACAGTGATGTTTTGAATATATGTTTCAGTCAAATATTTTATTTTATGAATGCAAAACTATTCCTTCGATTTTAAATAAAAATTACAACTTTCTCCTAAAACTCCACACTTTACAAATAGTTATAAGAACACGTTTAACAATGTAAGGGTACTAATAAGTATATACGAAAAGAGTACCAAGCTCAAGCAATTATCAAAGTAAAAATATTAAAAATCATTAGAGTCTTATCTTTTAAATGTACATTTTACTATGATGTAAATCCTACTTAATCTTGATATTTTAGATCATGTTTGTCACAGTTATTTTGTTTGTTTGGTTTTTTCGGGATTCTCGTTCTACATTTATTATACTTTTCTCTGATAAGTTCGTACAACTTGATATTAACAAATAAATATTTCAAACTATAAATTTATAAAAATATTAAATCTGATAGAATTAATCAGATTTATTTGTTAATATGTAATTTCATACTTACGGGGAAAACGTTTATAATAATTAAATTAAAACACTAATCGCCATTTTGAAACTGTAACAGATTTTATTTTTATTTTTTGTTATCTTTCTGTGCAATGGCCTATAATATTATTATTCGATTATCGTTCCATAATATTTTGGTTTATATCATGTGTACTTAAGGCCGTTGATTTTTGATTGATTTGATTTTCTTTAAGAATGGAAAATCCTTTTTATCTTGTAAATATGTACAAAGTAACATCTTGGTTTTTTGGAATAATTTTAAAAACAGTGGATATACCAAATATTCACCCAACAACTTATCTATTTCCAAATTTATATTGATTGCCATTTTAATTCAACCTATACACAAGGTAACACTATTATATCTACCATTGTAGAGAAAAAAACATAATAACTTATAAACGTACTATGCAATCCCAAAAATCACAAATATATTTGCCATTTTGTAAGTATCCTAACATAAGTTGATTTACCATAAAGAAATGAAATATATAGTTGAATGTTATAATTAGAGTTCATTAATAAAATGATAATTCATATATAAAAATGTTCATAATGTATTTACTATTTTTAATCTTGAAAGACATTATTACGCTAGGTTTTTGCATAGTTTATATTAATAATAGAGTTCACCCATCCTTAATTGAACTTCGTAGAGGTATCGCAGGTCAAATATAAAGGAACGAGTACTAGTATTACTAAAAATATGTTTTCTTCGTCAAATTATTTTAAACAACACACATACTCAGACATACACACAACAACAAGGAACAATATCCTGGGAATTAAATATGACGTTTCGTGAAGAAAAACAAACACATCGTGTCCTAAAGCTCCGTTCTGGAATCGCCGATGGATCACATGTCTAATTAATATATATTTTGGCAAGCAGGAGCCAAATATTTTTTCTATAATGATAAGAAGAGAAACGCAGTATAGTTGAAAGACATTGAAAAATCAAGGTCAATAAGAAAACCACAGGACAAAATTTGAAGAAATAAACAGCCCCCCCCCCCAGTTTAAAGTAATGCTTTATGTAATTGCGAGTTGTTCGTCACAGGAATGATGGAGTACACTTTGTGAAAACTTGCTTCTGTAGCTAAGATTCTCAGTCATTTTTGATAAAAATATGAGGATGTCACAACACGTTAAGACAGCGTATTTCATTCTGTTATATACTGCACCAATCTGTAGTGATCTGCTAATTATATGGACATGCTCACAAGAGTACAGAGATGTGTGCGTCAGGCAATTTTGAATGTTTGATTCTAGCAAGCATTATCCTAGCAAGGGGGGGTGGTTTTTAGTAGATAACAACTCTATACTTCTGGGAGTAGCATCTTCTGGTATTGGCTGTTATCGGTTTGTCCACCCTTCGCATGGAAAGGAAAACAAATATTACTAAATTTTGTAATTAATATATTTCCCCATTGGTAAATCAACTTTTTGAAAACGATATATTTGATTAATTATCTTCTCTTCCACACATTTTAACGACTTATTTGAAATTCTGGTTGAATTTAAATCACATTTCAGATTTAACTTTATCAAGTACGGACGTAACACTCTCTAGGTACTTAATGCTCTACAAATAACATTTAAATCAGTGTTGCCAATGTTAAACAATCACTTACTTTGCACTAAAAGCTTTCACTAAAAGCAACTCTCTATGTGTTGTAAGTATTCTTTCAACTAATCAATACCAGAAGCATCAATACAGTACTATATTTACTTTTGTGGTTTTATATAGCTAATCGCTCTCTACATGTATTGCCTCATTTTGGGGGTACAACTTTAGTCATTTGTTGAAATGTTTGTATTTTTGATCTGGATTTTGCGGCGCACGAAGTGAATTATAGTTCTCAAACATATCTTTCTAATACCGGTAACACTTTAAGTATTCTATTATGACAACAAAGGAAGTGTTGTATCGATGGTTATAGCATGAAGTGATAAATTTAGATTTAGGAAAAGGGAGAAGGGAAAAGAGCGACTTATTGAAAACAATTTTGCAACTAAGGCCCTATGTTCAAATCTAGCTGATTTGTTATCTTGATGAGTCTTAATAATCCATTAGCGATTAGATCATCTTGCGAGAGTTAAGTAAGTGTTTCTCCAACAAGGGCCTAAGATAATTACTTATCTCAAATATTACATCGCCATCGGTTTCATTATCTCATTCATTGCGTTTTCTTCACTGAGTTTTTAAAGGTTGATTTGGTTATCAATCGCAGGATGTCTTGGTTCAGTTGATGATCGTCCAACTTCCACAGATAGAGGAGTAGATTTAGTGAGGTTATGATTAGTCCCAACTTCCTCCATATCTTTGTTTTTTATTAGTCATTGTTTTCACACGAGTAGCCAGGGAAGTATGTTGTCAACCCGAGTCACGACCAGTACACCCAGGTAAGGCTGCATTAAATCTGGAGATTGCCCTGTACCCATAGTGGTCTGCCTATTAGCCAGGTAACAGTAGGCCTATGTCGTTCCAACTACTAGCTTGAGATGGATATCATCTTACCCTACTTGTTACCGATCAGCTAAAATAATACGTAATTAAACACAGAATTTACAATTTTCAATTATTTTTATGTAAAATACAGAAGTCTCAAATATCTTTAAATGCAGAATTTACAATATATTCTGAAAGTTTTTTAGTTACAAACCATAAATCTCAAATAGCTTTAAACACAGAATTTACAATCAATTCTCAAAAATTTTGATTTAATTTCAAAAGTCTGGAATCTAAATTAAATCCAGTTTTACAATATATTCTGATAGTTTTTTAGTTACAAACCATAAATCTCAAATATTCCTAAACACAGAATTTACAATCAATTCTCAAAGTTTTTGTTTTAAAATACAGAAGTCTCGAATATCTTTAAATGCAGAATTTACAATATATTCTCAAAGCTTTTAAGTTACAAACCATAAATCTCAAATATCTTTAAACACAGAATTTACGATCAATCCTCAAAGGTTTTGAGTTGCCAACTATAAATCTAATATTTCTTTAAATACAGAATTTGCAATCAATTCTCAAATTTTTTTATTTAAATACAGAAGTCTGGAATTTAATTAAATGAAGATTTATAATATATTCTGAAAGGTTTTGAGTTACAAACCAAAAATCTCAAATATCTTTAAACACAGAATTTACAATATATTCTCAAAGTTTTTGAGTTACTTCATAGATATAAAAAGCTCAAATATCTATAAATACAGAATTTACAATAAATCTTCATAATTTTTTCTTCAAAATTCAGTAATCTAAAATATCTTTAAATGCTAAACTTATATTATATCCTCAAAGTTTTTGATTTGAAAAACCATAAATCTCAAATATCTTTAAACACAGACTTTACAATCAATTCTCAAAGTTTTTGATGAAAAATATATTGATATAATATTTCTGGTTTTAAATAAAAGGTCAGAGATTTTAATTTAATTAAACATTTAGAAAATAATGTAATAATAGTATTAGAAACATTTATTACAAATGATGAAATTGGCCTAATAATGAAGTAACTATTTAATTTATATTTCGAAGTTAATTATGCAATCAAAGATTATGTATGTAATCTATTTTGTAGGTGTAAATAAAAAAAACTTGTAATTTAAAAATATAAATTCTGTCAACTATGAAACAACAGTATTAGACATTAATTTTGGCAATATATCAATTTGTTTGTTGTGTCTGTTTATTTAAATTGTAATTACTGGGAGAGGGATATTTCAAATTTGAGTAAATTTGTAAAATATCCCAAACGAACAGTTACTGCTGATGAAATCAAACAGTTATATTAGGTGAAATGAAGTTAGAATTTCTGAAACACAAACGCTTGATGAATTTTGTAATTTTGATCAATTTCGTGTTGAATTTTCTAAATCTTCCAGTGACATGAAAATAAATAACAAAGTGGAGAAATATTTGAGTTTTTGTGTAGATACCTGTGAAATAATTTTAAATGGTAGAACGAAAGGCGATGTGGCAGGGGGTGCACTTTTTTGAGCATTAGAGGATCTTCTATAAATGATACAGCATCAATTTCTATAGATAGTGTTAAATTAGTAAAACAATGTTCGGGAGGAACTCAGATAGGCTCAGATCAATTCCAAATTGAGCTAAAAATGTATGTTAAGAGATTAAACAAATTATTAGTTTGCCATTGTTGCCTAAGCTGTGTTGGACAGACCAAGATAAGTGTCAGTATAAGGAAAAAATAAATAAATCGTTTTTGGATAGCTCAATTATATCGAACAATACTCAATGTATGATAAATAAGTTGACAAATTATATAAAAGGAGCGGCCTATAAGAAAGTGTCGACACCAATAAAAAAGAAAGTAAATGAGCAAAACATTTGGTTGAGATTGTGCTGCAACCAGATAGCGGGTGTTCAGCCCTTAAGTTTATTTAGAAATAATAATAGTTATACTAAGGTCTTGCATATTCGTGTGAGGAATTTATTCGTATGAGGAAGTTTAGGAATTTATGTTCATTGAAGCGAAAAACATATAATGAAGTAATGGCTTCTAAATTCATGTCAGTAAAAGACACAACGGGTTGTAATAGGCAATAAAAGTTTTCAGAAAACGAACTTAATTAGTGGGGGGGATGCTTAAGGTCGAGGACTGGGTAAATCATTTTAATGCACATATTCTCAACGCCTATAGATTGGATAGAACTTTTTGTTACTGACGGACGACTTGATTCGGACTTTACTTTGATTGAAATATAATGGATAAATTATTGATTTTTTAAACGATTTGGGTATGTTGTGTTTCAAATATTATAGTAATTGAAACCACAATTCTACATTTTTAGTAGAAGGTTAATCAATATTTCTGAGTCGTTTTTGAAAATTTCATACGGAACTCATCGTATCCGTGAGTTTGATTGCCTTTGGTCTTTTATAACAATGTAAACAACTATCGTGACGTTTCATTTACAGATGCGGTGGTAAAATTATTTACTGGTTTGGTTGTATTGAAGGGTACTATGTGAGCACCAGGCAGGGTTCCGTAAGGGCTATTCTATGATAGACAATATATTTTCTGTGATGAGTATGAAAAATATTAAAATAGTAAACAAGAAGGGAAAAGTATATTCTTTTTTTGTGGATTTTTCAATCGCATTTAATTCTATTAATAGGGAGGCATTATTTTATAAGTTATCCACTTATGGATGTTTCCTATAAAATATTAAAAGTTATTAAAATCTGTATAATGGTACTGAGTCGAGCGTTTGGTGTGGTAACGGAGTGTTTGAAACGTTTGCAACTCAAAATGGCTTAAGACAGGGATGTTTATTTAGTTCAGTATTGTTTTAACGTTTTATAAATGATATTTATGACATTTGGGGATGTGGCTGTGTTTTTTGGGACAGTCGGGTACCAGCTTTACTGTATGCCGACGACATTGTATTGTGGCTCTGACATCGATAACTTTGCAAAAAATAATTGATAATTTGCAGGTGTATTGCGAAACGTGGAATTAATAAGTCGAAAATAATGGTTTTCGGAAAATGAGGTAGGTTAGGGGCGAAGGATAAGTGGTTTGAAATCGAATGTGTCAATAATTATTATAAGTATTTAGGAGTACCGTTGACGCCGACACTCTCTTTACAGACTCATCTCTCCCTACAGCTGCTAAAGCCACAATTCACGGCGCTTGGAGAGCTTAATGGTGAACAAAGTATCCATTGAAATTGAAATGGTCGTTCTTTAACGCGGTACAAAGATCAATAATTTGTTATGCAGCTCAAGTATGGGGATATATACAATATGAGCGCGTGGAAAAGTTTTTAATTTTTTTGAAAAACGTCTTTTTCAATTACCTGAAAACACACCCAACTATTTTTTTATATTTGGAGTTAAATTTGGATAGGTTATTTTGTTTCACTTTGAACCTGCATAAAAATATATTTTAAAAGTATTAAAGTTGTCGTACTATATATATAGGCTACCTTTTTTTTACAAGGGAAATAATAAACGCCAATTTGTTTTGGTACAAAGAATGAAAAATAATGTCGCCGAAAATACGATGTCACCGAAATAAACAAGATAACCTTACGTCCCGTAGCAGTTCTACGTTTCATACTATTTATATATCTTTGAATTCAAATAACCTTTCGTATCTGGATAAACATATATAGATAATACGAAATATAATCAAACGTAGAGCAGAACTACTGCAGGTGGAGGGGCGAAATTGCAATTGTTCGCTGTGTGATTTAATTTTTTTTTTTTTTTTTAAATTTATCCAATCTTGAAAACAATTAATTAGAAAACATTTTTTTGGGGAATAGAAGTTTATTTGAGTTGAGAGGAATTTCTTCAACATCTTAAGGAAAAAATTGGAAATATCTTGCTCTGTACGTGCAACAGTGTTGGCAATATAGATGGAAATTAAACCGTGAATTCAACGACTAGGGTCTAAGTGAGGGATATAATATATTTATTTTCATGTCCTTGCCCCCCCCACCCAATCATTTGTTAATATTTGTGTTGTTGTGGGCAATTTACACTGGCTGTCTGTATTGTTGTTGGTAATCTTTACTTGATTAATTGAAATAATTATTTGTTATCATCGGCTACGAAAAGAAAATACTTAGAAAATAGTGACGTAATAATTTGTGAGTTGGTGTGTGTGTGTGTGTGTGGATACGCTATTTTTCTATCATTGCAACTTTGAATGATTAAAATTTTAAAATGAAGGCATTTATCGTAGAAGGTTTTCAACACGGTTTTTCTTGTAAAAATTAAATACAAATCATGTACCACTTGTCTATCTTCCTATTTAGAAACATAAAGTGTGATTCATATGGCGGACAAAAATTTAAAACCTAAAAAAGTATATATTTTTCACCAATGTAGATCCGCATTTGTTTAGTCCTCCGAGTTGTACATTGTAAAACCGTTTCCATATTTAAAAATCCCTCTGTATATATGCTTAGATGAAATTAAATTTCAAAAAATTGTATTTAAATTAGTACCATCAAAACTGTTTTATCTATGGCTATTAACTCTTTCAGTAATTATTAAAAACGCTGAGGTAAATAAGTTATACAATATACACCCTCAGTGTAACATCCCTCTACCTTGCATTGTGTAGATGCAAATTGTTTTGAATGTATACCTTTAAATTAATGATGTAATGTAATACACAGTTAATAAATAAGCATTTTTCCCCACAAGTTTTGTTTTTAATAAAGATAAATAGTTTTTTTTTACTCTTAGATTAAAAGTAGCTTAAAGCACAAATTTGACACGCTTAATAATTTGCTTAATTATCACGCTTAATAAAAATAAAAAGGCCTTTGTATAGGCTGATAACTCCGCAATTAGTAACTAAAAATAATCATAAGTCATAAGAATCAAACATTCCCTTTTTTGATTATTCACGATCTTTTCAACCTTAGGAGGATCTGGGGGGTTGGATTTTTGAATTTCAAATTTAATCCCATTTTGATTTGTGTCTCATTCTGTATGTAATTTGTAAAAGAAATTTTTTTCCCGCAAACTGGAGTTATCATTTTAGCGTTTTCATCATTTTTTATAAAAGAAAAATATTGGATAATGTTTCTTAGAGGTTTTAAAAAGCCACCAAGAACATTTTGGCAATAATGGAGCCTGTGTTTACATGGAACCACCCCCCCCCATAATATGCTGGGTATTTGAATGACTGGTTAGGCCACTTTATTATAACCTAAGCGGACGCACATTTTTTATTATATCCCATAAAAGCTAAGTTCTTAGTTTCTGATATTTGTAACTAAAAGAGGCAATGTCACTAGAGAGTGTGCTATTTGTTTGACTTAGAATATAAATGGGAAAACTTGATAAAGTATTTTAAAAGACGAAATAAGTTAGGAATCCTGATGGTAAATAAACCTATAATTGTGAAACAAAAATAAATGATCATTTACATTATTTTTACATAAATTTAATTCAATAGTCATATTTTGTAACTTATTTCAACGAATAGTCAAATATTTATATTGCGAACTATTTAGGAATAATCATGAATTGATTTTATATAGTTATACAACTTTCAACATTTGTTTGCAAGGTAAAAAGACTTTACAAAATTAGAAAAATATTCGGTAATTTTGACTATAAGCAAAGAGCTACAGAAATTTCTATAGCTTTTGTAAAAAAGTTTTAACATTTGCAGACTAAAATTTTATTTTATCTTAAATACAAAATAATGATCAATACGAAATGAATTCTAAAGTCTAAATGAAGCTTTGTGTTTGTCAAGTGTGTGTTTAACAAAGTTGTCTTTTTTAATTATTTATGTTTCCAGCTGCATAGGATAAACCAATTTTTGTTTATATCTCAAGATTAGTTAAAATAATTGCACCTCCCAGCTCAAAACCCCTCAAGGTTAATTGATGGATTTGAAATGTAAACGTTTAAAATAAAATAATGTTTGCCATTTTAATTTTATTCGGAACATCTGTTTACCTCGAATTTTGGTAACCTTGCCCTGCCATCATATTGTATGGATATCAGATTTTTCTTATTTTTTAAAGTTTTATAGATATTACAGTAATACATAAACGTTGAACCAATAAATTCAAATATTCTGGTGCTTTTATGGTTAAAAAGTAATAGTTATGTAATAGTTAAATGTAACACGTTGTTTGTATTATTTACCACGTTGTTCTGACGTATAATGAAAAACTCCGATACAAAATTCGATCACTAGGGTGATTATGGTATTTTACTAGTAAACTAGAAGTAGTTTGAAACCAATAGGAAGATTTATTTATTTACAAACTCTCAGAGATTGTCTATTGCAAGAAGTTATTATATAAAGAACTAAATTTGAACAAAGGCCACTAGAGTATCACCTGTACATATTTAGCTGTTTTGTTTTTTTATGACAGTAAAACTGGCAATATACACAGCGTACAAGACCGATAACTGCGACAGAAATATTGTCCGACTTTCAATTGTTACACTTATTTTCAAACCTTCTCAAAACATGATTGTTAATCAACTGACCACTATGAGATTTACAGCTTTTTTTGTTATATGGTTTTAAGCATTATTTATCAATTTTATGTTTATATCTTTTCCCATTTTCTCACTAAGATGTTCAAACCATAACAAGCATAACTACATTAAAAATTTATTTTTTATTCTATTTTCCGTTATAACTTTAATATATTAGATAATTGTATACCACACATTATTCAAATTCCTTTTTATTCAAATTTTATACTATTTTGAAATTTATCAATTTAAGCTAACTTTTAAACGTATTTATTTTTTCCAAAAATTAGCAAGAACATTATATACTTATTTTCTTGTGCTTATTTTGAAAAAATCAATATTTTTGGTTATTCACAAATTTTGAATTTTTATATTTTTTACTTTAGTTATATTTTGGCGTGTGTCACTTTATATGAAGTACCAGTGCAAGACATACATTACATACAACTTGTACTACCAATATATATCCACCACACTAGTTATTTCGTATTTTCAAAATTCATCAAATATAATATTTTTATTCAAAATTAACTAACAAGCGATTCTTCTGTCAAAACGAGTCCACGTAAGTTACCTTTACCCCTGGTCATAGTGCTTTTTTATAGACTCGTTTCAAGCAACAAAATTAGCCAAACCTTGTTTAAACCTTGCTTGATTTATATATTGGTTTTTCGTTTTTTGACCAAAATAAAATCCCATACAACGTTCTTCCGTTGTAGTAACTAGAGTAAACCTCTTAAACAAAGAAAGATACCGCTTACATAATTTTGATAAAGATTTTATGTAAGTATGTACATGTAGATCTAAAATAAAATAAATGCTTTAATTTTTCGATATATTTTACATCAGAAAAAATAGATATATAATAGCTTGATAATATCGAATATATATATATATATATATATTCTGATATATTATTTTTTATTTTAATTTTAATTATATATATATATATATAATTAAAATTATATATATTAAAATACATGTTTTAAAAATAAATCTTAAAAAAAATTATATATATATATATATATATACATATATTTATTTATTTAATCGATATTATCAAGCTTGCTCAGTCTAAGCACCGTAGCGAACCATTATCAAATATTTTAAAACAGTTACAAAATCAATTCCAAAAAAGTAGGCCAACTAATTGAGTTTTTATATCAAGAATCATTTTAAATTGACAATAATATTCGTTGATTTATCTGGTGCAGGATTTCAAATACATATAATAAAAATAATAATACATTTATTTGTTTTAGAACCTGTCAAAAATAGATTTTTTTTTCAAGCCGATGTAGATGTACATATATTAAACCTAATAACATAAGTTGTAATAAAATAATGTTGTACCTGTAAAAATTTTCCACATCACAAATCTGCAATACATAAAAAAAAATTTCCTATGATAGAATCACTATTTTAAATGAGTGTGTTTAGATTTTAATTACAATAGCTTCTTGGGTAATTAAGAGATGGTGATTGTGACACTTGCAAGTAAATTGCAATTTGTATCCTAGTTGTTAGTTAAGACTAGTTTAAAAAAAAATAATTGCCATTATTTCATATGGAAAGTTGCTAATGTACGGATTGTTGCTCAGTTCATAATACAGAGTTGTTATATGTATATACCCGTTTAAATGCGACAGTGACTGAAATCGTTTTTGCCTTAAAACTCAAAAAACAAAAAATAGACTTGTTTAACTTATTAGTGATGTAAATATTATTCAACATTATTATAAGATATTTAAATTGATGTTAAAATTATGACGAATGTACCAAGTGATTGGATCAGCCTATGTTTCATAGCAAAATGATTGTGTATTTATTGTCATAATTAAATAATTATAATCAACGTAAATAATCTTCAATAATAATTAAAAATATAAGTTTAAATTTGGTAAAAAATTGCAGGTAATAGGATCGACGCAACTTTCATCATAATAAATTTGTATTTTCACCAACTTGTGTAACTTATTAGCAATGTAAATAAACTTTATCAATAATAATAATCTTTAGAAATTATTACGAGAGATGCAAGTGACAGGATCGGTGCACAATTCATAGTAGTGGGATTGTATATTTACAGACATGTTTAAATTCCCAACAACGTAAATAAATCTTCAACAACAATAATAAAAAGCTATATAAATTTAACTTTAAATTATGACGAGAGATTCAAGTGATAGTACTGGTGCACATTTCATAGTGGAGAGTTTGTATATTTACAGAAGTGTTTAAATTATCAGCAATGTAATTAATTTTCAACAATTTGAAGAAGATTTATAAATTTAGGTTTAAATTGTTAAAAAAATATGCATGTGGTAGGTTCAGCGCATATTTCATAGTAGAAAGTTAATATGTGTTTACTTATCACCAATATAATTGTCTTCCCAATCATAATAAACTTTATAATTTTAAGTTAAATTTATTAAAAGTGATGGAACCGAAAGTATCTATCATATTTCATGGTATAGGTAAAAAAAAATGTACACATCAATCATTTTCTTTTTTGTATTTATAGCCTATTTTTATCGTATCTTCAAACTGACAGACTAGATCCCTAGTACCTGTGTAAACAATTTTACACGATCGTGTTTTGCAAAAATATTGGTGCAAGTGTTTTTTTACATTTAAGAACAAGGACAACATGGGTTTGTGTGTTTGTGCGTGTGCGTGTGCGTGTTGGTGTATGGAATTATATATGGGTGTCGTGTTAATGATAACTATATAAATAAAAAATTTTGTAATAATATTTTTTAAGTAATGTATTGTTAACGGTATGATAAAATATTTTGCATGTAACCCATATATAAAGGGATATTACAGTAAGAAGATCTATAGTCTGCCAACCAACAGACGGTCAAAAAACCATTGACTTAATATTTGTTAATAAGGATTTGGAACCGTCTCATTAAAAAATAAAGAGCATTATTATTATTATTCAAACCATAAATCTTAAATATCTTTAAAGGCAGAATTTCCGTTCAATTCTGAAAGTTTTGATTTGAAATACAGAAATCTCAAATATCTGTAAATGCAGAAATTTCAATTAATCCTAAAGTTTTTGAGTTACAAACTATAAATTTCAAACATCTTTAAACACAGAATACACAATCAATCCTGAAATGTTTTTAGTTAATACCATAAACGCATAATTTATAATTAATTCTCAAAGTTTTTAATTTAAAGTAAAGAATTCTCAAATAATTTTAAATGGAGAATTTAAAATATATTCTCATAATTATTTATATAAAATCCATATTTTTATACTTGCTTTAAACACAGAATTTACAATTATTGGCCAATGTATGTTACGTTTGGCATTGGAAAAAAAACCTGGTATTTATTCAGCTGCTTTGATACAGACACATGTTGTTCAATTTTAGTCGATCACACTTGTTGGCCTTCACAGAAATATACTTCAATGTACGAATTTTTAATTCTATAATTTTACATTCGTACTATTATATATTATTCAAGCAAGTTGGTTATTAAAATATATGTTACATAAATTTCATTATAATCCCACCATTAAAAACGTAATTTTTTTCTCACCTATATTTACATTTTCCACCAATGAGGTTATTTTAACTAACATTTTAAGTAACACTTGCACCAAAATGTAAAATTTGAAGTAACCCTGAATAACGGGTCCAGAGATAATGTGTTACAGTAATTTACCACTTTTTTCACTAATGTAATACAATGTGTATTAACTTTCCTCTTGACCATTTCCAAAACCAAATAGAATACACAAAACTAATCGTCACAAAAAGTGATCGGTAGTAATCAATCAAAATGTGAAAATCGTATTTTTGAAAAATTAATTATTTAAATAAAGGTCTAAACAAACTTGGCTTGTGCCAGAATAACATTCACAGCATAAATCAGATTTGATTAAAATCAAGCATTTCATAACAACGTTCACTTTTATTTTTACCAATCATTCATGAAATCGTACATTTTTTATTTGCGATTGAGCACACTGTTCTGGGTTAAATTTAAAATTTCTATATATTTTTAACAAATAAAACGGTACCGCCGATTTTTAGTAATTAAGTCATTATAACACCCCTATTTGAATTTAAAATTGTGTTAACACGCGATAATTTAAGGAGTACGGCAACCAATACATTTCGTTTGAGCTCTTAGTGTCCAAACGTAGGGAAAGTTTGATAAAAATCGATGTAGTAGATTTTGAAAAATGGTAATTTTGCTTTTTTTTCCTTATCTTAGCTTTACCTATATATTTTGATTTATCAACACAATTTGAAATTATGGAATTTGATTTCAGGTGTTAGAATATTACAGGGACACTACCGACACTTATAACAAATTGACGAGCAGGAGGCTGCATCTATGGTTAATATCCACTCCTCTTTAAAACTTGTAATTATATTATTGAATGTTATTTTTATAACGATAGATTCAAAATCTATAACACTAGAATACCTAAATAAAATTAGTTTTTTTATACATCTAATTTCTAGAATAATTAATGGTATAAACATAATTCATAGATCTGAATAACAAACTTTCTAAGGATGTGTTTTATCAAAGTAACGTACATTTTCTTCCTTCCACAGATATTAATCTTATCATGATATTATTTCATGTTTACCCAAAGAATAAACAAAGTTTTATTTTTTGTTTAGTATAGGTAGTTGTATTATTATGAAAAAATTATAAAAATTCTGATTTCGTTGTTTTTATTTAAAAAGAATAAGGATTGTAAATAATTTAAAATAAAGCATTTTCTTCCACAAAACATCTGTATCTCAAATTTAACTTTATTTTTGTATAATTACGAGCCTATTTTTTCTCAGTACTACTTTGGAACTAAATTACAGTTACGCGAGAATCAATACCGGTTGACATACACAAAGGTTATGCAGAAACAATTTTGGCATTCAGTGGACTAAAGAATTTTACGAATTTCAAATTTTACCTCTTCGCAACACTTCTGAAGATTGAATGTGTAATATTGATAAAAAAAATAGATTTTTTTTAATACCATTAAAGTCAAGAACAAAGAAAAATAAAAGATAAAGCAAAACCACTCTGTAAAGAGAAAATAATTGAAATTGAAATCTCCGCGGTTGTGTAGAGTATATATTACCATACATTGGTGGAGCTTTCACTTGCAGAAACTTTCTTTAACTTGTGTTTTTTAGTTCTAATGGGAATGGAAATTATTATTTTGAAGCTTCATTTACTGAGAAGATGGTAAAACATTTCAGAAATGGAGATAAATATTTTTTTAAATCAATACGGAAATTTTCCGATTGCTTTAAAATTTAATTTTTCAAATAAATTAATATAAGAGGTTGCTTAACATAGTCTGTGCCTAGTAAAAGCAGCAACTGACGAAACTATAGTCAAAAGAATCAATAAATTGTTGTGATTTATGTTGTGTGTGTTTCATTTAATGAAATAGGACATAGTGACATTATGAAATGAATTTCTTATAACCGACACTACCGATTTCGTTAAAATTTATTGGAAAGTGAAGTATAAAAATAATAAAAATACAATTTTCTCTTTGACCTTGAAGATAAATTTAAAATACAATACTTGAGAGACATAATAAATATGACAGGTTACCAAACATAATAACGATATAAAACTGTGTAAATGGTAACCCATCTCAGCTCAAGGGCCAAATTTCTAAGGAACAAAAGTAAGAAAATAATTTTTTGAAGCACTTTCCATTAAGCTACATACATAACTTTTGTATCATTTTAAAGAAAACATTTTATTCTATCAGAACATTTTTTTTTTATATATTCGATAATATTACGGATCTTCACCCAAGTGGACCTTTTAAGATCCCACATATATGGTGGAAGCCTCAGTACGTTGTTACTGAGATCACTTAGTAAGTTATCGATTTTATATGTTTTCATGGCAGAATGTAGCAGATAGGTAGCTTTAATCAGTTTTGTTTTCTCTCTTAAAGAATTCATTAAGGATCACGAAGATACTTTTTTTATGTGATTTATTGGGTATCTTGTCTTCTTGTTCTCCTTGATAAGGAGTATCATCAAGATGAACAAACAGCAAAGTTAATTTCTGAATAACTTCATGTTTAATGATTATTTACGTCTTTGAGAGTAAAAGGTTTTAGTGTAAGGTGAATTTAATATTGATTTAACATTGACAACACTGTTTTAAATGCCTTTTTTAGAGTATTGAGTACATACAGTATTATACTTTTCTACTCGAAAACCTTAAATCCAAAATGTGATTTCATCATTACTGAATTATTGACTATAATGGAAAAAATATTTAAAAAATGTGTCTACTGACAAAATATAGTCAAAATATTTGGACTAGAATTATCAGGAGCACATGCTGAATGTGTTAACGTGAGAAGTGAGATTTCTTCTTGTGAAGACAGCGTATAACTTGGTTGGAACATCTAATATAGAGTATCCTGGACACATTGTATCCCACAAATATAGATCCACTAAATATTCTACCTGATGTGTGCTCTTCCTTTATGTAAGACTTGCAATTTTAAAATTTCTAATCCTTTTATTAGTACCTTAATTTGAGTATGTTCTCACATTTTTATTACTTTATATAATTCTGATTGTATGAGACAGCAGTAATTTTGTGGTAAATTAATTTGTTCAAAGTAAAAACAAATGGGATTTTACATTGTTGTAAAAATATGTAATATACACTTAAGGTGTAAATTATAATGTTTAGTTGGAAATGTTTCATCACATTTGTAGAAAACTACAAATACACGGTGTTTTCATATTAAATATAGTCGGTACACACACTTTAACTCCACTCTAATTTTGACATTTTTATCGTGTAACTCATGCTAATTAAAAAGTAACATGTTGGTTAAAAAATCGACTTTGAGATTTTGTAAAAATTACATTTTATAAAAAGTAATCAATAATGACTTCAGTTTTAATGTTATAGATATTTACCTCCTGTATATTTTAAATCAATAATTCTTCAGATCAACGTATTTATAAATATATATTGATGGGCTTGGAATGAATGCAACTTTTCCTACTCCACAGTTTACATGACAGTTTTTAATAAAATGAAAGATTTTGTTTCTATGATGAATGTTTGAAATATTTATTTTAAAATCTCTAGGTGTATATAACCTTATTTATTTACTCAAGTATACTGATTAGAGGAATAACAGTAATTTTAAGTATCTTGATTATTATAAATAACTATTTGAGAGCGGCTATTTTCAACATTGTAAAGCGACATGTGTTCCTTTTCAATTTTCATTAATCAGATACAATTTTTTTATATGTACTATTAGATCCCATTTATTATAAACTGTATAATTATAAGTGCATACATTTTTTCACAGTTTCATCCGCAAAATCCATTATCCTAACCTAACCATACCTAACATAACCTAACCAAACCAACCTAAGCAATTTGTAACAAAAACAAATCAGTTCGGTAGTTGACAAAAGTGAAAAGGGATCAGGGTTTAACCGACCTAAACTTGCTTCGCTCGAATCTACAATTTTTCACTGAATATATACTATGTTATTGACTTTCAGACCGGTTTAGCTGACATTACTAAAACATATCTTAAACTATGATATGAGCATAATACACACATGAAATCAAATAAATACATTTACATTATCGTTGTAATCTATAGTCTCTGGTGTAAGTGCCAACATATTCAAGTTATATGATTTAAAACAATATTTCATGTCATTAATCTCCTGAACGGAAAAACATGTTATCAGAAGCATCTTATCAATTTCACTGCCTCTTGAATATCCTTAAACGATAAACTGTTGTCAGCCAATATTAATAACAGCCTTTCAAACCTTAATATATATTGAACTGTGAAAGAAAGATGATAATCCCCCTCCTCTCCTACATGCTTTGTGAATCTATTTTCTCTTGAAAAACATATTTTCATAGTCACTCTTTATTTTTCATTTTAAGGGTTTTATAACAGCTGATTATTGTACACGTTATTTTATAACCATATATATCACGTTTTAGGCAAGATATCCTAATGGATATTTTGCCTAAAACGTGCTTTAAAAAATATGTGCTTTTTATTAATATAAAAAGCACATATTTACATTTTATATTTCACTATCTCTGGAACTTGTAGTCTGTATGTAAGATATATTTAAAACAAATTCGATTTTGTGTTTTTTGAGATTTTATTTTAAGCCTCCTGGGTAACAAAGTGTTTTTGAAACGAGTTTGTCTGGTTTTATTAACGAGAACTGTCATTAATTCTATCATCTGTGCAGTGTGCACAGTGCTGCTCTCTGGTCCAAACGATTGGACCAATTTCAATGAAATTTGGTATGTGAGCATATTTTGGCAATATCTCGTAATCAGTCTTTCATATTTTGATAACTCAAAGTTTGAAGGTAGCTTCAAAACAAACAAAACATAAATATATAAAGCAAAAAATTATGATTCTATCAAAATTGACTCTAAGTGATAAAATTTCGCTCAACAACGTCTATGGACCCAAAGATACTATCAGTATCTCAAAAAATGTAAGTTGACGAGTTAGTAGTAAGAAAGACGTCATTTCTCAAAATCAGTTCTACCGATTTCGTTAAAATTTTAGTGAAATGTAAAAATGAATGACTTCCACTAAAAGGGTTATGTGTTTTGGCCCTGGCCACTCTATTATATGAAGAGTTGCCAGTGTTTTGAGTGCCTTATCTCCAGTTGACAGGCCTAGAGGTTATCCGCTGAGTGGGACATTTTTCCATTCGTTCGTTACCTGCACTCTTATACATGTTGCTAACTGACACACTGCCCAAAGGTTTGTTACGTTTGTCAATAGTACAATCTTAGATTTATGGTAGAATTAATACAAAATAAAACTTGTTCAAAACAATCTATTCGGTTGAGGAATGAAATAGAAAAAAAAACTTTAATTGATATTTCAGTTTAATTGTACCTTTCCGCAACAATATTGATACTTTCATTGAAATCAACAATGGCTCAGAAGGGCCAACTGGTAACTTCGTTTTCTTAACTCAACAGGTATGTTAAAGTCTGCCAGACAGCAGCTTATAATTAAGTAATTAAACCCTCCTTTTTTCAATATAAATTGTTTTTATTTTCCCACAAGTTGCAATTATTTATTTCTTAAACAATATATAACTAAATAAATTAGTTTAATTATTTTAAGGTATGTATGTTAAGTTCTGAAATAGTTGCTTACAAATTATTTAAATAACCAAAAAGGCCCTAAAACAAACAAATAATAATTTTATCTTTTTTACTTATAAGAACCATTGAAATAGAATATAGATGGTATAAATATGTTCTGGTAATAATTATTTAAATTTAAAAAATTAAAGAACGTTTTTAAATCGGACTAAAAACTGTAAAATAATATCTCGTAGCCCCATACAAATTTATAACCCCATACAGATTCCTAAATCCATACAGATTATTTTCAATTTTTGAGATTGTGAATTTTTAATAGCTATGAAAATACTTGTTAGATTTAAAACTACAAACCTGGGGTGCATGAAGTAAATCATAGAAGATTATCTAAATCTATTGAATTAGAAACTTCTTGACCTCCGAGAGTTTTCACAACGACAACGACATTCCTTACTATTATAAGTTTAAGTAAGTACTTGTAATAAGTTAAAGGAGGTGGTGGATGCAATATTATTAACTGCTTCCTAGACCCATAGTAGTGAATTAAGGGTTAAAATAATTAAATTTGTTTCCAGATTTACGATTAATTTGGCAATAAGTGTTAAAAGTTAAATAATATATTGTATTACTTGAGTTATAGAACCACTAGAACACTGTGGTGAATATACAATAAAGGAAAGGATTAACCCCAAAACTACAAAAAAACTAGACTAATTTTTTTGTGGTTTTGGGGTTAATCCTTTCCTTTATTACTTGGGTTAGGTTAGGGCGAATAGCGTTAAGTGAGTTCAGTAAAATATTAATGTTGTTGTTTTTTTTTTTCCATTACTGTTGAGACCGATGGTTCTTGGTGGAATTCCATGTTTAAAGATAATAAAACACAATCTTTAGGATATGATAGGATAGGATATGAAGATTCTAGTTTTTCAAATCATTTAAGAATACATCAAGTAGTGTCTGATTTTAATTCGAGTGTAGATTTTAAAATATTACATTTTGATAATAAAGGTAGGAAATTGAATGCTTTGGAGGGCTTAGAAATTAAAATAATAAGATACTGTAACCCTAATTTAGTTTTAAATGACCAGTTAGATTTGTATAACTCTCCATTAGTAAAACCTTTAAAAGTTATTTGTACTTAGAACAATCAACTGGTTTTCCCAATATATGTATTGTACCTATGATCATTGCCCAGGCCGGGTATTTCCCCAACCTTCCATTCTTTGTATCCTAACTCCCACCCTCTAGTTTTAAGGCTTTCTTTTCTTCAGTCTGTAATACAGCCTCGTCAATGCCTTAGCAGGCGAAACCATTGGTCGGCTAGACTAATAAAAAGTGGATAGTACAATTGTGTTTTATTATCTTTATTAATGTTTTGTGCACTTTTACAATTGTGTACGTTTTTTTTAATTCCAGAATCGATAGGGAAATATGTATTTTTTTTTTTATTTAAATTTTTCGAGGAATAGTTGATTTTAGCCCGATTTCAAACTACAGTATACACATTAAGTGTGATCGAATTATTTAAAAATAGTTATATACTTTGAATAATGATTTATGTTATATAAGAGATTTTTAACTAATTTAGTCACATATTATATCAGTTGAATGTTATGTTTCACTTTTATAAATAGAATATTTAAATTTAATTTTATTCGATGTAAGATTTAGCCAATTAACTCCTTCAAATCGTTACTTCCACTTTTATCAGAGCATATAAGTTATGCGGGTTGCGTATAACAAACCTTGCTCAGTTTACTAAATATTGAATATCCGTTTAGAGTATAAAAATATAGTAAATGTCAAAATAGCACAATATACAGTGAGAATATAAATTCCTGTCCGAAACTTATTCGCATATCCAGTAACTCTTTAATGTTATACTTTAAATTAGACAATAAACAATAATGCTCATATTCAATTCTGAAAGGACTATCCAAGAGTACATATTAGAGTTACAGAATATGTGCAAATGCAAGTCCAAGATCAGATTAAAGTATTTAAACATTGCATAGCCTTACAAACTACCTATACGTTATCTTGTGATGGTCAATAGTACTTCTTTTTTGTAGATCATTTGGGTACATGTTTCGCTACTACAGTAGTCATCATCAAACCAGCTATACATTTATGTTATCATTAACATATATTATTAAATCACAAAATTCATGGGAAAACCACAATTGTCAGGTTAATATAAATATTTAAAGTGTTTTTGTCTCAGTATTGTGGCCATTGGATAAAGTGTACTAGAAGACTGTTGAAGCCTTTATCTGTACAATTGTTTTAATAAAGAAGAATTTATTGTTGTGATACAGATTGGTTTTGGTTTTCAAAAAGTTGTAAGTGCAGTGTTAAAGGTGAAATTTAATATCTTGTGTTCACACTTACAGTTTTTGTAAATTTCAATTTTTTCCATGATGTTTATATTGTGTCCTTTCTTTATTTAATGGTAAAATGGTCATGTTGTCCTTTATAATGCTGTAGTTGTGTGTGTTGTCTAAATGTTAAATGTTCAGCATATGAGGAGATGTTTATATTTATTATTATGACCGTTGACAAAAACAATTACATAGCCACTATCAATTTCAAATATTACATAAACAATACAATAAATAAATGAACAAAAACTGTTAAATAATCAGTCAATACAAACTACACAAAATACAAAATACAATAAACATTTCAAAATAATAATTCCAATAATCAATTACCCACAAAATAGAAAGTAAATTTATATTAACGTACACAATACAGACAGATTTAAGTATAATTACAATAGTACAATCAGTAAAATATATATAACTTTAGATACAAAGATGAAAAAGAGACCACATCCATCATGTCAAAGGTCCGGCATATATACAAAACCCTCTTGGTTTTTAATGCTCTGTGGGAACATATTTATCAGTTTAGAACCAGCCTGGAAAGGACGTTTGCTATATGAATTCAATCTGTGATGTACAGCACGACAATTACTAGCTTGTCTGATGGTATAACTATGCATTTCTTTATTTTGGATATGATAACATTTGAACCTAAAGTAGAGTATCACCTGACGTCTATATTACTCGGTAGAGTAAGAACTCCAAACTCTTTAAACACATCCTATAGCTTTTTCTGCTGGACATAAACTCTTCGCAAAAAAATCTGTTTAAATCTTGTTTTAGAGGATCTATCAGTTTGACCGATATGAAATTTGCCACAATCATTGCAGTTAAGTTTATATATGTTACCACCTGAATATTTATCATGGTTGGATTTAGTAAGTTTTGTTGATTACAATAATATAACTTTTCATGACCTAATAACAATTATATCGAATTGATCCAGTCTAACAAACTGATTGTTTTTTTGTTAATTAACTTAAAGTAAAGGAACATTTAAAACTCATTTTGTTTAATTTTCATAGCACACATTAAAAAATATATAGTGCTTAAAACTTTCTGTTTTTGAACTCCGAAATTTGATTACAATATATGTTTTAATAAATTCTTCATATGCAAAAAGAGGTGCAATCATTTGAAACCAACCCCATATCTCCAGATGTTTCCAACCATAAAATATTTCTGACGGATTTGAATCGCCCTATATTGTAGATTAGAAATGTCAACACAAGTTTGAAAACATTGCAAGTAAGCGCAGATAAAGAGTGTGAAGACGGAAGAAAGTAAACAAAGAGACTTGAATTACTCTTTTTCTGTTGGAACAAGCTTTGTTTGCTGAAAGAACAGAATCATCCCTTCGTTTGCTTTTGTATATCGTGGGCAACAGAAGAGAAAATGAAAATCACAACAAACGAGTCAGTTAGGTTACAGAGTAACCTTTTTTTAAAGTAGGGATCTTAACTGTTTTAAATTAAAATCAGAAATTAAATATTTTGGCTATAATTTGGTTTTAATTTTAAGAAATAGTAAATATAATTTCAAGTAATTTAGTGCTTAATTTTTATAATTGCAATATATATTGAAATTTCGATTAACGGCTGACATTTTTAACTGTTTATAATTCTTAGTACAAAACGTACAACATGTAGAGTATTTACTCTCACACTCAACACAGTATCCCAGACGCCAAATATATTGATGTCTCCAGTTTATAAATATTAAAGTTTGTAATTTTACTCAAATCACGTATTTTAGTCACGTATCTTGTCTATTTTTACACGACATACGTAAATTTAGTCACGTATCTTGTCTATTTTTACACGACTTACGTAACTTTAGTCACTTATCTTGTCTATTTTTACACGACATACGTAACTTTAGTCACGTATCGTGTCTATTTTTACACGACATACGTAACTTTAGTCACGGAGCTTGTCTATTTTTACACGAAATACTTAACTTTAGTCACGTATCTTGTCTATTTTTACACGACTTACGTAACTTTAGTCACTTATCTTGTCTATTTTTACACGACATACGTAACTTTAGTCACGGAGCTTGTCTATTTTTACACGACTTACGTAACTTTAGTCACGTATCTTGTCTATTTTTACACGACTTACGTAACTTTAGTCACTTATCTTGTCTATTTTTAAACGACATACGTAACTTTAGTCACGGAGCTTGTCTATTTTTACACGAAATACGTAACTTTATTCACGTATCTTGTCTATTTTTACACGACTTACGTAGCTTTAGTCACGTATCTTGTCTATTTTTACACGACATACGTAACTTTAGTCACTAATCTTGTCTATTTTTAAACGACATACGTAACTTTAGTCACGTATCTTGTCTATTTTTACACGAAATACTTAACTTTAGTCACGTATCTTGTATATTTTTACACGACTTACGTAACTTTAGTCACTAATCTTGTCTATTTTTAAACGACATACGTAACTTTAGTCACGTATCTTGTCTATTTTTACACGAAATACTTAACTTTAGTCACGTATCTTGTCTATTTTTACACGACTTACGTAACTTTAGTCACTTATCTTGTCTATTTTTACACGACATACGTAACTTTAGTCACGGAGCTTGTCTATTTTTACACGAAATACGTAACTTTATTCACGTATCTTGTCTATTTTTACACGAAATACGTAACTTTATTCACGTATCTTGTCTATTTTTACACGACTTACGTAGCTTTAGTCACGTATCTTGTCTATTTTTACACGACTTACGTAACTTTAGTCACTTATCTTGTCTATTTTTACACGAAATACTTAACTTTATTCACGTATCTTGTCTATTTTTACACGACTTACGTAACTTTAGTCACGTATCTTGTCTATTTTTACACGACTTACGTAACTTTAGTCACGTATCTTGTATATTTTTACACGACTTACGTAACTTTAGTCACTTATCTTGTCTATTTTTACACGACATACGTAACTTTAGTCACGTATCTTGTCTATTTTTACACGAAATACTTAACTTTAGTCACGTATCTTGTCTATTTTTACACGACTTACGTAACTTTAGTCACGGAGCTTGTCTATTTTTACACGAAATACGTAACTTTATTCACGTATCTTGTCTATTTTTACACGACTTACGTAGCTTTAGTCACGTATCTTGTCTATTTTTACACGACATACGTAACTTTAGTCACGGAGCTTGTCTATTTTTACACGAAATACGTAACTTTATTCACATATCTTGTCTATTTTTACACGACTTACGTACCTTTAGTCACGTATCTTGTCTATTTTTACACGACATACGTAATTTTAGTCACGTATCTTGTCTATTTTTACACGAAATACGTAACTTTATTCACGTATCTTGTCTATTTTTACACGACTTACGTAGCTTTAGTCACGTATCTTGTCTATTTTTACACGACATACGTAACTTTAGTTACGGAGCTTGTCTATTTTTACACGAAATACGAAACTTTATTCACGTATCTTGTCTATTTTTACACGAAATACGTAACTTTATTCACGTATCTTGTCTATTTTTACACGACTTACGTAGCTTTAGTCACGTATCTTGTCTATTTTTACACGACATACGTAACTTTAGTCACGGAGCTTGTCTATTGTTACACGAAATACTTAACTTTAGTCACGGAGCTTGTCTATTTTTACACGAAATACGTAACTTTATTCACGTATCTTGTCTATTTTTACACGACTTACGAAAACATTAGTCACTTATCTTGTCTACTTTTACACGACTTACGTAACTTTATTCACGTATCTTGTCTATTTTTACACGAAATACTTAACTTTAGTCACTTATCTTGTCTATTTTTACACGACTTACGTAACTTTAGTCACTTATCTTGTCTATTTTTACACGAATTACGTAACTTTAGTCACGGAACACGTCTCTATTTAAAAGAAGCACTTAATATTTTTCAAATAAATGATGTTTATTAGATAATCAGTTAAGGTTGTCTTGTATGGTATAACCATAGTGAAATGTACATATCAAAATTAATCATAAACCTTTTCTGAAATCGTTCATATTCAAGTATAACAATTTAAAAAATACCCTATGGTACAGCGACGGATTGTTTATAATATTGGTGTAGTTTATCTTGTAATGTATATTAATTATCTATGTGTACAGTGAATACTGATATATTGTTTACTTTTTCTACTTGTAATATTTTTAGATATTTTGAAAGCTCATAACTAGTTCAATGCCCTTTTTCCTTAACAGATGTCAATATGTTTGATTGATTGATTTTTATTGCCTCTTATCAACAAACATATAAATAAGTTATTACAAATGAAATTAGGCTAAATATTTTTAAACTAAAACAAAGTATAACCTTCTCCAAATAGACAAGTAACAATAAAAGAAACCCCGAGGTAATAAAACCTGTCTAGGGTTTTTTAGATAAAGTTGAGGTCCGCAGCTGACCGAGTTCCCAATGAATATACATAATTTTTTACATTAAATTCTACAATCAAAAATATGACTTCTAGTCTTTTTATAAACAATGCATATTTATTAATAAATAAAACTTAATAAATATATCCCTGTATGTTGTCTTGGATAAACACTATACACAACCACTCCGCATACACACTTGCAAGGATACAACACCCGAATATAACACCATAAAGTAGGGTTCAGGATAGTACTTTAAAATACGATTGTACATCTTTAAGCTCGAGCAAATAATTACGCAGTAAACCAGAGAACTTATGTCAGTTCGAACATGATTTAATACTATCTGGCATACAATTGAATAATTTAGGTGCCAGATATGAATAAGATTTCATATAAATTGTAAAATTTTGTTTAGGTACAAAAACATTTGACCTATTCCGCAATGTCAAAGCTCTTGGCCCTAAAGTGCCATCACTATTCCTGCTTCTATCAAAAAAGGCTCTCGACGCTTTATAGATAAAAAGGTTTTTAAGAGGTAATATGTTAAGTTTTTTGAAAAGAGGTGCACTATGTTCTGTTTTGGGTTTGTGCGATAGGATACGAATAAAGATCTTCTGCAGCGTAATGATTGGTTTTAGTCTTGTATCGTAAGTCCCTCCCCAAATTGCAAGACCATATTCTAACTTAGAACTAACCAGTGCAAAATAGATCATTTTTATACTTTCACGTTGCATACATATCTGAGCATATAAAATAGCCTGATATATTTTAATGTTCATTGTTTGGTGTCCAAGTCACTTTGTATAATATAATGTAATAAATGTATATAGTGTATAATATGAGTAATAAATTATTTATATTACCTTTATAGTTCCGTCATGTGACTTTGCGTTTGTCTTAATTACAAAGACGCGTTTCGGAGTCGTAGCTCCATCTTCAGTAATTTCACCCCGTAGAAGTCGTTAAAACATTAAACATAACAAAAACATTAACACTATATACACAAATAAATAAATACACGTATACGTTGATTTTAACATTTTTTTACATGCGCACGGTTTCATGGTTCGCGAACTACTGGCATCACGGTGAGGCCAAGGTTATCTGACTATGGTTTGGTCATATCAGTTTATTTATAACTCATTGCCGTCTCAAATAATGCGTTTGATTGGAAAGATAATTGTTTATTGAGAATAGCGTTTGGTGATTGTTTAAATGATTTGTAAATTTCATATTCTTCAATGGCATTCATCATTGGTCCTTTTTTAATGATGTGGAGAGGTGTCAGCAAAGTTTGTATACGAATGCTTGTTATCGATAATGTGTTGTGCGAAACTAGATCTATTGTCTTACAGGCTATTATTGGGCAAGTGTTCTTTGTATCTGTCCGTGAACGATCTGCCTGTCTGTCCGATGTAAAAACAATCGCAGTCGTCACACGCTATTTTATAGATGCCTGACTTCTTCTCTGTTGGTATTTCCTGTTATTTACGCAAAATTTCTTGTGTCCATACCACTCGATGAAACGGATTTCAAAGAAGAGTTAAACGTCATTAAATATATCGCACAGGCAAGTGGATATAGAAGCCAAATGGTCGATAAATTATTGGAAAGGCATAGGAAGGCAAAATTGACGAAAAAATATAACACTATACAGACTAGAGTAGACAAAAAGAAACTTGTTGCTACCGATTACACTGAAATAATGCCCTCCATCCTAAACCATGCACTCCAAAAACATAACATCATTGTCACACACCGAAATAATAAAAATATTAAAAATGTTTGAGTAAAAAACAGGAAATACCAACAGAGAAGAAGTCAGGCATCTATAAAATAGCGTGTGACGACTGCGATTGTTTTTACATCGGACAGACAGGCAGATCGTTTATGGACAGATACAAAGAACACTTGCCCAATAATAGCCTTTATAATAGATATGATTTCGCACAACACATTATCGATAACAAGCATTCGTATACAAACTTTGAATCTAACCTGACACCTCTCCACATCATTAAAAAAGGACCAATGATGAATGCCATTGAAGAATATGAAATTTACAAATCATTTAAACAATCACCAAACGCTATTCTCAATAAACAATTATCTTTCCAATCAAACGCATTATTTGAGACGGCAATGAGTTATAAATAAACTGATATGACCATCCCATAGTCAGATAACCTTGCCCTCACCGTGATGCCAGTAGTCGCGAATCATGAAACCGTGCGCATGTAAGAAAATGTTAAAATCAACGTATACGTGTATTTATTTATTTGTGTGTATAGTGTTAATGTTTTTGTTATGTTTAATGTTTTAACGACTTAGACGGGGTGAAATTACTGAAGATGGAGCTACGACTCCGAAACGCGTCTTTGTAATTAAGACAAACGCAAAGTCACATGACGGAACTATAAAGGTAATATAAATAATTTATTACTCATTATATGATATATTTTATTAATTTATTTTTAAGATAGGTTGTGTGTTTCTTCCAAGTAAGCTTGGAATCGACAAACAGTCCTAAATATTGAATATCTTGAACTTGTTCAATCGCGGGACATGGGCATAAAATCATATTACAATTTATCTCATGGAACAGAAAATTGTATATTTTTGTAATACTAAAAATAATATATTTCGATTTTGGGCATATTACCATGTAATTTCTTGTAAACCACCAACGCATTGCACATATGTCACATTGCATGTAAGTTCGCAATTGTTCCACAGTGTCCGCTTTATAGAATAAAGCCGTGTCATCGGCAAATGCTACCAACTCACCCTTAAATGCACCATTAAATAACGTGTTAACATATATTAAAAATAATGGACCGGAGAGCACCGAACCATGAGGAATTCTGAGGCGAGCATTTCCCGGTTCACTCAAATATGCCTACAAGATGGGATTCATGTTTTAGATTTTATTATTAGATAACTTTGTGTTAAAAAAGTAGTTTTTTTAAAGAAAAATCAACGACTCTAAACCTTTAATATATTTTGTAACTTTTACAGTGATTATAATACGTAATAGTAGGAATAAAATAAAAAATTAGAAAATTCAAATTTATAGAAGTTGGAAATCGAGAACAATTAGAGCAAATTAGTTTAACATCTTATCAGAAGGCATCATTTGTAACACTTTCTACTTCAACAATTGTATTTACTTCATTCACCGAGAAACAACATTAGTTTTAATTCCTTGTGTTTTAATAAATAAAGACTAACGAGTATGGAATGAGATTTTACAAACAGATTTACATCAGAGTATTTATTTCCATTAGAGAAACGTTTCAGGTATGTTTCATATAAAACATATTATTATCAGATGTACTTTACTTTTAATATCGGAATTCTAGATATTTTAATTACCCAGATGGAAACTTTACAATCAGAGACCAATAAATCTCTACCAAACCTATTGGTGTAGCTTGATACCTTGTTCAGCTCACTATGTGGTTTCACCGAAAGACAAGTAAAATTACAGACACTGGAAAATATAAATAAACTTGTTGCATATTTTGGATTCTCCCTTTTATCAACGAAGCAAGTTAATAGTCGCCATCACAGTACTTACCCAGCCTGATCATACAATGTAATGTAAGCAGGTAATATAAATGTAATTCCCCCAAAATCATCCAGTACGATGTGTCTGATGTTGTTACACAGGTTTTCTGTACCTTGTTATTGTTAATATTACTAATTTATTGACGTCACGTGAAATAAGAAATTTAAGAAGTGATTCCATGCCGATGGTAATTAGATAGAACACGAGGAATCATCTTAAAAAAGAAAGACAAACAACTGAATAATAAAGTGTGTGTGGATCAAGATCAATAATTATCCTAAGTGTTTAGCAGGGTGAACAACCATTAAAAAGTGTAAACTCCAAATGGATTCATTAAAAATTACGATTCGAACGTAATGTCACAAACATTTTGAGACTCTTTCCTAATGTCATAAGAATTAACTATCAATCTTAATGTCACAAGAATCAAGACCCGATCTTAATATAACAAGAATCAAGACTCGATCTTAATATAACAAGAATAGAGACTCGATCTTATTGTTAAAAGAATCACTCGATCTTAATGTTACAAGAATCATGACTTGATCTTAATATAACAAGATTCAAGACTCGATCTTAATGTTATAAAAATCAAGACTCGATCTAAATATCACTAGAATCAAAACTCGATCTTAATATAACAAGAATAGAGACTCGATCTTAATGTTAAAAGAATCACTCGATCTTAATGTTACAAGAATCAAGACTCGATCTTAATATAACAAAAATCAAGACTCATCTTAATATAACAAGAATCAAGACTCATCTTAATATAACAAGAATCAAAACTCAATCTTAATGTCATAAAAATCAAGACTCGATCTAAATAACACAAAAATAGAGACTCAACTTTAATGTTAGAAGAATCACTCGATCTTAATGTTACAAGAATCACGACTCGATCCTAATATAACAAGAAACAAGACTCGATCTTAATATCATAAAAATTAAGACTCGATCTAAATATAACAAGAATAGAGACTCGATCTTAATGTTAAAAGAATCACTCGATTTAATGTTACAAGAATCATGACTCGATCTCAATATCACAAGAATTAAGACTCGATCTTAATGTCACAAAAATCAAGACTCGATCTAATTATCACAAGAATCAAGACGCGATCTTCATGTCGCAAGAATCAAAACTTGATCTTATTGTCGCATGAATCAAGACTCGATCTTAATATCACAAGAATCAAGACTCAATCTTAATGTCATAAGAATCAAGACTCGATCTTAATGTCATAAGAATCAAGACTCGATCTTAATATAACAAGAATCAAGACTCGATCTTAATATAACAAGAACCAAGACTCGATCTTAATGTCACAAAAATCAAGACTCGATCTAAATATCACTTGAATCAAGACTCGATCTTAATGTTAAAAAAATCACTCGATCTTAATGTTACAAGAATCATGACTCGATCTTAATATCACAAGAATCAAGACTCGATCTTAAAGTCACAAAAATCAAGATTTGATCTAAATATCACTAGAATCAAGACTCGATCTTAATGTTAAAAGAATCACTCGATCCTAGTGTTACAAGAATCATGACTCGATCTTAATATCACAAGAGTCAAGACTCGATCTTAATGTCACAAAAATCAAGACTCGATCTAACTATCACTAGAATCAAAACTCGATCTTAACATAACATTTGATACAAGGAAACCCTATTGAAATTCAGATAAATTCAATTGAAAATGTCAAAATGTTGGCCAAAATGTGTGTTTAGACTTATAACACACTAAGCTAGGTTTGATAACAATTTGAACATTTCAATTGCCCCCTCTGTACGATGATAATTAGCTTAATATAGCTCTGTAATATAACTTCATCTTACCAAAACAGATAAATAGATAATTGACATTCTTAGAATTAATTTTAGTGAATGAAGTTAAAAGTTACAAGGTCTCCATTTTTAATTTTTAATTTTGGCTTTAACTATATCAATCAAGTTGACAAACAAATTGTATACAACGTCCTAGGTATAAATGGGAACATTATGCCCGAAAATAATAAAAAATATTGTATCCAAATTTATTATTTTGTAAGTCTGACCTATTTGAATTCTCAATTAATTGATATTTAATATGCATTAAAAATATTAAATGATGAAAAACATACCGTGTGTCAAAAAAGTCCCGAAACGATTCAATCAATATCTTGAACACCAAAAAAGAGAGAAAAAAAGATATTTTATATGTGACTTCACGTGATAAAAAAAAACCCATTTTTTGCTAAATGAGACTTTTTAACTGTCTTATTTACTATTATTTCATATTTAAATTATTATGAATTCCTATTACAAAGTGCAAAAAAGTGATATGTTAGTTGATATAATTTTAATATTTAATTTTGCAAATCGGTTTTTCCAAGTTCTCCAACACATCAACAACCTCAAATAGGTTTCGAGAAGTGTAGGTTTTAGTGGGGTTTCCATTTTTTTAAACGTAGTTAAAGGTTCTTCTTATAGACACTTTATTAGGAATTAGCAGTTTTAACTTGCTCTAAAGCATAATGGATTGGTATTTAATACAATCAAATCATTCAAAGTTCTTTACACACCCAGTACTGGGAATATCTGTATTTTTTTCAAAATTCAAAAATAGTAATTATGATGACGACATTAACTTTTAAAAATACATTTTGATCCCATATTCTTGCCTTCTATAAATGAAATATATAAAGCAAAATAACTTTTTCAAATATTTAAACTGCAGCCATTTTAGATAGGAGTCAGATATCGACCTCTAGTTTGAGCAGTAATATTTTACTAAATATGTGCTTTAACAAGAGGAATCACAATGTGGGTTTCTATTCTAAGTTGCCTCCCCCCCCCCACCAAATCCCATTTTTGGGGAAAACGTAAAAAGTCTCATTAGCCAAAACGGAGTTTTTATCACCAAAAGGCAAATATAAAATGTATTTTCTATATTTTTTATTATATTTTCAAGTTATTGAACCGGTGCGGGATTTTGGGATACACAGTATAGCTTCTATGTAAAGAAATTTAAAGATTAAAAAAATAGCTTGTATAGTTTACAAATTGCAATTTAATTTTTTATTACGAAAAAGATTAATAATCGAGCGAAGTATTGATAACTGGATTATTAACTGAGACAATATTGAAACTTTCGTGAAAATCGTTGAAGGTCATGCAAGATGTATTTTTAAGTAAAAACGACTATATTAAAAAACAGTTTCGTTTTAAAAAATTAACTACACTACAAGAACATGCAGATGCAAGGGTGTCATAAAATCCCCCCCCCCGTAGCTGTTTTATCTACTTGTAATGTTATTAATGATGACCGATGTTTGACATCGTGTTACTATTCTAAGCTGTCTTCACTGAAATACCACAAACAAAATAGGTTGATGTGTGGTTGACAAATGAGCAGAACATGGGATCCCCACACCACTAACTAATTCATTGAAACCCTGGGTGTTGTACAGTCGGTAGACATTTAAAATAGTCCAGGACAATTTTCGAGCATTGTTTGGTATCTCTAAGAACGACTATAGTTGAGAGACAAAAATAAAAACAACAGCAACTAATTCAATTCAGAATTAATGAAGAAAAGCAAACGATGTGATGACAAAAAATAAGTGTTTTTTCATTATTTTCCTACTTTGATGTTGACGGAATTACATTATAAATAACTCTGATTTTAAAATGCAATGACTCGTACTTGTTTAAGACAGTTGCATGTAACTTTTCTACAGATAGATTGAATTTTAACCATGTTCCGCGTAGGAAAGATAGAAAAATTAAACTAAAATGCTTTTCATAGTTGTTAAGTGAAGAAAAACGTTAATTTAAATATCCTTTAACAATAAATTTTCACACTCTGGCAGGTGAGAAAAAATAATATATGTTGGACACAACCCACAATGTAAGGCAGATTTTTACTTAATTTCTCTACAGAGACAAGTTAGTTAATAAACTGTGCAGAAACATTAGATTAACTTTATCACAGATTCAACCACAAACCTAATAATATTTCTCATCATATAATAAAATACAACTACATAAGACATATACATTAGGAAAAAATAATGTAATTTAGAAGTGAAACTTTCTATTCTGTGTACAAATTCTACAGCGTAACGTAACGTTGCCTCGTCACACAAATTCGTCACGACGGGTTTTCTGTGTATACGCATATTTTACCTATACAAGAAAATAACTTAAATATAATCGGCTGAAAAGTAAAAAGGTACAATTTTCTGCGCAGTTGTAAAAATTTTGTTAGAATTTTGGGAAATATTTTAAATTGAAGATAACTGTTTAACTGCATACTATTCTGAACACAAATATACTGCTGGTAAAACAATATTTATTTTTTCCTGTTTTCCTTATGGGTTTTTTTATTAGATTTGACCCCTTCCCGCATAATGCTTCCTTTCAAAAATTAAGAATCGATCTTTGAACTTTTCTAGGTTGTTTTACCTTGGGAGATACCTACAGGCCAAATTCATAAATGTAATTTTCTTTATAACTATGTTTTCCCTGTGTATTTTCCAGGGGAAATAATTAGGACCAGAATTTTATCAACTTGGCGACATTTGTTTTGTAATTGATTACTTTTAATCTGAAATATGTTTTTAATAACTACCTGAGACTCCATATTCCATATTCTTCATTATGTTACTTTCCCTTCTGTCATCAACTTTTATGATTAAATAATATTTAATTGAAATTACGTTTTAAATGGCTGTGATCGAGGTTATTTATTGTTATTTTACTCGCGATTTTCGTCTCTGGTTTGAATCACTAATTTTCACCAAAATTTTATTGAAATCGGTTGAGTAGTATATGAAAAAAAATACTTCTTTTGTAACAGCTTCATGGACGATTTTGTTTTTAGTGATAACTTTTAAGAACTGACAGTTTTGTCAGGATATGTTTTGTTTTGGTACTTCAAGGCTGCTTTTTAAACAAATTTGATCGAAACCGTTTGAGTCGTTTTAAACAAAATTGGAATTTAGTACTTTTTTCTTGACATGTACCTCAAAATATTTACTTATTACAAAAATAAATTTATAAAGATTTTGTGAGATATGATCAAAACTTTAAGCCTACTAGATTTGATTAAAATCTGTCCAATCTTTTGGATTGTAGAGTATTTCACAGACAACAGACGTCATTTCCAAAACCACTTTTAAACTCAGTGGACCTGAAAATGGATGTTGACGTTGGAATTTTGACCTATAACTTTCTTAATACTTACTTACTAGTAAAAATGTTATTGAAAAATTGAAGACCAATTATAAAAAAAAATGCTAATTCATTTCATATTTGGTAATATGTACATTTTGTATTGTTTTCCAAAATGTTGATTTCAGTCGCTTAATTGTTTTCAAATAAGACATTCAAATACAAAATTTTTGACAAAACAAGTTGTGTTAAAATGAAAAAATAATGTTTACCTCCAAAAATAAAATTTACAAATTATTTATGAGCCTTATGAAATCCATATACAGTATTTATATATTTAACAATATAAGAGCCAGATTGTACATCTGTGTCATTGCCTCTGTAGTATTGTCAGACGTACACAGTGTGTTTCGATTTTATATTCTTGTCTGTATGTTTCAAAACGTATTTTTAAACTATCATATTTTCAAATATAAGCTTATGTTAAAAAGAGAATCTATGTATATTTAGAAAATTTGATTTAGAATTTATTTTTGTATTTTCTAGAGTGAAGGTTTAAACTAAAATAACACAATAAAAGTTGATTTATTTGTTCAAAATATTGAACTGTTTATGGTTTTTATATTTATTTTTATTTTGTACTAGTTTTCTCTTGTTTCTGAATGGGTAACATTATTTTTTCAGTCATTAATTAGTTACTTTTTAAATTTATCACCGCACTGCTTTACCATTTTATTGTGAAATATTTAATAAACAAAAAATAATTATATATAATTACTAAAAATTCGAATGAATGAATTAAAATATACAAAAACAAAAATGTGTAAATACTTCCAGCTACCTCAAAGAACTCTTTAAAACCACTGTTTAGTGTAGCACTGAGTTCAGATACTGAGTGAAAGGGAAATTAGAACAATATGATAAATTTATACGGCCTGTTATTGGGAAGAAGCAACCCGCAGACCTTACTTGTTTGTTAAAAGCATAAGACGATTATTCCAGAAATTGTGTTTAAAACTGTGAGATAAAAGTACTAATATAACTTTAAAACAATTAGAACTTAAAAATATAAACTTAATAATGAAAACAATGTATATCAATGTTGTTTAACACAAACCATCTATAAAAATGATAATTTTGATTATGACGTACATTTACAGCTTTTTTTTCTTGTACAATTTGTACTACCAACTGTAACACATTTTACTTCCTCCGTCATATATCGTGTATTTTTCGAATTTTTCCACACATATAAATAAATTGCCGACGCCATAAATGAAAAAAAAAATTCCATTTACTTCAAATTCGGCACGTACGTTCTTTTACGACTTTTCAAAAGAAATTGGTTGGTCGAACAAAAATCATTAAACCTATCATTAAATCTATTTGTTTATCAGTGTTCATAAGTAATTTTGTAAAACCTAATCTTAATTAAAAAATAAATTGTTATTTTAATAAGTAATACCTATGTCTGAAGGTTGACAGAACTGTGCAAACAGAGACTGTATAAACAGCGACGATAAGCAGTGCAAATAAGGACTGTTATGGGCTTGTTTGAAGTTAAGTCCAGTAGTAAGTCAAGACTAAAAGGTTCGGCAAGGTTATCCGCAACATTGTGCGCTATCTAACTTTATAAGTTTAAAAACTACAAGTACTGTACGTGTTGTCGGTCACTGACATTTCCATTTATTAAAATACTATGAACTATCTACATGTGCCGTGATTATAAACATTTTGTTGAACATTAAAATCTATTATTAAACTCGATACTACACTTATATCAAATAGCGAGTAGTTATAACTGTAATCAGCTGTTCCGAGCCTATACGTCATCACTCATACATCTCACCGTGCCATGTTACTACATTGCAGTTGGATGTCATGATGCAAGACAGATAAGTGACAGGGGATTACTTCCCTGAGCTTTATATTTTGGTTTCAATTCTAAATGTTTGAGAACTGTTTTATTTTCATTTGAACTTTATTAAAAGGAACATTATTTTAGCTTTCATGTTTCTATGTTGTACTTTCTATAATTTCATGTAATCAACTTAATGATTTATAGTAAACTATACTATGACTCCCCCCCCCCGTCATTAAAACCGTGATTTTAGTCAAACACGAATGGTAAAGTGTATCAAATTTAAAGATAAATACTTAAAAAAAAAAAAAAAAAGACGGTGTACATTGTCCAAATTTACATTTCAATTGAAAAAAGCCGAAATATCATATTTGGTGACAACATTTTTGTTATTTGGGTTTGGGGATGGGTGAGTGAAAAAGTGTGTGCAACATTTTTGCATGGATTATTAGAGGAACTGGTAATACTAATTAGTAAGAGCTAACAATAAATTACTGATTTTATATTTACCCAAACCATTTCTTAATTAAGTAAAAATCACGCAAATACGTAGAGGGAGATTTTTAATTTTAATTCTATCTAAGAAATTAGTTTAGGCTACGATAATATTGATTTGTATTGAGTAAAATTTATTTGTATTATTAGCTACTAATTTTATTACAGTGTTGGAATAGCGATATGTGCATCAGTCATAACTGTGACAATGGATTATGTTTTGAACCGTAGCAGCAATACACCAAAGGCTCAATCTATCACAACTGTTGTCATATTAAATATATATATTCAATGCTTTAAATAAACTATAAAAATGATTAACAAGCGATGATTGTTTTATTTTTGAGAATCTATTTTCTAGTTCTCTATACCGAAAAAAGGGAATAAAATAGGAGGAAAATGTTGTCTATTATTACCTTCTTTTTTTTTTGCGTCTGTCGTTAAGTTAGGAAACAGTTAAACGGTAGGGATACCTTTCATTATTTTCTTACGTAATCTAAAAATGGTTAAATGAAGGGTCAACATATTCTATATCGAGTTTGTCGTGGTTACATCAGTTTTGAGGAACCCAACTCCATAAAAGTAGTTTTTGGATTGAAGTCTATCTTCTGTCTATCTTATATATAGTGTTCAACAAATCCCAATATAACCTAACCTGACCTAACCTAATGCAACACAACCTAACCTAACCTAATGTATCTGTTATATGTCGTATGTATAGTGTTCAACAAATCACAATATAATCTAACCTAACCTAACCTAATCCAACACAACCTAACCTAACCTAATCTATATGTCGTATGCCGTATATATATATAGTGTTCAACAAATCCCAATATAACATAACCTAACCTAATGTATCTGTTATATGTCGTATGTATAGTGTTCAACAAATCCCAATATAATCTAACCTAACCTAACCTAATCCAACACAACCTAACCTAACCTAATCTATATGTCGTATGCCGTGTATATATATATATATAGTGTTCAACAAATCCCAATATAATCTAACCTAACCTAACCTAATCCAACACAACCAAACTGAACCTAATCTATCTGTTATATGTCGTATGTATAGTGTTCAACAAATCCCAATATAATCTAACCTAACCTAACCTAATGCAACACCACCTAACCTAACCTGATGTATCTGTTATATGTCGTATGTATAGTGTTCAACAAATCCCAATATAATCTAACCTAACCTAACCTAATGCAACACCACCTAACCTAACCTAATGTATCTGTTGTATGTCGTATGTATAGTGTTTAACAAATCCCAATAAAACCTAACCTAAACTAACCCAACAAAACCTAACCTAACCTAATGCAGCACCACCTAACCTAACCTAATGCAACACCACCTAACCTAACCTAATGTATCTGTTGTATGTCGTATGTATAGTGTTCAACAAATCCCAATAAAACCTAACCTAACCTAATCCAACAAAACATAACCTAACTTAATAAATCTGTCGTATGTCGTACGTATAGTGTTCAACAAATCCCAATCTAACCTAACCTAATCCAACAAAACCTAACCTAACCAAATCCATCTGTCGTCTTGCTACGTATCTCTCCTTGTGTCCTTTACCTTATGGGTGTATCACTTATTAACTCTTTGTTTAGTTTGGGCTAGTTTGTTCGCAGGCAAGACCAAGCTGCTCACTTTTACAATTTACTTTACCTTTAATCAAAGATATTGCACCACTTGGATTTTGTAAGTCGGAGATTGTTGTCATCAACTTACTTAATTAATTTATCAAAATTCTTTGAATTTTATCTCTTTGCTCACTGTATTTATAATTTGAATTAAACACACTCTCTCTCTCTCTCTCTCTCTCTCTCTCTCTCTCTCTCTCTCTCTCTCTCTCTCTCTCTCTCTCTCTCTCTCTCTCTCTCTCTCTCTCTCTCTCTCTCTCTCTCTCTCTCTCTCTCTCTCTCTCTCTGGGGATGTGCCTTTTGGAAGAAATCGGCTGTATTTCTATATGTACTTAACCATCAAAACAATTAATTATTTGAACATACAATAAACAAAATCATTTTTTTAAACTTACAATGCGACACGAAATTTTATTATATATATATATATATATATATATATATATACAATTTAAAAATGCTAGACCATTCCAGCTAGGACTCAAAATAGTTTTTCCTTTACTGAAATAGTCGTATTTAATTTTGATTTCTTATGACTAAACCAAAGCGGAGTTTACTTGAATTCACTGAGTTAAGATATTGAAAATTTCCCCAATGAATTTAGTCTATTGAAATGAGTTTACGTTTTTGCGAATTATTCTATAAATCTTGCGTACCTTTATTTATCTCCTCACCAAATACTAGATATGTTAAAGTTGTTATTGCTGGTAATTATTTTTATTCCTGGATAGTTACTTTTCCGTGTATTTTTATCTCCTTCTTATTACTCACTTTACACTGATTTTCAAAACTGTTTATTATTATACTCGTTAATTTTATTCCATTTGACTACTGGAATTATCGTAGATACTGTTTATTATACAACGTAAACTTTTATATAGAAAATTTTTGAAGTTAAAATTTATTAGAGTTAATGAATCTATTATATTAGAAAATTTTTATTTACAAAAATAACGTCCTTCCTATTCGGCGACTGTTACTAGAGTATCGGTCTTTCGACCTATAATTTTGGCTCTCCATTCATGTGGGAAAGTTTCCCGCAAAAGGTAACCAATTTTCTCCATTCAGTGAAAAAATGTCCCTTCTGTTAATTATTAAGATTTTGGCTGAATTAATCCATAGTTTTTGTGCTGATAGCTTTCCTAGGCTTAGTTTACTTCTATTGTTTTAATTTTGTAGTTTACTTTTCATTAAAAACCCTTTTATTAACATTATTTTATCTTTTTGATAGTTGAGTTTTTCTGTTGTGGGGACGGCTGGTCCGTAACGTCACGCTAGCTGTCTCAGCATTAAAATCTTGATTTTGAACACTTTTTTCTTCTTTTCGCTCTAATTTTTGAACGATTGTTCCGTGTTCATTTGTTTTTACTTCTACATCGGGTAATGTAGTAACATATAATGCCCCTTTCGCTCGCACTATAGTATTTGGACCTCCTATATTGCTAATTTGATTTCGCAATTTCCGTACACAGATTTTAGTTGACGGTTGTTCTACGTCCAATCTATTTACTAGATTGGTTTTTGAAGTTACTTTTTTACCTTCTTCGATGAAATTTATTTTTATGTTTTCCCCTTCTACATTTATTATCACGTATTTGTCCTCCATATTAATGTGTGTTTGTGTGTGTGTATGTATATATATATATATATATATATATATATATATATATATATATATATGTGTGTGTGTGTGTGTGTGTGTGTGTGTGTGTGTGTGTGTGTGTGTGTGTGTGTGTGTGTGTGTGTGTGTGTGTTATTTGTGTGTATGTATGTGTGTGTGTTTGTGTGTTTCCTAACCCACCTGTATTTACATTTTCCACCAATAAAGTTATTTTCACAAAATTTTGCATTTTAAATAACACATGCACCAAAATGTAAAATTTAATGCATAAATGGTTGTTTTTGGTTTATGCAATTTAATTCAATTTTATGCTATTTATAAATTTCTTTAAAAAATATATAAGACTTAACGCATAAAAATCTACAGTATGACGAGACCAAATTAGGCCTTAACTCGGGTACTTACTCGTAGCTAGGAGACAGTAAGAAAACTCCTTTAAATGGTGTAATTATAAGGAATAAACTCACTTCAAAAGTTTAAAACATAAATTGACTAAGTGTTTTCTAAAACAATACGCATAGCCTTTGGAAATTTCTGTCTACCTCAATTTAGGTAATTATATATTTTTTAAATACGTAACTTGGTCACCATCTTCTCCACATATTTATCAACAATTGTGTCAAGTAGTGATGAGTTAACTCTATCAAGTACAGAAATAACAATCTCTATAATCTACAGAAGTTATTTAAAACAATATTGTTAATGTTAAATGAACATTAGATTCACCTTACAAATAAAGCTTTCAGTAAAAACCACTCACTCTGTGACGTACATAATCTTTAGACCAATCAATAACAGAAGCATCAATATAGTATGTTTATGCTTGTTATTTATACGCGCCATAAATACGTCAGCTCAAATTGGAGACCTCATTTAGTTATTAATCAATGATTTTTTTGTATTTTATTTCATCAAAAAAGAGAATGATAAAATAATAAACCATACTGTAACGAGTAAGGAAATGTATAAATCAAATCCTTTATTTTAGGCGATTATTTGTTTGTAATTTGTTTAAAAACCTCTCAACTTTTATCTTTCCCCAGAAACACAATGAAAGCCATGTATGTTTATTCAGTATCGGACACTCATGTGGAACAACACAAAAACTTAACTTATCGTTTATAAACTGGTGTTGTTTTAAGCTACTTGTATTTTTCCATTGGAATACAATTTACATTGTATCCACTGTAAAAATACTGTATTACATCGATGTCTTTCTTGTATAAATTTGTTTGTATACATTTAAGTACAAACAATAATCTTCTAACTTAAATTATAAAAAATGTTTAAACATTAACGATTTAAAATAATCACCCTATTCACAAATATTATTAATATAAATTTTAATTTGACAAATCTATATAAAAGTCAACTGTATCTGTGAAAACAAGTGACCTAGGAAGTTGAAAGTTTACACGAAGATGGATCTTTGGGAAAGAGGCTCATATTATTAAGTAAGTTAAACTGCTAACTATTCACATTTTAAATGTCGTTTTATTATTCTTTCGAAACAACGAGAGTTTATTCATTAATCACCAACATGAGTATTACAGAAGGGATTGTTTACGTACCCAATCGATAGATGAGAACACATTGTTAGCTGCTTTGGTTTGAATTTCTACAACAAACTGCCGCAATATTGCAGCAAAAATGAATGCGCCATTAATAAATAATTCTATACAATGATATTTACATTTAGGACGAGGGTTATGCCATAAGCGAAGTAAGCTTTAGCTGATTTTTTATATGTAAATATTTGTTTACAATATTTACAAAAAATTTTGCAAAAACAATATACCAATTTTAAATACATAATTTATCTCCCATGTAAAATGTACAGGGGGACACATCTGTAAATAGGAAAATGTCAGTTTTAGTTTAACGTAGCCAAAGATTTTTGTTGTTGTTACTATTTGATTTAGTTAAATTTTATGTGAGAAAGTAAGTAACATTTTTTGCATAGTTTAAAATTACATATAATAAAAACAATTTCATTAACCCTTGTTTTTAAGAAATATTACATTGCACCGGTTAATCATGTTGAAGAAGTAGTTTATCTCATTGTTAACGTACTAATGATATTACAAATTTTCAAAGATTATTGGATTAATTATTAGTAATTTTTTTTAAAAAAGGGAAAAAATATTAGTAAGATCAATAATCATGTATTGAAGATGGCGGAGAGACTTCCAGGTGTGAACCTGTAGACTAAAGCAGACTCATCAATACAACTCATAGTGACGACATGGTGACTGCGATCAGACAAAATCTCCACTGTCCTGTCCGGATATCTATTTGAATTGAAAATCGCATATTGATTTTATTATGTCAGTTGGCAGTCTGTTTCTACTTTTCTATCTGTGGCTATGGGTTCCTTTTTTAGAGTACAACTTTTATTTTTAGTTTCAAACATGTTACTCTAGGCAATATTGGCGTTTTGACATTTCTAACTTTCTATATTTTCACTTGATCACGGAGGTTGATTATTACTTTTAAAATGTCTCATTAGTTTATACAAGAATGGTAGCAAATGACAATTTAATATAAATGTATAAAGTTCACCAATGTACTTTCTCGTGACAACGTGTTTTCCATTCCTCCTTTGTTAATCTTAGATATTTTGATTGTTCAACCTAATCTTTAACCTCGGGTTACTTTCTTAGATTAGTACGAGTATTAGTTTCCAACATATTAGAATGTAGGCACGTTGGGGTCAATGTGTATCGATTCTGACTTTTTGAGTGTATTTTAAATAATTATTTTATTTAAATACATTTCACATTAAATATTCAAGAATGTAGTTCATTCATGAGAGTATTGACATACAATTTCATTTAAACATTCTTTGAATCTTGCACAGGTGAATAACAAGATTAAATCTATACTAAAACTCCGTAACATACGCTTAAGGAGCTAAGCGTCCGCTAACTGCTTCCCTATTTATTATTGGTAAGTTATTAATTTGTATCACATTACTTTACAAGATAAACACATGCTGAATAAATTGTGGTTTCCTTACTCACACATATGTAGTATAAAGAGACTTGTGTGATTGGTCATAAAATCTACAACAACTTTCCTTAAGATCATTGTGAGTACATTTTTTTTTTTTTTTAATAATTTCAATATGTTTTCCGTCACGTCTGCTGTCCCAATAGCGTGAACCAATTTTAATAGGGGCATTTTTTTTTCCGTTAGAGCTGCAAAAAGAAAAAAAAACATGAGTTATGATTTTCTAAAAAGTAGCTAAAACTCTTCGAATCAAGTTCTGCTCAAATGTAGCTTCTAATTGCTCAAAAATTATGCTAGAAGCCATTTTTACAAAAAATAAAGAATTATCGGCAAATAGAAAGACTTTTTCCTAATTACCTCCAGAGAGTTCTTCAAATTTTAGTCAAATTTGAAGATTATTGACCCAAAATGTACGCAAAATCACAATGAAAAAGTACAACGGTTCAGTAATGATGGGAAACAATAACCATGATGGCCATAAAAGCAGGATTTTAACCAAACACTATTTACACTAAGCACCCGTTTATGTCACAAGAGAAATACTTTACGACATATTTCTGTATTTGAGTTTTATCAACCCTAGCACTGCTGCATGTTAATTTTCTTCGTTTGTTAAAAAATTAATTAAATATATTATTTCTATACAAAACCTAACTTATAAGATATCATTTTTCTCAGAAAGATGCATAGAATCCATCTATGCAATAAAAAAAAAATTTTTTGAAACGGTTTTGGAGTAAGTATGTTACATGTCAAAAACGAAGTTACCAATTTTCAGGAAAAACCTGTATATTCCAAAATCAATAGCTTACTACCTTTTTCTAAGATATACAAAAGTTTTGTGTAATATTTTTGAATATATTTAGGGGGAAAAAAAATAAAATTTGTTATATTATCAAAAAAACAAAAAATAGTTTACGAAAAAATGTAAAATGATAATTTTTTTTTCAAAAAATCACAAAAAATAGTAATATTTATCTTATACAAAAGTTCTATATCTCATTATGTTCAGAAAGGTGCATAGAATGTAGGTGTGTAGTGAAAAAAAATGTTAGATGTATCACATTTGGTGTTTTTTGGTCAAATACCAAAAAATCAAAGAGTAACGGAGCAGAAATTTCACAGAAATGGTAATGAATAACATACTAATAGATTTTTAGGATTTTTTTCAACCATTTCTTGAGATTTGTCATATATTTGTGAATATATTTAGGGGAAAAAAATAATAATATGTTACATTTTCTAAATAAAAATACCGATTTTCCCTAAAAAGGTAACTTTTACAAGTGAGGTTAGGTTTGTAACCTCCACATATTAGACTCACTAGTACCAATTTGAAGATAGATCAAAGACAAAACTTATAGATTTAACTAAGAAAATATATACTTTACAAAGAATAACACATATATTCACTTTTATAATCATATAAAACACTAAATATAAGAAAATATGCATATAGGCTACACTTACAATATTGGCCTAGGTTATCCCAAATATGAACCGTTCAAAAACTAAACTATCACTGAAAAACATAAGCTTTAGATATAAAAACACATATATTGTAACTTGTATACACAATTTATATACAATTTGTATACACAAACCTTCAAAATAACAAAAATCTAATCCCAAAACCAATATTTGCCACACCAAATATTAGTGTTCACGTCAGACATTTTCTACGTTTGGACGTTGGACTTCACTTCAAAACAACAAATTGTAAGTAAGCAATATCTCAACTCAAGTGGTACCAACTTATAGAATGGAATTTCCCCTACAACTTAGTGTAAAGAAAAATAATTTTAAAACCAAAGAGAAACGAATACGTGTATTCCTAACACTGCCAACTGTATTTCGTCTTGTCAAGTTTGTTCTACGTTCAAGTAGGAATATCTCTGGATCTATGAGACGCAGAAAAATTTGTAATCTATGGTTGGAAAGAGAAACATGTGATCTATAGAACAGTGTTTTAGTTGACTTCAATGACAGATAAATAGAGTTGGAATAATATCGGGAAAAATGGCGTCGCGCTAACGATAAGGCGCAGAGTTCAAATCTACGATTTTACGCATCAAAAATATGCGAACTTCACCAATTTTTGGAATATTATTTATAACGTTTTGTGGTATTTTTTTTGCATGATTATGCATCTACGGAACATTAGCTTTCCAACGGTATTTTATTTATTGCGATCGGACAATTTTAAGTGGGCGTAACGTTGAATGGCAAAATACGTGTTTTATAGAAATCAGACTAGTTATGGACGAAGCGCTAAGGTCGATTCTGGGTCGAATATCACATGCCGGGTTTCAAAGACTCTTTTTACAACTACCATTTTCGATGAAATTAGTTTTAGTTCATTTTTATTTGGTTTTCGTAAGTGACAAAGTTTGTGTGATATTTTTACAACTTGCATTTCAATTTTGCCAGACAGCCAACTCGATTTTTTTCGACTCAGTTTAAACACGCGATTAACTAAGTATTAAATTACATTATAGTTTCAGACAACCTAATTTGATGCTACCTTAACTAATAATTGTTTTCTATTCAACTGAGTTAGTTATTAAAGATAAGAAAAAATACATTTATTCGATGAAAGCTGAATTTTTCCATAACACATTTATTTACGCAGATGTTTTAACACAACTGCAAAACTTACGAAGACAGACAACCGTCGACCTTCAAAGCATTTCAAAATTATAGTTGACTCTTTCAAATAACAAAAGTATCAATACATATTTTTAAAATTCACACATAATAAATATATTTTTTTTTACTTTATTTAAATGATTTGTGTGGTAACTTATCGTGACTATTTCATTAAATAGATAGTTTACTTAAAAAAATAATTGGAATAACACAAAAATGAACTATTAATACCATAAAAGCTTGATTTTATTCAAATACGATTTATTATAAAGACGTGTTTATGGCGCACGTAAAGCAAATTTAAACGTAGTATTTTATTTTTAAAACTTCGTCCATTGTTCACTTTTACTTTTCGATTAACAACTATCGAATTGATATTAAATGATAACAATTTTTTCCATTAGTTTTTTTTTTTTTGGTTTTAAACATAAGTGAATGAGAAAGTTTGTGTAATGCTTTTTCACAATTTATTGCTCATTTTTACAACTAATTATTTGTAGATAATTGTGTTAGGCAACATCGATTCTTGTTATCGGGTTAAAGAAAAATAAATAAAAGAGCTAAGCAAACAATGGTTCAGTACTAAAGTGTTTGTATTAAAAACTTCAGGACTTTAATGTTATAAATAATTTTAAGTCTCTCTCATATAAGAAAAACATAATATATATTTATCCCGTTTAGTAACGTTCTCCCTTAATATTTTGACATTTATAAACACATTAAGTTAATCTATCAATGTAATATTCTAAGCCTACAATCCAGAACCGTCCCAATAATTATGACAAATAGTCATTAATTTGATTCCACCATTGCAACATGGTAACGTTTTTACGTACGGCAGAGTCTCCGTCTTGGAATAATCCCTTCGTCAATCGTTACCTCCCGGCAGCTCCGTGCCAACCCCTCCCGGCAGTTTCGTGCCAACTCTTCCCGGCAGCTCCATGCCAACCCCTCCAGGCAGTTCCATACCAACCCCTCCAGGCAGTTCCGTGCCAACCCCTCCCACCAACTCCGTGCCAACGCCTCCCGGCAGTTTCGTGCCAACTCTTCCCGGCAGCTCCATGCCAACCCCTCCAGGCAGTTCCGTGTCAACCCCTCCCACCAGCTTTGTGCCAACCCCTCCCGGCAGCTCCGTGCCAACCCCTCCCGGCAGATCCGTTCCAAACCCTTCCGGCAGCTCCGTGCCAAACCCTCCCACCAGCTCCGTGCCAACACCTCCCGGCAGCTCCGTGCCAACCCCTCCCGGCAGCTCGTGCCAACCTCTCCTGGCAGCTCCATTCCAACCCCTCCCGGCAACTCCGTGCCAACCCCTCCCACCAGCTCCGTGCGAACCCCTCCCACCAGCTCCATGCCAACCCCTCCCACAAGCTCCATGCCAACCCCGACCGCCGAGAACTGACAGTCGATAATAGAGTAAGACACCACGAAGGTTAATAAGTACAGAAGGGTAGTTTTAATTAAATTGTATAAATATGCACCGATATAGGGCAAGCAACTATCACAACTAAATATTTTAATTACTTAAAACAATCATGAAATAATAAATGAAGTTTTCTTTAGTATTGTTTATTCTTCTTATAAAAAGTGTTTATTGTGGACAATTGTGTTTCATTTGGTGTTTTTTAGGTTTTATCTCTCAGTTGTTGGTCACCCTTAACAGGTTTAAAATGTTAAAATTAATAACGTGGATTTAAAAAATATGGTTAAATAAATTGAAAAAAAAATAGATAATAATAATAATACACTATTCAGTTTTATTTTTATGAAGTATGGGGTATGTTTGGTAATTACAAAAATTTCTACACGAGTTTTATTGAGTGATCTTGAGTTAACATGGCCTCCGGAAACAGAAAACGTTATTTTCAACATGCAATTCGTCTGTCGTTGTCGTTGTTGTCTGTATACCAAAATGAAATTTGGTATCGAGGACTTATATTTCGCTTATATAGAACCCCTTTGAAATTCAAAAAATTGAATTAAAAAAGTAAAAATTGCGTATTTCTTGCGAGGTTTTTTGTTAATATCTTGTGTGTTATTCAACTTATAACACACTTATACTATTATAAAACTGGGAATGTGGCTGAACGAAGGGTCGCTTCACTCACACAAACGCAGAGGATGAGGGTGTCCGGTAACTTACCCCCAGCCACCCGTATGAGTCACCTACTGGGCTTCACTTTATAAAACTTTATTTGAAAATAAAATCTATAACATATTTTTGTTCTACATAATTACATAAAAAATGAGACCAAACAACGTATAATTTACTGAATTATACCCCAAAGTCATCAATGTTTTTATATACAACATTTAAATAGTACAAAATATGTATTTAATGCATACATTTAGACAATGATTATAAAAATAGAAACATTTATTTTTGCGTTAAAAAAATTTGTTGCATTTTAAATATTAGTAGGGAATATTTTGCTATATTCAACATTATTCTCTGTATTATTTATTGTTTCTGAGATGAGCAAGTGTTAATTTTATAAACATTTATTGTGTAGGCCTAAATGGCAATATTACCGTTTAAATACATATTTATTTATAAATAGCTTATCACAACGTAAATAATAAAATACAAATTTTCTTTTATACTATTATTTTTATATTGTGTTCCTTTTTTCATTAACAACGAAAATTATGTATTTTTCGATAAAGATATAAGATAGTGTTGTTTATTCACATTTATTAGTCATCTCAGTACTGTCATTCATTTTGTAGAAAACATTGTTGATTTCGGTTTCTATAAAAGTAAATTATACAATGTTTGGTCTCATTTTTCTTGTAATGAAGTGTAGAATAAAAATATACCAAAGATTTTATTTAAAATATGAAATTAAATAATTAATCAAAATGGACAACATTTTAAAATTTCAAAACTGTTTGGCCGAGTGTACAGTTTTATAATTAATGACTTTTGAGTTTAAATCTTTCTCCATTTTGAAATAGTTGAAGTAATAACATTGAGAAAACTTCCTTCGGGCTAGCTCTAGAGATGGAGAAATAGATTTTTTTCCTACCTAAATTAGTTCTTTTTTATGTTTTTTCTCTATATTTTTTTCTTATTTACAACCTAAAAATATAATATGATAAATTATAAACAATTTTGATTTATAAAATTAATTTGTTTATAAGAATGTATTGTGTATAATGTTTCCTGTGAAATGCCAAAATAAATTACTTAAAATAAAGTACACAATTAAGCAGCTATGGGTTTTGAGATATTAATTGTTATGTAAAAACACAAACAGACCGACAATAGAAAGACTAAGGTCATATTAAGAAATAAACTCTTTTGTTGTTTTGATGTATAGAAACATTTCCCAGATTTTCTGCAACTATTTTTAGAAAGTATATTTTTTTCCACAGAGATTTTATATCAATTTACTTTTCTCAGACTTAAATGTTAGATGCTGTAGTAATTTTATAATTTATTTAGTTATTTTCTACTTTATAGATTTATTTAAACTTGATAAATAATTATTCCCAGAAACCAGATATAATTTTTAATTCTCTGTTTTTACTTTACTACCATATCTTATTTTATACTCTTTTAGTTGTTTCGTATAGTTTCATTAGGTAATCTTGTTTTTGTATTCATTTTTATTATTTTAGTTTAGTGGTAATTTTATTATCATTATATATTGACTGTATATGGGGATTAAGTGGTAGAGTAAAAAACTTCCCTCTTTAAATTACGTCATTTATCAATCAATCTTTCTTTCTATATTAAAGAGTGAAAACTACACCTCATGATCCAATAAAAGTCTGTCGAATATTGTATGTAGCTCTGCAACATTCCAGACGACATTTTCTCTAAAACGAAATCTCTTGAAATTGTTTCATCGTGGTACAGTATATCCCCTCCGGGAATGTAGAAAAGTATGAATTGATAAAACTTTGGTGATACTTCACTCTCAGGGGAAATCGACATTTTCCTTAACAAATAATCATTTCAATGCTGGAATAATTTCATATCAGCTTAAATAGAAAAACTATTACAATTTTTAAAACGTATATATTAGTGATTTTCTTAGAATTTCACTACCAAGACTCCCTCAGATGAAGAAAGGTGTAGATGCAGTTAGAATCTCTCTGGATTGTCAAACCCATACTCACAAACACCTTAAGGAGACTTGACTTGTATTTATTTTTTTTATTTTATGAAATCTTAAATAGTTTTATTGATTATGACAGCTTGTGATATCTTTATCCTGGAGGTTTCTTAAGTTAAAATATTTAATTCTATTTTTTAACATAGTTGGCTATGTTGGCCATTTACTTGATTTTTATGTTCAGTAAATAAATATTGAGCTTTACTTGTAAGATAATATTTGGTAAAATAAAACTCGAACACAAGATCTCACAAAAGGAACTCGTGAAGATGGCGAATAAGTCGTTGAAACGCGTTTTACTAAGTAAAATTAATGTTTGTGAGATTTAATGTTCGAGTTTTATTTTATATTTATTGATTATCACTTGATAAAAAGTTGATATAAACTCTCCAATGACCGTCTATTTTTTACTTACACAATTAAATACAAATCTCCAAATACATTTCAAATTAATAATAATATAAAAAAATACATCATTATAACTTTGAAAATGGAAAACGAAATATATATATATATGGGTTGTATTACATTCGGATTTCTTCCGACTATTTAAAGACTTGCAAACCCTTACAGAATTTTCAAGTCAAAGTTGAATGATTCAGCTATACGACCTAATTTTGTGAAATGTTTTTAAAACCTTGAACTTTTATACCTGTAAATATCTTCTGTTGTGTAAAACATCTACTGTCGTAAACAACCGATCTCAGAACAGTATATTGTCTGATTACTGTAGTGTTTTATTTATTTATTTATGTGTTTTATTTATGCTATACCAAATTGGCAGGTACTTGATGTAAATTTATAAAGCGTTGTAAAATAATTTGGTACTAAAATAAACTTATATCATTTAGTTATTTTCCAATAGTTAAACGAAATGTACCATATAGTTCGTTACAAAGTTGAACAAATATAACTCAAGGTTTCTCTTATTTATACTTTTTTTTATATAATGTAAGTTTTGGTATTTATGAAGCACAAACTTCATTCTAAATTGTTTATATAAAGAACAAGATTTAATATATATATATATATATATATATATATATATATATATATATATATAATGTGTTACATTAACCTACATTGATGGTTGCAATTGTGTGTTTTTTAAAAAAATTATGAAATACAGGGAGTTTTTTAATATTTTGAAAAAAAGACCGTTGTAAAGTAGAATATAAGATAAGAAACAACATTATGATAAGATAAAATTAATTAAAATGAATGTGAAGCTGTTTAAAAAGTGATAAGCGTATATCAATTTCGAAAGAACTATAATATTGGCATATTTCTTTATTCTTAATTTATCTTTCCATTAAGCTAACCATAACCTAACCTAACTAAATGATAATATTAATTCTAATAATTAAAATAATAATTCTTAATGATCCAAGTAACTAATTAAAAGATTTCATCAACGCTATTTACGGCAACCGACAATTTAATATTTGTAAACATTTACTTCAAAGTTTTTAGTTTAGATATTTGACTAAAATGCATTAAATCTGTTTTGATATTAATTAACACAATCAGATTAATAAAACCACATGACTTTACTTAATATATATTTTGTATAAAAATTACAAATTTCATGGCGAAAATACTTCTCGTGACGAAAAATCTCCCAATGAGCACAAAATATTGGTTTGTTACAAAATTTGCATAACTGTGATTCGTAAGGATTTTTCAAAAATAATTTTGTTCAGAATAAATAGTTTAAATCCAAAGTTTACTCAAAGAGATTTTGATGTGAAACAAACATAAAATCCTTATCTTATCTTTCTTACGGTAAACTGGCAAATTTGTTATTAGTTTTATTACAGCCCATAAAAGGTGGAAGCAATTGAGGAACAAACAAAAATTAATCTTAACCCCGTTAATTTAAAGCTCTATTTCAATTAAATACAACTTGCGCTAAGGACTTGTTTAAGGAATATCAATGCAAGTTTTGGAGATATATAAATTATATAAAGATGTCTACCCTAGTTAACTTACATTTTTTGATTTGAAGCAACCACAATGTCAGTTTTAGTGACAATTAGTTTATGTCCGTTTTTATTTGGTTTTGAGGTTGGGCGAGTAAGAAAGATTATGTAATATTTTTGCACAATTCACCCCATCAGTATAATAGGTCATGTTACAATTAAAGGGTGGGTTAGGTTAGGTTAGGTAGGGGGGGAGGGTTAAGATGGAAAAATGATGACAGACCTTCAAGACAGACGGATCAAGAAAGAGAGACCGTTACAAGAGTGGTAAATTGTACACGGTCACAGAAGAAACGTCAGAACAAAATGTTTGTAGTGAACACATACTGGGTAATGAGTTACCCAACCTCTACGCAAAGTTTGATCATATTTATGAAAATTTAAAAAAAATTGTAAGAAGGGAAAATAATTCAGGGGTAGAGTAGGCAATCGGGCTACATATACCGACTGTCCCAAAAGTCTCGGACTGGTTCAATAACTTGAAAACCAAAAAAGGTAGAAAAACAATATTATAAAAAAACTACATTTTTGCAAATGGGACATTTTTAACTTTTCCCCAAAAATGGGTATTTTGAAGGCCAACGCGATGATCCTAAATTGAGATTTTTTATAGTTCTTGTGATCCTGTTGAGGTTTAGCAGTATGAGATTTCATGACGTGATGAGCCAATGTTTGTGTATCTTCAAGATGGGCACATTCTGAACGTAAAAACGTAATTAATTCATAAATCATCGGAAAAGTATAGTCAATTGACCTTTTGTCTTCAAAGAGTTTTCTGGTTTCAGAATCACGTTTTCCGTATTAGTAATGTCACAAGAGTTAATTCTTTAGAAATATCATATTTTAGGATATTTAATGCTTGAGCATTTTCAGTGTAAGTGTCTAAAAAATATCTAATATTTTTTAATGAATGACAAGTCATTAGTGGTATGTCAATTATATTTGTGATATGAAAATTGACTCAGCGTCTGACATTATGATATCTATCATAGACTATGTCCCAGCCAATAAGGTAATTGGGAGCGGTTACAGGTAAACCTTTGATTAGGTTCAAGGGTTCCCCATTTAAACAGGAACGTAAATAAGTAAATTTTACAACACCAGTAAAAGCGTTGTTTTGATGAATAGTGTTATCAAACATGTGATAAAAATTTGTCCATTCTGACAGATTCCCCAAAAAAAGAAGAAGTGACAGACGTGGTAATTTTACTGGCATTCTATTTGATTCCGTGTGCTGTAAACACCAGACGTGTTTAAATCTGTGTCAGGAGCGCCAATGTTTGGTGAAATTTACTTAATTGCCGTTGAAATGGATACATTCAACTCGTACAACTTATCTTGAATTGTAAGAATCACTTGAATGTTTTCATTTGTGGTGGCAGCATCCGAGGAGATATCATTCAATAGTGATTCAAATTCTAGTGATTTATTATTAACAACGCCAAAATATTCTACAAGTTTTTTAGCAGTGGCAGGTGGTAGTGTTCCTACTGTGTATTGTTGTGTTATAGCCTTAACGTACTCAGCAATTTTGATATGACGACCAATAATTAACTCAGCTGGCCGTTGAGTGATTATCAGTACAATCGAATGTCAAAATTCTCAAAATTACACTTGAAAGGTTGTATAGGTCTGGGTTATGATAGATTTAGTGAAGGTTTGAAGGTTAATTTTTCACAATTAAGATTAGAATAATTGTAAATTATATAAATTATTATATGTACTCAATTAGCAAAAGAAGTACATAGCTATTATAAAGATGAACAATTCCAAAACAATGTCAAAATGTAGTAGGCAAGTACTATTATTGCCTAGTCTGTCTAATTTAGAGGTTATAATATTGTTATAAAATCAAAGCTCAATAAATGACCTTATAATATTTAAATTATTAATAAATACATAGAAGAATTCACAACGAAATTTAATAGAATTGCATTAATGTATTGCAAATTCTCACCAATAGGTTTCCTATAATGCATAACCTTACTTTGATGTTTACAAACAACAACTGGAACATCTGTTCCTTATCCAGTATTGTGACGTCATTGCGATTGGCAGATTATTTCGGCGCATGCGTATACGATCTTTACAACCTTGTATATTTCAAGTGACAAAACAATATGGCGGCTTCAAACTTGATTTAGGCCTTAAACATCGAGCATAAGACCGCATAAAGTACCGGTACTTGGCGGCGTAAGAGACTAATGTGGTGGAAGGTGTATGAAACGAAGATATGACTGTATTTCTAGCGTGATTCAATTCACAATTAGAATTTCCGGCCCGGAGTACCAAATTAACAATGTTGAATAATGCGTTAATAAATGAGTTAATTTCCGAAGGACCAGACACTTTAAGAATTGCCCCTAAGATCATTAAATTATTATTATATGTAAAAAAAACAACAAATCTATGTTTAAAAGTATAACTGGTGTTGTAGTACATTGACATTGTCCTGAGAGTGTATTGTAATCTTCTGTCTGTTGACGTACTGAGTTATTACACATTCACAGTCAAAATTGTAATGAGTTCACAACAGTTTGTAATGCAAGCATTTATTCTTCATTGCACTTGACACTTCCGAAGTACAATTAAACATAGATGATAATAATTGCAATAATATATGTACATAAATAACTAAAAATGGAGATCTTCAACTACATATAGTCGCATGACGATGCTTGTTAAAATAAAACTCACTTCTCATAATACAATAAATAATAAGGCTTGCCATTGAATAAAATGCTATTGATGTCCAATATTAACAAAACTAAAGATATGTAATTAATGCGTAAAGCAGTGGCTACAAGGGCAAGAAAAGGCGATGCACATAGTTTTGACGAGTCTGCCAACCTGAGACAACTAGCCAACCGATTCCTAGTCGAGCCTACCCATCACTTGCTGATAAGCGCGCTTCCGCTTTAGACAGAGCAAACAACAACCCTTTTCTTTATCTGAATTATTAGACTGAACATTCTGTATGTATATATTTTTTATTTAACTATTTATGTATTGTTTATTATCATTAACCATAATCAAATTAATTAAAACGCTTTTTTTTCTGTATGAAGCATTCTTTTATTTTAAGTGAAAAAACGTTGATATCTTCCCAGACTTTAATTCTTGACTAAGAAGATAATGGCTGATGTATGATATTGTATGACTTTTTTGTATTAACAATTATTGGTTTGAATATTGCTCGCCAAAAGTCTTTTTCAATTAATTTTTAAAAAAAATTACTTCAAAACCAGTTTCATTGTCTCAAGGTATTACATCTCATAATTCCGTCATCACTACTCCGATACCACATGTTTTATATGTGAAACAATTTTCATCAATAGTTATTTAAACTAATATCTAAGAACAAATAACATACCATACTTCCACAATCAAATACAGTTTTTCAAAACACAAAAACAATACCAGTAAACATTGTTACAAAAAACAACCTCAAATGCAAACAATATAATTGGTTTCATAGCGTATCGGTTGACAGCGTCATATTCAGAAATAATTGCGTGATTACACTGTGTAACTACTGCCCCAGTAAATATAACGGTAAAGTAGTTAAATAGTAAGGTGAAAGAGAGGGATCTAATTCAGGGGTATAAAGAAGAAAGGATTAGATCCATCTAGGTTCCTTGGGTTTGTTACACACTACTCACTATGCGCAAGGCCACTAAGAGATTTCCAAAGTTTTACGCACCTTAAAGAGGTACAGTTAAAATCTATCGATATGAACTATGGAGAAAATGTTTTAAAAAACGAAAAGCAATGACATAGAAAAAATCTGACCCTTTGTTTTTTCTCAAACGCATTGGATTATTAAATAGAAATGTATATTCAGTCCGCAACCGTTATTTCAGTTCTGTTTAAAAATATTTTTATACGAATTTTAATTACAACGTTTCACTTATTCACACGCAGTCTTTTCAAGACAATAAAGTAACAATTTTAGGGTATACACTTATTATAAAACAACCTGATAAGTCCAATAAGCGTTAATTAAAATTAAACAAATACGATCTCTTCCCCGGAATCAAAGCAACTACTTCACACATGGGTACCAACTTGTCAAAGTAATATACGAGATAAACTTTCATTATAGTATGGAGATTATGATTTCCCACAGGATTGCCAACTTAAAATGTAATTTTATTCACTGTAACACGTATTAGATAGACTTAGTGTCTTGAATTATGCAATGTTAATTACAAGAGAAATATTGCACAAACTTTCTCAATTTAGTTGTTTTTCAATAAATTCATCTGACTCACATTTTATACAAAATGTTTAGTATAAAATGTTGTCACAATAATTTTTTTTTCCAGAAATTTTCACGATTCAATTTTACACAAAGTATAAAATGAGCCCTAAATTTTACTATGTTCAAATGTTCACTTTCAGACATATGCTTTCTTTAGAGAAAATTATGCGACAGGTAAATAAATCGATGTTTGATTTCTTAGTAAAAATATCAGTCTATAAGCATAAAAAATGTTTTTTTAATGATGTCTGTTAATTGGCCCCACCAAATTGAAAAATTGAATCAAATTTGTTCCATGTTGTATTTTGGTTACATATAAATCAAAATGTGATTCTAGTTGTACGATAAAAACTTTAAATAATAATTTACCGCCAAATTATTTAGTAGTAGTGGCATGGGTATGAAATCCACTAAAACCTCTAGTTTCTATTGTGTACACTTACTTATACTAGGAAGATGAATATAGAATAGAAAAAGTACTTTATTTTGACATGTATTTCATACAAAATATAAAATAAATTCACAAATAATTAATTATAGAAGACAAAATAAAATGAAATAAACTTAATAATATTCTTTCTTTACAGAGTACTTTACAGCAATGGTATTTTTGACCGTCAGCTGGGTTGGCATAAACAAAACAATATAGTTAAAAATTATACTATGAGACACGTATAGACCTGTGTGTATATAACCTTCCTTCCATCAGTGCACCCATACATATATAATCATATAATCATACAAAATATTCAATATAAATGACTACAGAACTAATTAATTTGGCACCAGCTATACAATTAAAATTACTTACATATATAAATAGATTTACACTAATCCTTCCAAGAATTTAGGTGTAACCCCCCCCCTCCCCAACCAAAATTTTGTGTACTGTTACAGTTAAAAATTAAATTCATTTATTAATTCCCATCTAAATTTCTATGCAATATTCACGAATTTACCCAATCTCCACCAATTTCTCCCATTTAATAAAAGTTCAAATTCCCCCCTATTTAAACTGCGTTTGAAAAAGCACAAATTTCTTATGTCGGCTAGGATAGGGCAGCGAGCAATAAAATGGTAAACCGTCTCGTTTTCATTTATGTTGCATAAGGAGCATAACCATATTTTATCGTTACACCACGGTTTATAGTTTAAGTCAACAAGTTCCGCCCTTGCTTTGATGATCCAACTTATTGTTTGTATATCATATTTATCAAATAAAACAAGTCTACCGCCTAGTTGAAAGTCAAGGTCCCGGTACTGTTTGTGATATGTCGCATTTCTTGCCCTCTGTAAACATTCTCCCTCCCAAGTAACTCTGACCGCTTCAATAACACTAAGCATCTGCTACGAAGATGAACTCAGTCTATAGAAGCCCCTCCAGCTTCAAACACTTTAGGTAGTGCAGCACAAGAAGGGGATCAAGGTTAGGTATCTCCACTACACAATCTTGAGCTCTGACAGACTTCTAACCCTGTTGTTCAATACTGCACCGAATTCAACTACTAGGTTATGTGGGATCTTCTCCTGCTCTTGGCAAATCCCATCACTCTCTGTGTTGACTATCCAGCCCGGTGATACTAGAGGTATGAGCAAAATGTTTGCCCTTCTATTTTTAACTTCTCATTTTCTCTTATTGGGTTTTTTTTCTATCTGAATTGCTATTCGGCCTCGATAGCCTATTTAACTTTTCACTAGTAGGTTTATTATTTTATCGATGTCGAGAAATTTTTTAAAAAGCTGAAGATTTCCAATGCTGATAATCATCACAGAGGGTACTACCAACACATTGAGTTTTCAATTCTATCTTTATGTTTTCTAAGCTAGGGAATGATTCCATCTGACCAGAGTCCTTCTGGGTCTAGTAAGACTAAATGATATGAGAGCCATCGGAACGTGTAGCATTGGGCTTTAGGGTTTCGTTTGAAACTAGAAGAAAAATAGAGGGTAGTAGGGTGGATTTAAGGTGAGAAAGATCTTTAAAGATATACCTCCAATCAATAGAGTGGGAAGAGTACACATCAAAGGAAGGACCTCAGGACAACATGAATAGTAGAGATCTGTGCAGGCTATTTGCAGTGGATACCCACTGGGAGATGTGTTCACCAATACCTACGCCATTTCCTCCAAATTATACTGACATAGTTAAAATGTACGCCTCTATGGTATAAAATAAAATTGGTTGCCTTCGTGTGTATTCTAGTCTTATGTTAATTAGTATAGATCGGCCTAAACTAATTTAATTTTCTTGTCGTAACTTTACTTTCAATCTGAGTTAACCATAGAAATTAAAATTATTGTAGTAAAATAAATTACTGAACCACCATTGTGTTAATTTCTGTAATTGAACCACCGATGATCAAATATAAATAAAGATTATAAATTTAGGGGGTATGGAACCATTTTATTGATTTTAAATGAACCACCGTTGTACTACAAAGAACGTATTAAATTATCATTAACAGAAATTATACTAATTATATTACAAGCATATTGTGCTGCATCGTCAATCTATTTATAATGTGTATCTTTTCTTTTCCAATTATTCTACACCCTTCCAACTATGAGTCTACAATTCCCGATAGAAACATCTGTATTCTTTTGTTCCTAAAGTTTTAAAGTGATTTCCGCAAGTTACTTTCCCTGAGCTAGTGATCACAGATACCATCTCACTTCCGTTTTACTCAAGGCACTTCTCAGTCTATCCAATCTATCCCGCTAGGTTGATATCTTAGTGACGGGATTGGGGTGTTTCTTATCCAAATTTCTGAGGCGTTTCTGATTTGTCGTCTCCTCTTTATTTAGTACTTCTTCTACGATGAATGCTATATCTTCCTGAGTAGACAGTTTGACCCTTCTCTATGAGGGTTGTTATCACTGCATTGTTGAGGAAATCTCAAGCAGAGGCCTCTCCAAGTTGATAATCATCACGTAGGGGATGCTAAACTGTATCAGTACGTTGAGTTGTAGCTAGAGAAAGGACCGTTCATTCATCCAAAGCACCTCTTAGTCGGGTGTAGCTAGATAAAGAGGACACAATATAACCTATGTAATGTTCGACACATTCTTCCCAGTGTCATTCAATACTTCAACATGGATCATTTTTAGGGTTGGGCTGAAAATATAAGGAAAAGAGGGGACGAAGATATAATAGAGGGTAAGATGAAAAGGGGCTGACAAAATGGATTAAGAAAAATACAACTGCCCGGAAGTGGGAAGTAGTGCAGATAACAGGAATAGCCTTAGACAGTATGAAAAGTAGGAATCTGAGAAGGTTGTTTGGAGTGGATGACGCTATCTGCCCATAACATAAGTTTATCTTGTTAAGAAAGTGAAAGGTTTGCTGACTTATGATTTATTTATTAAATTATATTTTTTACAACTCACTATTAAGTTCTTAGACGATGATTATAAACAAAATAAATAGTTTGTAGGTTCTCTTCGCTCTGCCGAAATAGTTAAATTTTGTGTACGATAGTTTAGGCTTATTCAAAATAAATATTACTCATATTACTGTAGTTCATTTATCAATATAACACACTAATGCGCCTGGATGTTATGTAACTCTCTTCGTTTGCTCGTTTCAAGTAGAGTATTTTACAACTTGAAGGCTCATACAATGTCGAAAATTTAGAATATTTTTTAACCCTTTGAGGACCAGGCCATAACTTTAATGTGTGACAAAAGTACAATATACTTAAAAGCTACTATGTATCAAAACTACACAGTACCAAATAATACGTTTTTACCAACCTTCGGGAGAATATTCAAAACTTAGTTTAAACAAAAGATAGTTTAGTGTTTTGGGTATCTACTTGATCAGAAATAAAGGTTCTTATTGGGAGCGTTTTATCAAACTCCTTATAGTCAATTGAGAAAAATCTATTTTCAATATAAAGATAACATAAAAATCAAACAACTCTTTTGAATGTTATTGTCCATCCGTACATATTGGTGAACAGCAAGTCATGTGTTCAATGTTCAGTTAATATAATGATGATCCCAGCTTTGATTTTGAAAACTATTTGTCTCTAATATCAATTTCAAAATACAAAATTTAGATAGAAATTATTTTTGTTTTTCTAAACATTGACAAATGTAGTTATTATATGTTAAATCGTGTTTAAAACCCTTCGCGGACCAGCCGGTGATAAATCATACGCTGAAATCATCGTGTTTTGCACAAAATTTAATCACCAAACATTATTAAATTAATTTCTGGTACAACAGAGTTTATGAAGAAGTATATTTATGAATACACACAATATGCAATCTAATGTAATATAATTTTAGATGTTATTACTGTCAACTGTGACAATTCACGCAGAAAATTTTAGCAAAAAATAGCAGTAGTTTGTTTTAGTTACATTTTTTGTTTTTGTTTTGTTATGTATATTTTAGTGATTACTTGGTGTTTTGGTTGAGTTTTTTCGACGTCTATAAAAAAAAAGTATTTAAATAAGGGCCTAAACTTGCCTGACTTGTGGAATAAACACGTTCTCAGCTTAAATTGTATTTTATTACCTCTCAAGGTTAATTGATTTATCACAATTATTTTTGAACGGCAATATTTTTATTTGAAATTTTAAACGTGGGTTTCAGTCATTATTATTCACATTTTATTTAAATTTGAATGAAATCGGTAGAGTTGATTTTGAAAAATTAAATATTTTATAAAAGATCATCGACGTTTTAATTTATTTTCAGTTAACACAGGAACAGCCATTTTTTTGGAGAAATTGTGACCAATACATTTTGTTTGATTTCTTATTAGGTAATTTCAAGCTTAATTATATCAAAATTGGTAAATTTTTATTTATGAAATATTCACAAAAAGTCCAACGATACAACCAAAATATCATCACAAACCAAATTTTATTAAAATCTATCAAATCCTTTGGGCTGTAATCATTGTACATACGGCAGACAGGCAGAGATAAGTATATCAGACAGACATTTTTCCATAAAACACATTTTTTTTTTATTCAGTGGGAACGGACATTAGTTGTTTGACTCCTCGCATACTACTTATGTGTCTGAAAATAAAAAGTATTATTTTTCAAGGTATTAATAACTTTAATAAAATTTATTTTATATAATTTGGTTATAATTTCTATCACTTAAAATAAAAAATAAAACACATAATGATCATTTTCAACCATTTAAGGACGCTCAGTACGAAAGGAATAAAACAACAGATAAATATGAAACCCTTTCTTACAGTTCTTCCACAATTGCTTGTACACACTCAAGATCGTATTTCTAGCAAAAACTGAATTTAAATTTTACTTTAAATAAAAGCAAAAGAATATTTATAATTTGTAGGAAACAGAAAATCATTATCATGATTGATTGTTTCAATTACTTCGTTTTACAATAGTATTTTCCCGCCAATTCATAAACAAATTTCATTAACTAAATTAACAATTATGCAATGTGACGTCTCCATGACGTAGGCTAAGTTTACCACGTGGTTTCGGATTGGTTACCAATCATATCTTGCCAATTCTGTCATACCAAACTGACAGGTTCGAATCAAGTTTCCACAAGAGAACTAGTTGCTAGAACTAGGAGGGAGGCGTCCCTGATACCTTGCGGTTTTACCGCCATCCCCCACTCAAAAGAAAGAGTAACTGGGTGCAATCTCACCACCAGCACCCCACCGCCACCACGAAACCATTCCTCAACGCACGCTCTCAGAAGCCGTAGCTTCCAGACAGGCCGAGCATGCTCCAATGGTACTCATGTCGGCAAGATTTCTCAAACCACGTTTGATGAGTCACCGTCGGGTCGCTTACGCAATACCCTCCCTGCACGTACTCACCTACTAGGGACGGCGCCCGTTACCCACATACGTAGGATTGGGTGGCCTTCCCCCAGTTTTCTTGGGCCGGCACCGTGAGGTAAAATACACGACCCGAGTGTAGGTGGCATCCATTTTCACCTATTCTCATGTTAGCAAGGTTCCCCAAGCAACGTTGGATGAGTCACCGTCAGGTCGCTCACGCGTCCCTTACCTCACACTCACTCCGAAGGCGGCGCCCATTACCCGCATTCATGGATTAGGGTAGCCAACCCCCGGTTCTAGGGGCCAGTGACGTGAGGTACACCACTGATCCAGACACCAAACTGACACTAGATCCAAAGAGAGTGTTAATGAAGTTATTACTAATTAACTATTAAATTATTACGATGTATTAATCTGACCTTGCTGTTGCACGCCAAATCACGAATCGGATCAAATCCAACTAAACCTCTAGATGTAGCCTACGTTACATTAATCCTATATAAGTTGTCCTCAATCCGTAGTTGTGAATATAGCTACAGCGCTGTCAGCTTTGTCAGGCTTAATATCAACACTTGCACACGTAACACAACACTTCAAAAGCTCCGATAATACATTTTTATTTGAGAAAGTTTGTGCCACACATTATTAGTGCGTTCCTACTCTGCAGCAAGTAAGAGACGAGTTTGGAACTGATGAATATAATTGAACATAGTGACGTGGTTTAAAGACTGATTTATCTACGGTTTTATTATTATTAAGTTTGGCAATTACCTCATAGATAAGATTGGAAGAAATACTGAATTTATCTTTTAACATGTTACACGGGTTGTTCTTCTACTCCTTTTAGATCTGGATTTCTTCTATGTTCAAAGTGGCTCCTTTTTTAACGTTTATTTATAAATTTGTTTCTATGTCTGCGTAATTTGAGGTTTGTCTATCTAACATTGCTTTCTTGTCGTTCCTTGAGTCTTGTTTTAAAAGATCGTACAGTTTGTCCTATATATATTCTACTGCAGTCATAAGAGAGTTTGTATATTCCACTATTCCAGAATTCATTGCCGTTGGTGTTAGGTTTTATTTTCAGGAAGATATTCAGATTGTTTGCGGAACGATGAGCGACTTTGTAGACGTATTTATAGAAAGTGTTGCTGATAGGTCGGACTAGTTTATGGTTGAGTTTTATTGTGGTATATTTATGTTTTCTTTAGTTGAAGCTGGTTTATTGATTTTATTTCTGTGCTTATTTAGTAGTCTGTCTATTAATGTGGAATCATATGCGTTGCATAGTGGGATATGTTATATTTTTTTAAATTTCGTTGTTGAAATCCTCTTGGTTCATAAGTGTACAAATCACTTTGTGTATGAAACTATTTTAAGTTGTCAATTTGTTTGATTTCGGATGGTTAGAAATATTGTGTATAGTGTGGTCAGTTTGTGCCATTTCTCTGAAACTTTAAAACCATGCTTGTCATTGCTTTTGGTTATGGTTATATGAAAGAAGTTTAGGCTATTGTTACTCTCTATTTCAGTAGTAAACTTGAACATAGGGTGATTAGTTAATTTGCTAACTTGTCTTTCGGTTTCTTCAAACAGATAAATTATGTCGTCTACGTATCTATAATAGTATATAATTTTTCTATGGAATGTGTTTATTTTCTACCTCATTAAGGAAAATCTCAGCCATTATAAATAAATATTGAGCTTGACTTGTGAGATCATATTAGATAGATTAAAACTTGAAAACTAGATCTTACAAAAAATATTTTTACATAATCAATCTCGTTTCAACGACCAGGTCGCCATCCTCAAATGTTACAATATACAACATACATCCTCATATGTTACATGAGCTACAATAGCAAACGTAATTTCTGTCAGATCTTGTTTTCGAGTTTTATTCTATCGGCCATTATACCAGATAAGTGAAAGCCCATTTCCGGTCCTTGTTTCTGTAAGTAGATTTTGTTAATAAAGTTTAAATAATTTTGGACTGAAGACAACCTATATAAGGTAATTATAGTATTATGCCTAACAGTTCCAAGTTAATGCTGTAAAATTTAAAAAAAAAATTATTCCCTTGAATTTACATTTCCGCTAACAATTAACCACTAAGAACCCCCTAAAGTATCTGTAGATTCCACGATAAGTTAATTATCCAGCTATAATAAATTTGTATATATATTAACATGAATACATGATGAGCTCGAATACAAAATTGAAGCCTAAAGGTTGAAAAAAGATATTACGTGGTTTTTCAAATCAGCTGATTGCAATTCTGTTCAGTGTCAGTGACACTTAACTTGCATAGCCATTGAAGCGAAGGAACCCGAAAGATTCCGAAATCACGATTAGTGACTCGGTCGCCACTTTTAAAATTTGAGTTTTCAATCATTAGTACTAATGCTTGTCCAAAATTTTCCGACTGTTATATCAGCTTATCAGCTTATCTTCATTTTCTACACTAAAATTGTAAAGATGACGTGTATGGATAGATCTCGTTATGTTATTGGGCGTCCTTAAGTTATTTTAGATTAATAATAAAGCAAAATTATTTAATTTGATCTTTTTATTGTAGTATTTATAATAATTGGTCTGCTAATTCCCTAAAATATATTTTAATTTAAATGCTATTCAGATTGGCTCATTTATCAATACAATTTATTAACGCGCCTGGATACTATGCAACTCTTCGTGCTGCTGTGTTCGTAGTATAGTATTATAGAAATTATAGGGTTTTGAAAATTTTTAATAAAATTTGCATGTTTTTATTTAAGTTTATTAAACGTAAATATCATTCTGTTGGCTCTTTTATCAATAAAGAGTGTCATTTCACTGTCATATTTGTATTGTTTTTATATCTGCCTGAGGATGGTAGCTATGTTACCGAAATTTATATGACATTTTAGCAAACTTTCTAACTTTTTTGTGTTGGTGTTTTATTTGAAGTTTGGGAGTTGATTCTTTCATATTCAAACTGTGTTGTACATATTATGTGGGAATCCTCTGGAAAATTTTTTAATATAGTTGTTAGATTTTGATGAAACATTTAGATAGGAACCCTTAGTATATTCTTTGTGTACTTTTTTGGATCAGAGTTTGTTACACAAAATTTCCTTATACAAAACGAATTACTGACCTAGGTAAAAATTTATTGTGAAGCTGCCATACTACCAAATGTCAAATATCATTTTATAATTAGGCTCGATTTTTAAAAGTACTGTATTTATTTTTTTAAAGCATAAACCTCTCGGTCGTTATTCTCTAATAAAATATGAAGGACAAAAAATAAGCAAAACCTCCCTAGCCCTCAAATGCTGGAATATTATCAGCATCGCAAAGGAACAAGAGTTGCATAAGGAACCTCTGATACGAAAGATGAAAAATATGGATCTAACATATGAATATAAAAATTCAGTTCATCTACTACGAGATTTCTACACTCATACATCACTTAAGGGGGGAAAATGCTCTAATGTGGCCTCTAAAGACCCAAACATTTGACTAACACTATGTGGTTATAAAGGAAATGGCTGTTTGTAGGTAAGCCTACCTTAAGCACCACGTTTTCTAAACACAGCCTTTAAATCTCACAACATTTGAACGTTAATTATTAATACTTAACCCTGTCTAACCAACCAGCATACCGCAATCCGGGGAAACAGGTGAGATAAAGAATTGAGAAAAACTAATAAGGATATGAACAAGGAAAACCCCATACAAAATAACAAAACGACACACAACTGTATAATGCGTTTATATTATTACCTTATGTACATTTCGATAGCTCTGCTATCATCTTCAGAGGTACACTACTAGTGTACCTCTTTGTTTTGTATACTAGTTTTGTATACTAGTCTTTTGTATTGTTGTGTTATTTTGTGGTTTGGGGTTTTTTCCTTGTTCATATATAATAACCACCGTGCTCTAGTGATTTATTTAATAAGGACATGTTAACTTATTACAAAATACTCACATATTAACCTTACTGCTACACTGCTAACCCCAATTCAAGCCTTTATTCCATAAGGACGTAGATCTAATCAGTTTGCATTATCCGCACTCAAAACTGATTAAACGGTCTAAGGAGAAAACCCAAGACGCTTCAAACTTCGGAAAATAATTCCGATAATATGATTTTTAAATATCATAAAACTTAGGAAACACCTATATTGCTGTCTGACCTCCACTCTCCTATCTTTTCCTCTGTCTTCCAATGCTCGCCTAGGTTATAATCGCCTAAATACCTCTCTCTCTCTCTCTCTCTCTCTCTCTCTCTCTCTCTCTCTCTCTCTCGCTCTCTCTCTCTCTCTCTCTCTCTAAAATATGTAAAGTTCGGGATAGTCCATTACTTATATTGCTCTTGAACCTTCGTAGCAAAGCTGGGTGACTCGGTCCCATTTCCCGACTCGGAACTAAATAGGACTAAGCGTATTGGTCGATATTTTTTCCTAAAATACCAGCTTGTGTGTTATCTACTAAAAAGGAGAAATTGGTGGCGTAGCAAATTTTCTAATAAAAAATAAATAAAATTGACCGCAAAGTACTACGCAACCGACAATGACTTTATCTTCTTGAGGTTGGTAGACAGCAAACTCTTGAGTAGTCAATACAACGTCCTATATTTGTTTCTGTCATTTATACACACCTCACTGGCATTAATAGTGATCAAATTGACAAGAATTTTGTTATAGATAGATTGTGTCAACATTGGAATAGTGCATCAGTATATTTTCATTCCAACAGATTATTAACTCTACAGTACGTTAATGTGAAAAGGTATAATATTTAATATTTTATATATATATATATATATATATATATATATATATATATATATATATATATATATATTGTTAAAAATAAAAAAATGAAAATGATTAACGAAAAATGATTATAATCATTTCTTATTACACCAACAAAAAGTATATTTATAGAAAAAGTAAGTGCGAAATTTCTCCTGTAATTAACATTGCATAATTCAAGACACTATGTCTACCTAAGATATGTTTGTCGTGAACGAAATTCCATTTTAAGTTGGTACTCCTGCGGGGAATTATAATTTCCATACTATAATGAAATTTTATCTCTTATATTACTTTGACAAGTTGGTACTACCCATGCAAACGTGAAGAGTTCTTTAGCTTTGTGTAAATCTAATTTGTGTTATTTTTAATTTAATTAATTATGATTATACTTTTCGTGGTGTGTTACTTTCTCACGAAGTAGATTATATGATGGGTCGAAATTGTAATTGTTTTCGCAAATTTTGGTTCTCCTGTGTTAAAAAAGTGGTTTTTGAAATCATTTCAGTCTGGGGTTTTGCAGGCGTCTATCCGTCTTATGCTCAACAACTTCAACGTTTGCACAGATTTCAATAAAATTTTGTTAGCTGAGCATGTTTTAACCATAACTCAAAAATTTAAGGAAGCCGCCATATAAAAACTACAAAATTACGATTTCTCAAATTTTGTTCAATTAGCTTCTCTAAGGATCCAAATGAAACGTGTTTGCTACCACCCTTTATAGAACGTTCTGTGTGTAAGTTATCTGTAAAACACACACAACGTTCATGGGTGTTATAAAATACGTAAGTTTTCAAAGCACTACCGTTCAAGTTTTTATAAAATTGAAGATTAATAATCCAAACCCGTGTGAAAAATTAAGTAAAATTTGTTTTAGGAATTGGTAGGCTTGATCCTTGATCCCTGTTACTAAATGCTCCATTCTAATCAAATTCTATTTACGTTCAGGAAGTGTTTCTACCACGGGGGAAGTAAGTTTTTCAGTTCTTACTCTAAATATAAATAGACCCCCGATCATCTTTCCAATTAATTTTTTAACTACTGAACTAACAATTTTAGTGAAAAATTGATTTTAATTTGATGACGAGGATAAGTGAAGGAGAAAGTTTGTGTAATATTTTTGCACCATTTATATAATTAGTTTTACATTGCGTTGTTACGTAAGTGAAACGTGTTACTTGGTAAAAGAAATAAAACAGTTAAAAAAACATGGATGCGACTTGGATGTTCAAAATTCATCTGAATCTGTGAATACAATATTCCAAGTTTTTTATTCTGGTAATGGTACCTATAAATACATAAAACTATATAAAGTTCTCAGAGTTCCAAAATATAACCGTTCGCGATAAAATAAACCAACATTTCAAAATTTAAATTGAACAACGACACAGAAACGTGAAATAAATTGAAATAGGAAAATAAATATAACAACCAAGTAAAATATTTTATAAAAAAAGTATATTAGTACAAAATAATATCATTAAAACAAAATCAATTAAAAATGACAACAATATACAGTAGTGTCCTACATTTGGCAATTTTTCATCAAATGGTAACTAGAATTAATTAAGGAAATTCACAAAATGTAATATGATAAAACTAATAATACAATGGTAGTTTATATATTACTGTTACAATAAATAATGTTTTGTTTTATTTGTTGAATGAAGTGTAACGAACATAATTCCATATTCTTGTTATTATGTAATCAAACAATGAGTTTATATTAATTATACACAAAGCATATATTGTATTATAACTTCAGCCAGAACTTCAGCTGTAATTAGTAAGTGATTTTTTTAGTTAGTTTATGTTAAATATTTCGTTGTTTATTAATAATTGTTGTAAACATATTAACATAGTTTATACATCTGTACAAATATTTATATAATAGACTGAATTGATTATTGTTCCCTACATTTATACAGTGTTTATAAAATATGTTGATAAACTTTGGGAGGTAATAAGGAGCATCAAAATAAACGAAAAGTTTATGTAAACATGTCCTAAAACGTTATCCCGTGTGCCCGCCATTTTGAGTTTTTTCAATAACAAGATATAATTCCAGCCATCTGCCATTTTGAGCTGTTCAATAACATGATACATTTCCAAAGCAAATAGAGATGTAGGTACCAAATTTTGGATCAAGTTTCGTTCCGTTAATTTCCGTTTTAAGAAATCTTATAATGTTTTAGTCTCTGTTTCAAACGGGAAACAATTTAAATGTTTTGATTTTCTGCAATTTAATTTATTTCAATATTTAATTACCTTCATTTTGACAAGGTTAAATGAAAAATTAAAAGATTTTGTAAAAATGTGTTCATAAATATTTTTGTCATGCGTTGAGAAGTGATAAAAGGAATCAGATTACGTAAACATATCCTAAATCGTTACCTTTCCCATCTTTCCCGTTTTGAGCTTTTTCAATAACAAGATGTATTTCCATTAAGACATGTAGTTACCAAATTTTGGAGACCATTTCAATCAAATAATTTGCAGTTTTCAACAAATCTCTTATAAATTGTCATTAACTGCTTCAAATAGGAGACAAATGAAATATTTTGTTTCTCTGTAATTTAAATTTTATAATACATAGTGGCCGCCATTTTGAAACCGTTAAGTGAAAAATTATAAGATTTTGTAAGAAATTACAAAATCGTTTGGTAAAATTTAATATCTTTATTTGATCTGGAGTTATATATTATTACTGAAAATACACAAAATGATGGAGAGTTATAAAGGAAGCGTTTTAGGACAAATTTTGATTTGGTTTGTGATGGTCCCAATCACCTCTCGAAGTTTGACGTAAAATTTTGCGAACACACTGTATAAATGTATTTCTACATCGTTGTATAATATTTTTTATTCTACGTGTTAATGTATGTGATTATACACAGCACAATGATATGACACAATATTACATAATCGTGGCAATCTCTAGTCGACTTATTTCTTTATTTAATTTACGACCTGCCTTTAAATTTAAAACTCATTTATGGAAAGAGATGTTTTGAAGAAAATTAAATTTTCCAGAATAATCAAAATCATTACAACGGTAGTGTTTTCCCTCTTTTTATTTTCCCATAATTAACGTCAATAACTGTTGAGTCGAAAGTGGTTGTTGAATGACAGTTGTCAGTTGGTTGTCAATCGCTCATTTTTTTCTACAGATAAAAACAATTAGACCGATTTTGCTAAGAAGTCGTATTTTCACCTCATCTTAAAAATTTATATTACGATTTTTTTCCCGATTACCTAATATTTTGGTCTGATGTAATAATATTTTTAGAAAAACATAAATTTTCTATTTTCTCTAATGAAACATATTTTGTTCAATGAAAGACTAAAAAAACTGATCGTCAATTTTCCAAATATGTTAGTTCAGGACTTATTGGTAAAATAAACAAGATTTTGTTTTTCCATTCGACTATGCAGATTTCGTTTGAAATTTTGATAATAATGAATCAATAAATTTGGAAAATATGTTTAAATAAAATTTCATAAAAATCCAGATAGAACTGATTTTGTAAAATTATATAGTCTAAACAAATCCAATGGTTTTTACCGATAACTCACGTATCAGAATCGTTCAGAGATGTAATCAATAAGTTTTCAATTGTTAATTAAAATTTACACATGAGCAAAATATAATAAAATATGTGTTCAGTTTGATTCTTAGAACGCAAATTTTGAGTTTTTCAAAAATTAAGAAAACAAATTTTGTCCTTATATCAAATTTGCTTAAAATCAATCCACATTGTAGACAACTACATAATGGCAGACACAGACAGACGGGCCATCAATTTTTTGACTCATCACATGACTTTCTCTAAACTCCGTTTATGTGATAATGTAAAAAAAATCGAAACGATCAGCGAATCAGCGGCGAACAGATAGTGTTGATCAATTTTAATTTAATATTCTTTTTACTATTCCATATGAACGTTACGCGATGGGTTATTTGTGGTTGCATCAGTTTTGAGGTTCCTTAAGTTCTAAAAAAGTAGTTTTAGAATGTTGTCTGACTTATCATGATGTCAGTGCTCTGTAGATGTTAGTGCAGCTGTTAAGAGAATAAAAACACAAAATTACTATTTTCTCAAAATCACTTAAACGATTTTGTTCAAATGTAGCCTCTAAGGAGTCAAACAAAACGTATTGGTCGCCATCTCTGTAAAAATGCATGTCCGTGAGTTATCAGTAGAAATACATACAATCCGCTATGGATTTCTTAAATTCGGTTTGAAGGTTAATAACCCAAACTCGTGTACATAATTGCAAGTAGACAAAAATTATATCTCAGGAATAAATGACAAAAGAGAACCTTGTACGCCATCATTAAAAACTTAATTTTAATCAAACACAACTTACACTGAGGAGATGTTTATGGTACAAGCTATGCAATTTTATACCCTATGAACCATGTTTCATTTTCATCTTTTAAGGTGGGAAAGTTTGTGCAATATTTTTCCACAGTTTATTTGCATAATTAATTAAAGACTCGTTCTTGGGGTTATATATATTTAAATTATCATTAAGGCCATATCGATTTGATTCTATTTAGGCTATATTATGGGTATTTTGGGGACTACTTAACACACGTTGTACATGGGTATTTTGGGGACAACTTAACACACGTTGCCCCATGGATATTTTGGGGACTACTTAACACACGTTGTACCGTGGGTATTTTGTGGACCACTAACATACGTTGTCCATGGGTATTTGGGAGACTACTTAACACACGTTGTGCCATCGGTATTTTGGGGACAACTTAACACACGTTGCCCCATGGATATTTGGGGACTACTTAACACACGTTGTACCGTGGGTATTTTGTGGACCATTAACATACGTTGTCCATGGGTATTTGGGAGACTACTTAACACACGTTGTGCCATCGGTATTTTGGGGACAACTTAACACACGTTGCCCCATGGATATTTGGGGACTACTTAACACACGTTGTACCATGGGAATTTTGTGGACCACTAACATACGTTGTCCATGGGTATTTGGGAGACTACTTAACACACGTTGTGCCATCGGTATTTTGGGGACAACTTAACACACGTTGCCCCATGGATATTTGGGGACTACTTAACACACGTTGTACCGTGGGTATTTTGTGGACCATTAACATACGTTGTCCATGGGTATTTGGGAGACTACTTAACACACGTTGTGCCATCGGTATTTTGGGGACAACTTAACACACGTTGCCCCATGGATATTTGGGGACTACTTAACACACGTTGTACCATGGGAATTTTGTGGACCACTAACATACGTTGTCCATGGGTATTTGGGAGACTACTTAACACACGTTGTGCCATCGGTATTTTGGGGACAACTTAACACACGTTGCCCCATGGATATTTGGGGACTACTTAACACACGTTGTACCGTGGGTATTTTGTGGACCACTAACATACGTTGTCCATGGGTATTTGGGAGACTACTTAACACACGTTGTGCCATCGGTATTTTGGGGACAACTTAACACACGTTGCCCCATGGATATTTGGGGACTACTTAACACACGTTGTACCGTGGGTATTTTGTGGACCACTAACATACGTTGTCCATGGGTATTTGGGAGACTACTTAACACACGTTGTGCCATCGGTATTTTGGGGACAACTTAACACACGTTGCCCCATGGATATTTGGGGACTACTTAACACACGTTGTACCATGGGAATTTTGTGGACTACTAACATACGTTGTTCTATGGGTACTTTGGGAACCACTTAACACACGTTATTTGGGACTTAAGACACATTCTTCATGGATATTTTGGATACCACTTAACACACGTGGTCCTATGGGTATTTCGAGGACTATTTATCACAACGTTGTCCCAGACGTTCTACCTTTCATTTAAGTCTTGTTTATGAAAAATTAAATGCAATTAACTTCAACTTTTCTAAAGTTGTAATATTTTTACATCTAATAAACCTCCTTGGCAGTTCCAAAACGTATAGAATACGTAATTTAAACGTCTTTTCTTGTTATAATAACTGTAAAGTATGTAACAGCCTATCTTACCGACATTTTTCAATTCAAATGTTTTTTTTTCTTTTCTATTAATTTGTATTAGTCCGTTATATACTATGAATTTCCAACGACAGTTTATAAAATGAACAATTCTACTTTAATTTTTCTGTATAGGTACAAATAATATAAATTTTATTAAATAATATAATTAACCTACTTATATTTTAAATAACCAAAAGCTAACACGAATGTTACCCTCGTCTATAAATATACTCCTGATCTCTTTGAGGGAAAATAAGATATTTGATATTAGAAGAAGGTGTCGACGATACTGAATTGTACGTAGGAGCCTCCGTCGATCTCTCAAGATTAGGGGAGTAAGATCCATCCTCTTCTTGCTCCTCTACAATCGGAGTCGCCGCTGTCGTCGAATAAATATTATGCAACCTAGGTTGTTGGTAGACTCTTTGATTTGTTGGTATTTGAGTGTAATATTTCTGTGGTATCTGTTGATATTCCGGTTGATAATAATTACTCTCCGGACTTGTATACTCAGCCGCTGATAACGGTTGATTTCTGTATCTTGGTTGTTCTAAATTGTAATTTTCTAATTTTGGAACGAAAAGATTTTCTTGTGGTAGAGGTGTCGTAACCTGTATTAAAGATTGAACGTAGTTATGTTTCTGATGGTGTAACGTTGGTACATTGTATGTTACTTCAGATGTATATTGTTCTTCGTAAGGGTTTGTGTATACGAGATTATTAGAGGGTGAATTGTATACTTGGGGTTGTTGAGAGTACAATACGTTATCAGATGGGGGTGAGTGTTTTCTGATAACCAGAGTGTTATCTTTGTCGTATCGTACGTCAGCACGATATCCTGTACTGTCCGCTGTGTAGCTGACAACTTGCACTCTTCCGTCTGGTAGTTTCACTCGATACTCTCCTTGTGTTGCTTGTCCATTGTGAGCCTGAGAATGTGAGAAGTCGTCTCCGGATTGCTTATCTTTCACTGCGTACGAGAATGCGTAATTCTTGGGTACCTTGAACAGAAAAGAAGAATTAGGATAGTTTTCTAAGTTATAAATAAACGACTGTCAGAGCTAAAGTGGATTAGAGTAAGATACCAATAAGATATATGCACGTAAGAGGAAACATTCGGTTAGGATAAACGCCTGATATAACCTAAAAGGGCAAGAAGCTAGAAAGGGCAAGAACCAGCGAGTTAAAGCAGATGTTGCAGACGTGAATGAGGTCAAAAGCCAAAGTAAGCAACGGCGAATGGGGAAAAACCCGCAATTGTAAAACGCAAGAGGAAAAGCCCGTAAGGATAAGCGTTCATAAGAGTAAAAACTTACAAGAGGAAAAGTCTGAAGAAGTTAATCCCTGTTAGAGAAAACGTCCTTTAAAACAAATATCCATAATAGCAAAACGCGCGCTACAGCAAAGCCAACAAGTTCAAACCCCGGGTGACCAAACGCTCCTTAGATCAAATACAAGAGCAAAAACCCACAAGACCAAAAATACGAAAGGGCAAACGTGTATAGGAGAAAAAAAGTCCGTAACAGGAGAAGCCCCGAAGGGCAAACGTTCATTAGACCAAGAGTTCACAGGGTAAACTATCATTATCAACCCCCGTAGACTTGAAACTAGCATTGTCGTAAGGACTTAAACCCGCAAGGCATGGGTCGTAAAATTCCGCAAGCTTCAGGGTCTCCGAAAAAAAAAAAATTTTTTAATACATTTATTTGGTAACAAAAATTTTTAAAATATATTTCTAAGACTTATATTTTGTTATTGATGAAACTTATTTATATAATTAAAATACGAAATAACCTTGATAGGATGTGTTAACTAATTGGATGAATGTAACTTGTTACGCATAGAAGAACACATTTCTGATAATCCAATAACAGTTTTGAACAGTGAATACGCAGTAGTAATCTATTCCTTTCACATCTGTACGAGTATTATGCAATTGCATTGAGAGCGGAGTCGGTTAAAATCTATTGCATTGTCCCCTTTAAATACGATCATTGTGAAATTTAGTCATTGTAATCACCACTAATCCTGGGTACTGAAATTTTTAATTTAGTAAAAAATAATACTGTATACGAGTAAATAGCATAATGCAGTCTTATTTTGAATTTATAAAAGTTTGAGAACGGATATATTTCTTTTGTGGTGTGATGTTATAGTTAGGAGATGTGGCGGGATATACAATTATGGTTATGGAAATAATTGTCGAAATTGTGGTTAGTTAAGCGTGTGGGCTGTTAATTATATTAGTCCTTATTCCGTTAAATGTAATCCAGGTCACTGATACACTAATATTGAGTTAAAATATTTAATAATTTTAGCTATAACATTAATCTAGTAATTACCTACGTATTACCAATTGGGTAATGGGAAACGTGGTCTGGTTTAAGATTACGTTACTGTTACCGATCTCTGTTTCAATTACAGTAAATAAATGCGAGTACTTACTCCTTTGGGTCTTTAGATCCGTCCAAATGGTTTTAGCCAACAACTTTTATGGATAATTTGATTGGTTTTTCTTTAATCAGTAGCTGGTGAAAAGCATCCGACCGTAAGATTACACTTCCTGAGATGCACTGATATAGCTCAATTGTTGTGTTGGCGCTTGGAGGGAGGGTGGTCTGGCTTGGAGTGGAGAGGTTGTTCGTAATACACTGTCTAGTAACGCACTGACGAAAGGACGGCGGAAGACTAACTCTCTCGCTTCCCCCACCACTAAAAAGTGACAGGAACCTGTTTGGCCGATGAAGGTCAAGCGCCACTACGTAACAAATTACCTCTAGCAAGGACCATCTCCTTGCGCATGGTGAATGAATCCCGGCCGTCATTTTCTGCGTTAATTCAAATTGGCTTAATGGCACACTTTGAAATAATTCTTTTAAATCTTTTCATTTTTTTCTGTAAAAACAAGTAGAATAATTTTTTTATGTAACTTTATCTGAGCTCATTTAGTGCCTACACCTTCAGGAGCTGACTTATAGTGAGTACTGGTGTGGTAATTTACATGTACTCAGCTGCATCCTTCACATTACTTTATATAGTTATGGGTTAGCTCCCTCTCTCATATTTCTCTCTTGATCAACTCTTCTTTTCTTCTCCCCTTATTAGAGTATTCGAGGGCTAGGTTTATCAATTTTATACTCCATTCTTCTTCTTATTATTAAGACGATGACATCAGCGAGGTTTTACGTCTTTAAAACAACAAATAAAAATTAATCTAGGCCGAATTGTTTCTACAATTTAATATAATCTGGTTCACGTGTTTTTTTTCTTACTAAAATCAACACATTGAAATCTGTTTTACTATAGTGTATTTGTTAAAAATCTTATTTTGAAACAAAACTGCAACTTTCAAATTGTAAGTGTTTGAACATTTTCCCATACTGGATAATAATCCATGTGACTCTACCAAAGTTTTTAAGCATTGTTCAACAATCGGACACTAATAACTTATCCCCGAAGTTGACATATAAAACAATAGAAGTATACATTGTCGTAAAGTCGTGCTAATTTCCCACGGTGACAGAGAACATGTGAAAGTACTAAAACTATTGCAATCGTTTCATATCATCGCTGTAAAAAAAAAAAAAAAAAAAAAAAAAAAAAAAAAAAAAAAACGCAATATCTGTATTTTTTTTTCTTATATATACACAGTATAGAGAAAGTTATGTAATGTGTTCGAAATCAATGTCCGCTAACAAAAAGTGTCCGCATGATTTTAGTAATATCTGTACAGTTCTCTACAACCCAAACGGGTGAACAGATTTTAAGAATATCTCGGAACGGTTTAGGTCTGATTAAATAACAATAAAACAAACAAAAAATGTGATTTTTTAAAAGTCCTTCTTTGTTATTTTAATAAAATGTTGTTTAAATACCAAAAAAAATGTATTCACTAACATTACTAGATATTCCAGTTCGTTAATTATCGGTAGAAAAATGTAAAAAATCGTCAAGGGGCAAAGATGCAATCTCTCAAAATCTACTTTTTTTTAAATTTTGTTATATTTTCTTGAAATATGAAGATTAATGACCCCCCTCCACCACCTAAAAAAACGTACATTTGAATATATTTATACTGACATTTTAACAAAACGGAATCTAAATGTATTTTTTAAGCTATAAATTTAAATTTTCCATATAAAACAATGACTATTTGTACAAATCTATGGTGAAACCCTCATAGATTTATTGTATTTTTTTAGGACGGAAAGAACCCTCACGTTAATATAAGAAAAAGGAAGAAAATAACATAACATAAAGACCGCTAGACCTGGAATACTCGCATAACGTCAAAGTAGTAAAAGAACAAAAGTTGGTTAGGTTAGGTGTTTTGATAGACAAAATGAAAGAGAGGGATCTAACACAAGACTACATGAAAAAGATGTAGATCTAGAGTCCCTGGGGATTGCCGTTCTTATACTTACAATAAGTGAGCGCATGAAGTCACTTGCTAAATGAAAAATGAAGTGAAAAAATACAATTTTTTACTGAAAAAAATACGTTTGTAATCGGGGGAATGTATATCTCGTGAACGAAGCGTAATAGGATGGAGCTTACAAAGGTCATTGACAAGGTCAATTAAGGGTGATATCAATCACCAAGATTTGTTTGGCACATTGTTTACCATTCACCCTGTATATCGATAGAGTATGTAATTTTACTCGCGACATAAACTAGCTATATAATTGTTTTTAATAAAACTGGAAAGTCAATAAACAACATTGCACAATCTCTTCTATACAAAGACTTTATAAATAAAAATGTCCATTATTTAAACAACTAATTACCTATCCTTAAAAAACTATTAAACAGTATACTAACAGTAATGTATCCTGGAGTTTTACTCTTTGTAGGTTTTGCCACTTCTGGAACTTTAGGGAATTGTATCGGACTGTTATCGTCTTCCCCTCTGACGTTTACTCTCTGGAAGAGATGATAAGGATGTTCTTCCGGAAGTCTTGGGCTGTTGTCTATTTCAGCACCTCCTCCATGAGTTGCTATGAACGGATGAGGATTATAGTTCCTCGGACGGAGAAACCGTTCGGGTACTCCAACTTCTTTGGATGCAGCACTCGCCACTAACACCAATGACCAGAATATCTGTTGAGCATTTGTTTAGATTAGAATAAACTATTAAACGTTAAATTAATTAATGCTAAGATATTGCACAGACTTTATCACTAACTCATCCTAAAAACAAATTAAAAACAAGGCAAAATTTCAAATTGGTAATTGTTTATTGAAAAGTGAAAATTAAGGGCCTCTCTTCTAAAAAAAAATTTAGCTCATCTTGTAACATAAAAAGTAAGTCGTAAATGATTAAAATCGAGCTTTCATTGACAGCAGTCAACCTTTTTACGAATTACTTCTGAAGAGTTATTTTTTTTACTTGTGATTTTGTACAAAAGTTTGGGCTAATAATATTCGCATTTCACTAATGTTTGAATGAAATCAGAATAACCGATTTTGATCAATTAAATCTTTATAACAATCCTGTAACTCAATAACCTTAAATTTTGGAAACATGGGTGCGTACCTTATGTCTGTGTCATTGAATGTTTTTTGTTTTCCCTTAATGTAGCCTTGGACTCGTATTTTGTGACAAAGTTAAATATGAAGTAATCAAAATTCCGTATTCATTGGTACAAATTTTCTTTCATCATACATCATGTTCCGTAATTAAACTGCCAAACGTTAAGTAATTCAGGTCAGAATACAAAAATTAAGAATATAATTTTTTTCAAAAAGTATAGTTTTCCCGGTATCCACTTTTTTCACGTAAAAATAACTTTAAAAAAACTATATTAAGTTCAGATTTGGTGTATGCATTGAGTGTACCGAAAATAAAGAGTTTATTTTGTATACTTTCAAAATGGCTGCCGTTTAAAATATTTAATATTTAACGTATCGAAAACCATTAACATTACAAAAATTCACAATACAAAAATAAAGTTTCCTTTTTAAATGGTGGGCAAATTAAACAGTTTTAGTTTTTCTCTATTGGTCAAAGGATAAAGAGTTATTTATATATTTTTTTTTAAAACAGGAAAGAATTTCTCAATAGTTGTCTACAATACTCAAGATTGACCTAGATCCAAAATATTTTCGAATTTCAATACATTTGTTCTGAATAAAATACATTGCACTGAATTGCATACATGTTAAAACATATCTATCATCTAACATACTTATTAGTTAAAAAATGTTTTAATATTTAAAAAATTTATTCAATAAACAGCTATTAGTAAACTCACATACTCTGTTCATTTAACCAACAATTTTAAGAAGTAAGTAACAGCCGAGCATTAAAGAAGAGTATGAATGTATGAGTATAAACATAGGAAGTTGTATGAATGTTTGCAAATGTTTCAATCTTGATTGTATGACTTATTACTCAATTAATTATCTAGTAATTATACACTATTATGTATGATATGTATAATTTACTAATCATATGTTAAATTTAGATTAAACAATTATTGGTATTAGTTATATTTAAGTGTTAAAACTGATCTAAACTAGGCGTAACCTAGCTTTGTATTGAATTATTAAAGTTGCTAGACCTAAATAGGTGTTTTAAATGTGTATTGGTAACTAAATTTGAATGTAAAAATTAAGTTTCAAACACCTTAAAAATGTTTCCCACTGATTTAGACTAATCCTAACCAATCTTTGTGTTGCATTATTATTGCTGATGGACCTAATCAGCTGTTATAAGTAGAACTTTACACACTGGTCTTGGCTAGACCTAAATTTGTTTTGAAATATTAAAGCTGATGGATCTAATCAGCTGTCATTAATGAGATTTCTTTAACGCAGTTTTTAAATAAATCGTTGGTATTTAAGAGATAAACGTACGATTCGCCAGTCCTCAGGGATATTATCTTTCTTTTGATATCTCACATGTTAAGATTCATCGCATATTAGGGATTTTGGTGTAAAGTAATTTTGACAACAGAAATAATATATAGGATATTTTCTCAGTAAATTTAATAATTTTGTACTCTTGTTACTTTCTCATATGTAAGTAAATAATATATATAGAAATTTACATCACATAGGCAACGTCTAATGGTTTCTTGAAGAAAAATTTAATTAATTAATAGTCAAATTAGAGATATCCTAACCTATGATAGCGATTCTGAAGGGTAGCGTGCTTACCCATCCCTAAAGAGGTCTCAATCCTCTTCTTCCCCAGTTAACCAAATACCACTCCAGATAACCAACTCTTAATAATATTAAATGTTGAGGTTGATTTATGAGAAAAATTATACAGGATAACAAACAAACAGAACACAATTCTCACAAAAAATACGCCTAGGTAACAGACGCGTTTCAACGACAAGGTCGTCGTCTTCAGTGACACACCAATCAAACTATAACTGAACCTAATGTTGCGCCGAACCCTAATTTATACAAATTGAAGAGGGCGTGGCTTATTATTTTACACTGCCAAGGTGATAGTACGCGCCTCGTGTCAATTTAACTAACTAAGATTTAACATATAATTTATACAAGATACTGTAATCGAACTAACCCTACATTTAACATTATACATTAAATTTTATATTAATATAGAATTTTGTATAGGTCCTAGTTCATTATTTACAATTACGTTCTGATACTTATTAATATAAAAAGTATGTATATTTATACAAACTGAAGGGGGCGTGGCTTATTATTTTACACTGCCAAGGCGCCTCGTGTCAGTTTAACTATTTAAGATTTGTGTTTGATTGGTGTAGCTCGTGTATCACTGAAGACGACGACCTTGTCGTTGAAACGCGTCTGATGCTTAGACTTATTTTTTGTGAGAATTGTGTTCTGTTTGTTTGTTATCCTATAACTTTTAATAAGTTAATTATGATAACTAATTTGAAGGACTTACACTTAATTATAATAGAAATTGCACTTAATTTAAATTTAAATATATTTAATTGAGACGGTCGCTATTTATTGCTACTTTACGCATTTAAATATATATTTCCAGAATGCGACACATTATTTGGCCTTCCCGACAAATGTAGGAACGCCATTAACCACAAGCTAGCCCTACATAATAAGTTAGAACATCCGGCCATTACCTGGGAAATAACACTTTACAAGTTGTGTTGTTATTCACGGAGATTATTCTAAAGTTTTACTATTCGTTAGTGTATTGGGAATCGAGGTTGCGTTCAGACCTGCTGAATTTCTACCAAAAGGGACCCAAAAATTGTGAGTCCAAAAGTTTTTTTTTGGAATTATGTCGGTTTGCCGTCTCAGATTTTTATGCTGTATGCAATGCTACACAGTACAAATGCATAGACTGTTTTTATTCAAATTTTGTAAGTGTGCGTATTTTTGGCATATCTAGAGTTTTCGACCGATATGTTTTTATCAAGACGCTAAATTTGATTAAAATTCCATCAAAATCATTAGAGGCGATTTTGAGTTTTGTTTCTCGTGACCGCATGGTTAAACTCCATGTCGGCATATATGAGCTAAAGCTTTGTGTGCAAGAGGTTCTGGGTACGGTGTGAACCAGAATCGTGAACTACTAATGCTAGCGAATTCTGGTTTCGAAAGGTAGAATTACGACGACGGGAACTCAATTTATGACGAACTGTTGCATCAGGAGTTATAGAATGAAATATATTTTATTAAATTTTAGAAACCAATATGAGAAAATGGTTAGTTCAATGTGTTTACATAGTTGTAAACTAATAACAAAAAAAAAACTGAACTAAAATAAATTTGTTGATCCAACAACGAATAACAAACAGCGACACAAACAAATTAAACATCCATCAGTCGTAACTGAATCAATTCATAATAACAAAGAAACTAAATGAAAACAAACAGTAATGCCAACTGTGTAACTGTACTGGATGGAGACAAATGATGAGCAAATCAAGGAAACACTGTTGTCTACACGGCGAGCAAAAACTCCGATGCTAATGGAATATCTAACGTCAGCTCCATTTATATATCTCGGCTGGAAAGCAACAAGAAGTTAAGGGAACCTAGATTAAGATGAATGTGAGCTTCTTATTTTCCTAGGTCGTTAGAACCTTGACATAAATAAATCGCTATCTATGTCATAGCTGTTTCCTTTATATTGAGTCATCAGTGAATTTATGTTTTATGAATTTTAGTTACAGACCGCTGAATAAAGGTATATTTTGTTAAAATCCTCCAGACACGAAATTTGGTGGAAAGTTAGGTTTTGGGGTTACTTTAATTGGGAAAAAATCGAACACTCAAGCTTCACCGTTGAGCCCCCTTAGAGGGGTTCACCGTTGAGCTCCCTTTGAAAAGTTAAATGGTGCTGCAAATTTTTTATTATTTTTTTTTAATATCTAAAAAACTAAGCAAGGTATCAAAACAAGTATAATACAAAAGTTGTAGCAATGACTACATAAATACTATAAGACACGACATGGCCATGTTAAATATTCTACGCTTTTTCTTGAGCTGACCAATACCCGCTAGGGTGTGGAGCTGTCGCTCTGCTAGAGAATCTGAAGTTGATGTGACTGGCGCTAGGTGGCTCTACGGTCAAACAATGTTTCAGGCGGGTAAGAGAAAACGCACTGATGCCACATATGGGACCAGAGATGCGAGGGAAGGTCGAGAATCGCTTATCTCAGCGCACGAACTGACAACACTGACTATGCTGACGGAAGTAAGTGAGAAGGTTTGTGAGAGAGAGGTCAACAGTTGTACAGTCTCAACCAAGTGGGATGCGTACAGTCAAGCACCTGCTGCTATCGCTTTCTGATAGCTGTGTGTCAAACTTGTGACGAACAGCACCCGTAAAGCGTAGACTATTTCCCTATCCTATGTCGTGTATTATAGTATTTATGTAGTCATTGGTTGTAGTAGCTAGGTAAATATCCCATCAAAATGGTAGTTAGTAATTTATTTTTTTTTGTCGAATTAATTTCTTTAAATTGAATATTAAAATCAACCCGACTGCAATAATCACGATTATGTGGGCTGTTCAATTCACGCATGACTAATAAGATTTATTGTATTTAGTGCATGAAATCCATTATTCCACTATTGTCCAGATTATTTAATTATAGCCTTTGAGTACGAAACCATAATGGATCGATAAGCCGATTAACCGAAATTGCATCCTACAATATCTTTAACATCGTTTTAGGTATTACGACTTAATATTAGTTACGAAATACACGGAATATTGCACAAACTTTCTCACGTGCCAAAATTAAATTCCATCTAATCGTCACTAAAAAATAAATCAGTTTAGTATCTGTAATTAAAAAATTTAATCAAAAACGGAAGCCGTTCTTGAGAAATAGAGTTTACATGTCTTCCTTAGACTGAGCTTTCCTCGTACTTGATTAAAAATCCAGATTTTAATAACGGCGATTAAGGTTCGTTTAAACCATAATCTAAATATTTAATCCCGGATTAGTTTAATCCAAACGATCTAATAATCCCATGGTGATTGGCCTTGTCCAATAATCTAAGTGATTCCTTTAAAACTCACATAGGCCCTAAGTCTAAATTACTAGTATTTATTATATATCGGGTTAAATGGCAAACAGGTTAAAAATGGCTGGTCATGTGAGACAAATCAACGGCACGTTGGCAAAAATTTGCGTATTAGAGATAAACACATTACTGTCATTATGAAAAGGAAACAAGACAATTGAACATTTTGGGTCATAAAGAAGGAAGAACACAACTGCTAATCAAATTCTTCTGTGAAGTAATGCTTCCACAGTGGAATTACTGGAGAGAGATTATGGTGAGAGGAGGGGTTTTAGTTGATAAGATTCCAACACTACCTGTGTGAAAGACCACAGGTGAGACAACTTACTGGTGGATTTCCTATCCTGTATAAAAACAGCCCTCTCAAAATCCGTTTTAAAGATTTCGTTCCAATTTTAGTGAAATATAATAATATTAATGGTCAAAATTCCAAAAATAAAATTATTACGATTTAAGCGTAAACAATTAACCTCTGCGATTAAAAGTTTGATTTTAATCAAATGCGATTTAAGCTGTGCACGCGTTATAGCACGAGCGAAGTAAATTTAAGCCCTGATTTTAAAATATAATTTTTTTTATTAAAAGACTGCCACCATTATTTATTTTAACTTTTTGACTCTACCTAACTGATATAATTTGTAAACATTAATTTTGATTGCATTTTATGGATGAAAAAGTTTTCACAGTGTGTTCGCACCATTTATTTTGTTTTGTTCAATTAATGAAGGCCTGAAATCTTTCTCCATTTGGTAATTATATAGCAGAGTAGCCTCACTTCAAAATCAATTTTTATGGGTTTTATTCGTCAAATAAATGATGGAAAAATATTTTATTATCGAAAAAAAAGTGTCGGAATGATGATTACATAATATAATTACACAAGTTGTTTTTTCGTGAAAAAATTAACTCTGTGTTATCTTTCATACTCATGACATTCACTTCAATAAACGTACGGAAGTTTGGCCAGGTGATTTTTTATATATATAGAGCAACCTGGCCAAACCTTTCGTGACATATAATAATACAGCCCTACTTATTTACAGCAAAGAAAACATTATTTATTCTTATGAAGTAAGGTATGTAGTAGAGGATAAAAAAATAAAACAAGGAAAATACGGCGCCACCCTAATATCCTAAGACCCAGAGGTGAACTAGTGAGGCTACTCTACTATATAATTACCCTCCATTTAAACTATCATACCAAATGATTAAATTATATATCCTTAAATAAGGAAAATCCACAATATAAATATAAATTTTTTAAATTCTTCTACCAGGTATAAATGAGAAGAATGATCACGTATTCAAAAATGCTAATATAGTCACTGCATGTCTAGATGTATTTGAATTAATTAAGCCTACGTAATCAGCTCTTGTCTAAATCCGTACAACATCCAAACAGCTTACACTGGGTTGTGAGAGCTTAACTACTGACCTAGACAGACCATTATCTAATTACAGTCTATTATAGTAACCAAGTGTAATCCTGACCTAATGTCAACCACTCATGCGCACTAGTAATAAAGTAAACAGCCTATGATAGGTGAATGTTCTTCCAGATTAGAGAACTTGCGATCATAGAGGTAGGATAATTTACTTCTAATATTAGTGAACACTTGGCTAGAGTTGAGGGAATTAATTATTTAAGCTTGGCAGCACTGGTTTGTTAAAATTTCTGTTTGAATTACTTTTTTAATGAGGACTAATATTTTTTTTCTTATGTATAAGGTATTGAAATATATTTTAAACCTGATAGGTCAAAATGAAATTGAAAAATACAGATTGTTAAGTTAGCATAATTTAGGTTAGTTCGGTTTCATTGTTGTTTAAAAGTAAAACCCTATAGGTCAACATCGCTATTTTTTTTTTAGAGAAGAAAAGAACGTAAACTAAAATCCCTAGCCCTCAAATACTCTAATAGCGTATGAGTAGGAAGAGAAAAGAGTTGACAAGAGATGCGATAGGAAAGATTAAAGAGAAATATCTAACCCAAGACTACACAAAAAAGGTGTCAATCCAGCTAGGATTTCTCGAGATTGGTTTCTCCTGCTTTAGTCTGATTTTACTCAAATGTGGTATGTAAAATAGGTGTTACCAACCATTGCTCATCTCTTTTGTAGATACTAAGTAAAATTCAAAATGGCGGCCAATATTAAATTGTTTTAAACAATTTTATACATACTTTTCACCAACAAGTAGTATACCATTAAAAAATAGCTCATTTAGTACAGCTTTAAAATTTCATGCCAATGATGTTTAAAACTATTTCCTCTGATAATATATATATATATATATATATATATATATATATATATATATATATATATATATCCATGATATGGTTTGAAGCTTAGAAATTAAATATTCTATTGCTGCCATCTAGCAGCCTACTTCTGATAACTTCGATTACAGCATGTAGTATTAAATACTTCCACTACGGCCACTCTAGCGCATTCTGTATCTGAACTCACAAAACTTAAACTGTTGGACTCGAAAATTAAGCCTGACGTTATCGTACGCTAATGAACGTCTTCTTAGATATAAACTATTACCAAAAAATGTTTTTAAATGCTAACCTCAAAATCAGCCATTCTTTAATCGTAGGATTTCATTTACATTTAATTATTAATTAACATGTAAATGAAATTTTATAAAAAATGGCCGCGGATTGAAACAGGTTTGTAGTATCGTTTTTATCAAGGACGTACCTCTATAGCTTATTTTATGCTCTTGATGAGCTGGATATATTTATGCCAAGGTTGAACCTTTCAAATGAGCAGATACAAAAAAAGGAATTCATTTCCTGTCGTTCAGTAGATCAGGTTGCATGTCAAACGTTTATAAATTAATCCTGACATTTAATATACAAAGTGATAATTTTATCTTTGCCACCATTGATATGTCTTAAACTATTGATTCTAAATAAACTTTAAATGGGGAACCTTCCTTACTTTTTCATGGTATTTAAAAATCCGTCTTGCGAACTTTAAAAATTAACTCTATGTTCAAATATGGTACCCAACTTTAATTTTTTTACGGAACGCCCTAAATTTTATGTGATTTGGATTTTTCATAATATTTAAAGAATCTTTTACTCTTTTGTGATTTTTGATAAACCCACTTGTTTAGGCGCTTAAAATTTTGAAAATTGGTAGATGATTTTTCTCACTTTCCATTGTTGAATCAAGTCAAAAGTTTAATTAGACATAGATCGAATTGGAAGTGTGAACATCAACGCACGAATAAACTAAAAATAATTTGTGGAAAACTATCTAACAAATGTGTATTAGGTCTGCATTGTTGAGTTCACAACAGATAGTAACCCAACTTTAAATGAAACAGATGTTTACAGTTATTTGTGTGTGTTGAAGCAAAACAGTATTCTTTAGAAATCAATTAAGGTTTGTTTATGGTTTTAAATTACTGTAAATTTTTTTATTATTATCTTAATTTAAACTTGTTTTACTATATTATGATTTCACTATGTCTATTTAAAAGACAATTTATATTTTCCACAAATGTTTTATTCTACATTTAGTCCTATGTAGCTGTTTATACTTCGTATAGACTACTATGACTAATTAAATTTTTTTTAATTGATTCCGCTATGGGAAGTACGAAAAATCGCTTATTAAACATGTACCACACGTCGATTTTTCAATATTTTAAGCGCCTATAACTCGTAAACTAGTGGGTTTTAAAGAGAAATCACATGGAGTAAAAAAGTCTTTTAACATTGTAGAAATTTGGAATACACCATAAAATTAGGATGTTTCGTAGAAATGTTGATGTTGGCTGCCCTATTAGAAAATAGTGCCCATTTTTCTAAAAATTATAAAATGGATAAAGAGTAATGAAGTTGTTATTTAAAGTTTTTCGGCAGATAGTTTACGAGATACTAATGGTGACACAAATAACATGAAACTAATACGTGCCCAATGTAAATATTTCTAAACTCCATTTTATGTTCACAACGTATACGTACAATAGACAGTATGATTAGTCAAAAATCGATGTTGGGTTTTTGGGGGGTTATCTGGCTTAAGGTCTACTAAGTGTGGATTTTGGAATTATGTCTGTCTGTCGTTTGTACAGTACTCGGATGGACTGATTTTAATCATATTGGTATTTGGGCGATAGCCTTCTATCGTCTACACATTATGGAAGACGAGTGACACCTAATGTAATCTATATAGAACATAATTTCCCTTTAAACAAACTGATCATTCACCGATCGTGGGAGCCAGATGTCGGTGAACTTGTATACTAATTTACCATAATTGGGAATAAATAACATTCAATAAATAGACCTACAGCCTACAACGACTGACATGCCACTTATATATTCAAAGCGAGTTTGTGTTGTTTGACCTTCCCGAAATACACACCCCAAGATTAACCGCCCATTCTGAATTTGGTAGAAAATATTCCGGTTTGAAATCTTATGTCTCTTATTACGATGTTCCCAGTGTCAGATAAGTTGACACTTTCTCAATTAAATTCCAAAATTTTAATAAATAATTTCAAAGGATATCACTTAACTTAGATACAAACACTAAATCCAATCTAAATCAATTAGTTTAAAAAAAAACAACTTATTTACCAGAAAATCCGGATTTCCAATTCATCACACCATACACCAGTTTGTGAATTATATGAAAAAAAAAAATTTAAAAGAAGAAAATAAAAATGGGCCATGGGGCTGTTATAAAATATTATTGAGTTTTAATTTTATTGAATTTTAAATATTTACAACCAAAAGCAATGTGCAAAAACGCCAGTAAAAAATATATATTATATAATACAAAAATGCGTTATTTAAAGTAAGTCCTTATTAATAAGTGCGTTCTTTAAAGCCCTTATTTTAAATATATAAACATTTTGATGATGGCCTCTTTTTGTTTGAATATTTACCGAACTTACATTTTTACGATGTTTTTTTAGTTTTGGGGATAATTGTGTAAGAAAGTTTGTGCAATGTTCTTACACCACCATTATAATACATTCTTAACACTTAATAATAGACAGTTGCGTATGTAGCGAATTGAGCATTTTGCACCCCTGTTACGGAGGTTTCCTATGCTACATTGGTGCGTTTGGGTTGCATACCTTGCCCCTACATCTCGAGGTTTGTAAATTTGCAAATTCCGCGAACCAAAAACGTAGTAAACCCCAGCGAAAGGGGAGACCAATTTTGTTTGTTTGTAGGTTTTCCTTGGTTTCCCTTTGTAACGTACATTTATATTCAATTTTGTGCCATAAGAAATAAATAAATTTTTCAAGTAATTAATAAAATATTAAAGACGGAAATCTAGAGATCACCTTTGAAACAGCTTTGCAGTTTTCCTCGCTGCCGTAGAGCTTACCAAGCGCTGCTGCTGTCACGTGGTACAACTGTGTATATGGCTTGAACAAATACAAATTCAGCTTAAACTACGGTAAACATGAAAAAAAAATGTGGAAAATATTGTGTAATTTCAATACGCAAAAGCTTAAAAAACCTTCACTTGAAGTCGCAAATGTTCTAGTTAAAGTTAAACGTCCAATGGGAGGGCAATAAAAAAAATACTTCAAGTAAGTCTTCAAATCACGTTGACTCACAGTTATGCTACGTTACATACTGTAACTTAAATTTACTGCAATGGTCTCCGAATTGAGATTTACTCAACTGCAACAGAAACCGATCAACCGATTTTAATATGAAAACTTCATCATGAATATTTTTCAAGTTTTTGGTTGATGTTGCTGTCATATCAGTGATAAGTGTTCATTGAATTTTACTTTATAGTAAGTTTACTTTTAAATTAACCAGTTGGCGACAAAATTATACAAATATAAGGATGTTGCTGCTAGCAACTTATAGGCCTTCAGTCCTTCAGAGACTTTTACAAAATTTCAATAAATTTATTTTCTAATAAAATTAAACCAATGTTATTTTTTAAATTTGTTTTTAGATTAAAAATAAAATAATCGTATTACTGATACTAATACTTGTACTTAAAAATTGTAAATTAATTCAAAAACTCAAAATTTAAATTGTTTATTATATAGAAGTAAAAGAGCTCACTGTAACTAAATTCTGGATGAAATGAAAGTAGCAACAGTAATGTGTCTGTAGATTAATTAATCTTTTTTCAACTTATACTGTAATAATTTCCTATAATGTATATATAAAGATGATGATGTTTATGCATAGTTTTGAGATAAGAATGTATAAACAGATAACTCATATACGGATCTGCAGATGGCACATTTTTGTTTCTCTTGGTGAGTTGAACATTTCTTGCTTTTATTTTCTTGCAGGAGTGAACGTGTTATCCTCTCGCTCATCTATTTAACTCACTACGCATCCACTTCGAAACTCTATTTAGTGACAGCGAGTTTCATAGAATGTCTGCCGTCCCGTATCGCGTTCGAACGCCATTTGCTCGTAAATTATTAACTGAAATGTCTACAGTTGTTGGTAAAATGTGTTGCTCATTATCAAAACTGGCTAATGTCGTTGATTTAAAACCAGATTTCGAAACAACAGCTGAGAGCGGCCATTTGGATGAACGATTCAACCTCTTGATTGATTTTATTTGTAGTTTAAATGCCTTTTTAAAACCACCGTTGACACCGCTATCGATGGCCTTTTGTGTACCTAAAGATCCCTATTTCAAGCATAGTTTGAGCGATCGACTCGTCCAATGATTCAACCTTTTAGTGACGTAACTAATTTAAAATTATACCTTTCCAAATAATAGTAAATCTCAAATTTTATTAAGCCCGTCATAATATTAATTGACCTAAGGATCCAAACATTTGTTCGTTGTTGCACACTTTATTTCATACTTATAATAATTGTTTGTTATTTTCAATTAAAACAGTGTTGCACAAAGACTTCAAAGTGTTTCTACATGCATAATGCATTATGTACAGGTTTATAGGATTAATAGTAATTTCCCATTAAACTCCTTCTGGATTTTCATTGTAGAAATAATACATGAAGCAGAGTTAAAAAACACTTATACATTGACCTAGTTGCACTTTATTATTAACTCATTTCCATATTAAAAATGTAAATATTGCAGTTGTCCTTGTATAAAGTTAAGTTCTGGAAAATAGATTTTAGACTCCCGAATTTCTCTTCAGGGAGGTTGTTAGATTAGATTAGGAATCAACTTATTATTTTATCAAATGTGTTGTCGATGAATTGTCAAAAATATACTACAGAATATAGATTTCATTTTAAATGCCAACAAAAAATTGTCAAAAGTTAAAAACTATTGCGAAATCATGTTTATTGTTTTAATTTCTAATTAAAGCTTAAATCATATTCCTATGCAAATTACTCGCACTGACATGTCGTATTGTCATTAATAAAACATAATAATTTGCATTTTGTATTTTTCAGGAGATAAAAATGTTATAACTGTAGTATGGTTTTTTTTTATTTAAGTTCCAATTATTGTTGAAATCATATACATGTCACTGACACTGACATATCCTACAGTCACTGATAAAACATAATAATGTGCAAAATACATCAACAAATCTGCATTTTCTATTTTTCAAGAGACCAACATTGTTATAACACGAGAACGATAAAAATAAATCATTTCCAATTAGCTTTGAAATCATATACAAATCGATGACACTGACATATCGTACAGTCACTGACAAAACATAATAATATGCTAATTACATCGACATTATGCTAATAATCTGATTTTTTTTGAGATAAAATGGTTATAACTTGATTATATATATAACTTTTCTATTTAGCTTTGAAGTCATATATAAATCGATGACACTGACATAGGCCTATCGTACAGTCACTGACAAATCATAATAATGTTCAAAACATTTCCTGCATTTTCTGTTTTTCAAGAGATAAAATGGTTATAACTCGAGTACGATTATATATATATATATATATATATATATATATATATATATATATAACATTTTTCATTAGCATTGGAATCGTATATAAAACGATGACACTGACGTAGGCCTATAGTACAGTCACTGAAAAAACATAATATTGTCCAAAATATTTCGAATAATCTCCATTTTCTGTTTTTCAAGAGATAAAATGTTTATAACTTGAGTACGATATATATATATAATATATATATATATAATTTATTTATATATGTATAATATATTTATTCATTTATACCATTTCTAATTAGCGTTGAAATCATATATAAATCTCTGGTACTGACATATAGTACAGTACTCACACAACATTTGCATTTTCTGTTATTCATTTTTTAAACTATTATTCGGTATAAAGGAATTACATAAATTTTCTCAGACACACATATATAGCCTAATTGGTGCAAAAACGTAACACGAACTTTTTCACATACATAACGTATTTAGTACAACTACTAAGATTAAAATATGGTAGAAACTTCCTCGCTCAACCATACATAAAATAAAATGGGAAAACATTTGTACAAACTTTCTCACACATTCATACATTGTAAAACTTATAATCAGTTTAAACTACTACCAATTGGTCTTATGCACACCCATTTTTTCGTTAAACGATTAATTTCGAACCTCCCCCCCCCAAAAAACATGATATATTTATAGGTAATGCTGAGACATTGATACAAGCATAGCTATCGGATGCTCCCTCATATATGTACAGCTTCAAGGCCCATAAGGGCCAAGACATTGGAATCAATAAATTTTTATTTTTTATTTGATCCAGGTACCATCATTATGAAACTCCAAAACACACATCTTTTATAACAAAAACGTTGCATGATATTTGTAAAACAATTACTCAACGGATGTAAGTTAAGCATGTTGATATGTAGAAACTACCGCCGTGGAATTGTGAAATCTTGAACCTTTCTAATTCTGTCCGCTCGAACTATTCTTCTTTTAAATAAGAAGTCGGAAAGACGTTCTGTCTAAGTTAAATGGCGTGAAGGGATTCATAACATGAAGGAAGTTTCTTTAGGATTCTGTATTTCTTATAAACTAATGTTTCTTATAATGGAAGGTGGTTCTATTCTATTTCTTATAAAGAACCTCTAACGACTGCGTTTCTTCACGAAACAACGACATGCGAGACAATGCATGTGTGTGCGTGCGCCTGTGTTAGCAAAATTGAGGATTTTAAGTTCAAATAACAGAACGTTACACAACTTTCCAAAATAGCTCACTTTGTACAGGTTTAAAATCTGCATATAATAACGACTAAATTAGGTTTTTAAGATGAATAGTGCAAACGTTTTGCGCAAACCTTTTCAACCCCCCCCCCCATTCCCAAAACCAAATAAAAACTATCCAAAATTAATCGTAACCAATAATGTCATTTCGGTTCGTGTCAATAAAAAAAGTGAAAATTAATTATGGATATTAGTTGAAAAAAATATTCAAATCAGAGCCTTAACTTGCTTTGCCAATTAGACTTGAAAAATAATATTTGAATATTTGGTATTTTACACGGATTTGAGTCATTAGTTTTAACATTTTAATAAAATTTCAACAAATCTCTATAACCGATTTTGAAAAGTTTTACATTTTAATTCACTCTTATATCCGATTTTTTGTTTTTATTTGACAGGAACTTTTTTCGAAAAGTGGTCATCAATAGGTTTTATGGGCTATAATGAAGCAAATTTGAGATGAATTCCAAGGAACAGTCACACTACCTCGTAGATGTTGGTTATAAATGAATATTCAGTACCAATTAGAGATTCATCAAGCTACGTTCCATATCAATGGGTCTGTTAACAGACACAATTCACGCATAGAGGGATTCAAAAACCCACATAAAATATTTGAGAAAAGACACTACTCACCTAAAGTTAATGTTTGGTGTGGTGTGATAAAAAATCATCTGATATGACCTTTCTTCATTGGTGAAAAGACAATTAATGGAATTGTGTATTTCGATATGTTAATCAATTATTGTTTTCCTCAGCTGGATGAACTCGAAAACATTCAACAACTTCATTTCCAACAAAATGGCGCACTTTAGTGCATTTGTCGCAGACACTTTGAATGAAAATTTTGGACATCGATGGATGGCCGGCTAGGACGCTGACCTCCAAGGAGTCCAGACCTGACAGCTTGCGATTTCTTCTTGTGGGGGTACATCAAAAATATTGTTTATCGAGAAAAAATTCGTGACCTAAATCACTTAAGGAACAGGATTAATGAAGCAATGACAGCTGTTAACAAATACATATAAACTAATGTTTGGGCAGAACTTGATTATCGATTGGACATTTGCCGAGCGATTAATGGCGCAAGTATCGAAATTTATTAGTTTTGTAAAAAAAAAAACTGTTTCAGACGACGACTTAGATAAATAAACAACATGAGCTGTAAGTAAGTTGCAATAGTCCAAACTTGCACCCGTTGAATCTTAGTAGGATCTACAACCTTTTCTCATGTAGTGTTTGGTTAAATCCCGCTCTATTTTTTATGCAAATTAGGTTTACTAACACCCAGATATTTAGGCACATTGCTCACTTACAGCCTTTATATATTTACTGTACTCTTGTCGTAAACGCGGCACCGTAAATCATACATTATCGAATCGAAAATACAGTAGGCCTAACATCTGTCAAAGATTATTTTATTTTTATACCAATTATATATGAACTTGAAAAGTAACTGTTTGTTAAATTTGATAGCGTGTTTAGGTCATTAGTGTTGACATTTATTAAAATTTTAACGAAATCGGTAAAGCCAATTTTGAAATTTGAACGTCTCTTATAATAACCTTAAAGCCGATTATTTGCATAATTGGCTGTACTTGATCAAACCGTAATTTGTGTTTTATTTCCTTAAGGCAGCCATACACAAATTTTGAGTTATATAAAAATGGGAAATAAACATCCCCAGATATGGCCAAAATATGCTCACATATCAAATTTTAATAAAATCTATCCACATATTCAGTTTGTAGCGACTGACAAACTGCATTAAAACAATTTTTGGGGTTATCGTGGACCTCAAAAATAATATACTCCCAAAATCATCACCGTAAAATTGTTAATCCATTACATAACTTTTGTCGTAAAATTAAAAAACGTGACCTCCTTACAGACACGTTAAATGTATCCGTGGACATCGGTAAAGACTGTCATCATAAATTTATTGTTAAAGAATTTTATGACAAAATCCATTTCAAAATCGGAATCTTTTGTGTTCACGCTACGGTTAAATTGTGTTAATTTATAATGATTCTCGTTCAATATTACAACAACGAAATTAGTTTTTTTCTTTAATACCCTGAGAATTTGAACGCTTTAATATTGTTATAGGTGCTGAAACATGTTTCCTTTGTATTATACATCATAGGAGACAAAACTAAAACAATTTTGTAAGTATACAAATCTGTAGAACATGCAAAAATAGGTTGGAAAATAAATTACACTACTTAGAATCTTCTCTAGAAACAATTTTTGTGAAACTTTAATAATTAATTATTCAATTCCCCCTTCTTGTAGTTTAAAGGCGAAAAACCTCTTAGTGATCATCACCTTATAAAAAAAGAAGATGAAAACATAAAACAAATATACATAGTCCTCGAATACTCTAAGAGCGTCAAGGTCGGATCAAGAGAGACCTGATTGAAAAAGAAAGGATCTAACCCAAGGTTGTATAAAAAAAGTGTAAATCCAGCAAGGCTCTCTCAGAATTGTCAATCCCGAACTCACTATAGTGAGGCCCTGAGGATATGGATGAGTCACACCTGCTAACAATCCGTAGGGTGACGTCACACGCTCACAACTTATCTTTTTCAAGATTATCCGGATTAAGCGACGTCCGGATTAAAGAGGTTCTACTATCTTGTTAAACCTATTTGTTTTAATCGATCGCTCTACGTGATAGATGCATTATTCATAGACGAAGACGTAACCATAACCCAGAGATCCGTAGATTGTAACCACGTTCTACTACCAGCTGCGGTGAATTTCGGTAAGAGATGAAATCGTAAAAAACTAAACGAAGCAAACATTATAAAAGTTGCTCAGATAAATGTCAACACATTAAGAAATACCGGGTATAGCGTAGAGGAAAGACCACTGCTTTTCAAGGAAGCCACATCGAACATATGTCTTAACAACACTAACGAGTATGGATTTAGTTTAAATTTAACTGTTTTATTCAATTAAAGTTTTAACTTACTTTTAAAAGACTCGTATCCGTATTGAGGTCCAATGAGTTCAAAAATTGGTCCGTTTGCCATCTGTACGCTTTATAGCCCAAACGCCTGGACCGATTTAAATCAAATTTTGTATAGGGGTATATTTTTGTTAACTCGTATCTCAATTTTTTTTCCTATAACTTAAAATTTGGAAAATTTGTTAAAATACACATAAAACTAAGATTTAATCAAAATCCGCTCTGACAATTTTGATTAAATTTTCTTCATCTGTAGCCTCAAAGAATATAAAAAACATATAGGTAGCCACTATCCAAAAAGTTTGGCTTTTGAGTTATCGGTTAAAAACCCCAAAATTGGCTTTTAATTATGTAATATCTCAAAATCGTTTATACTGATTTCTACAAATTTTAGTGAAACCTGTGTCACAGCTTTAAAACTAGTACGGTTTAGAAATAGTTGAAAACAACAAATATGGACCTTAACCCTAACTATTAAAATCTCAATTTTAATCAAATAAAATTTATTTATTCAGGTTTATTGTATAGGCCCTAAATCAAGCGTAGTCTCTCTTTACAAATATAGTTTTCAGAGAAGATATCCAAATTTCATTTTCAGTTTTTGACCGACAACTTCCGAACTGACATTTTTGATGACGTATAGTTTTGGCTGTTTTTCATTTGATTTGAGGATGAGAGAGACAAGAAGTTTGTGCACTATGCACAGTTCGATACATAAATCTCTAAAAAGTCCTTTACAAGCCCTCAATTACTTTTTCCAAAACATGTATATTTTTGTTTCAATGTATTTATTTTTAAATATTTTTATTTCAGTCAAACAAGTCAAATTTTTTTTTCGCAAATGTAAAAGAACATCATATTATTTCAAATTTGTAATAAAACAACAAATTTGAAATAGTTATAAAGTTCAAAGAATGTAATTGGTTGCTGTAATTGGCGTGCACGCCAGGTTGCTGTATGTGAAGTGGGAGAGTCACAACACAGTACTTCTGTGAAATGTTGCCGCCATATTTGCATAGTTATTTCTGTAGGAATGATTTATATCGTAATAAAGTATTGCTTATGTTATTTGTACATTGGAGACAAAAAATGTCATATCTAACAAGATTATACTAAATAAAAATATAAAATAAAAATATAAAATAAATTACATTTCTGTTTATTTTTCAAAAGTGTTATTTTATTGTTTTAAGGCGAAAACTTCTCGGTCATCATCGTCTTCTAAAATAATAAATAAAGTAGAAATAAAATAAAATGCAGAAAATAACATAAATAAAGACTACTAGCCCTTAAATACTCTAATGGCGTCATGGTCAGAAAAACACCGAAACATGGTCAAGAGAGATCTGATAAGTAAGTTAAAGAAAGATATCTAACCCAAGACTAATGGATAAAAGCTGTAAGTCCAGAGACTCTCAGTATCGCCACCCTTACTCGCTACAGTAGAGCAAGCTATCTCTTTAGTATGTTCCAATTTACTTGCGACTTTTAAAATCCTCTTTTCTCTCAATAGATATTCGCTAAATACAGAAACCGTTTTGTGTTTATGAAAATATATTTTCCTTTCAATATACAGAGTGTTCCAAAAGTTTGGGACGCCTCCTGTATTTTTTTCTAATAGGAAAATTAAAATGTAGGGACGTCTTTGGATAAATAGGGCTTTAAAAAAATTTCCCCAACCCCCAGTGTGAAACGTCATTCGTTGTTGCGGTCTTTGCTTTTCAAGGGTTGCCACGCTCTCTAAAAAATTCTTAAAATTGTTGCACTATTCTGATAACTATCGACTTTGATATCGGATTTCATTTTGAAAAGAGATATTATTTGAAATCATTTAAGCATTATTTTACCGTTTGCAAAACATTTGAGTATAAAATCAATATCATTATAAAATTGGATGATAATTCATTAAATATCAGCTGTTAATATATAAAAGCAGACTACATCTATCATCTTTAGTACTTCAACAAAAATTAACCTAACATTTTATATAGTGACCTGCTATATGGAAACAATTTATATAAATAGCGATCGATTTTTTTTCCGGATTAAATAGCTGATATATTTCTGAGAATGACATAGTTGAGAAGTAGTAAAGTTTGGTTAAGATACATTGAAGTTGTAATTGATAGTATAAAAACCTGCGATTTAAAAAATGTTTTAGGTTCACTATTGTTTGTAATTAATTTTTAGCTTTTGATCCATATTTTTAGTTGTTGTTTGTTTGTGTATGAAAAATGTATTAACTAAACTTTATTTCTTAAAAAAATAAAATTTGGTGGAAATGTATTCCTTAACGCAATGGGGTTTCAAATATATTTTCATTATTGTTAACTCAGTAGTTTCTTTAAAATCAATCATATTTTCGGCATTTCCCCCCTTAATTTCGTATTTTCAATTTTTGACAAAATATGTTACGTATAATAAAAAAATTCCTACGATTAAATAAACTAGAAACTCTTGAGTTTTGTTTTGTTGATTTTCAACGTAATAATAATAAAGCTCGTTTGTCCAATAAAATTTTTGAACATTGATTGGCAAAATAACTTTTCAGATTAACTATTTAAAAACTTCAGTTGTACAGATAAATAAGAAAAAAAGAAAATATTTTAAGTAGATTTGTAAAATTATTTTTTCTTAAAGTGTAAACAATATTAAAAACTCATTTGATTAACTAAAATGAGAGAAAGTTTTCTAGATTCCTTCGTTTTCTGACCTTGACATCAATATATGTAGGTAATCAATGTGTATAAAATAGGTTATGATAGGATCTATAATGGAACTTCCAAAATTCCTGCCCATTTTCAATTTTATTAATCGATTTATAAGGTTTTATTGAATATTTAAGTTTTTCTACGTCTGTCTGATAATTCGAAATTGGATCGAAACTGTTCGACAAAAAAATTACCATACATTTTTTATGTGGCATACACAATGTGACTTATGTGAGGAAAATATTATAAACTGTACTAGTTTTTAAAAATATAATAAACTGTGTAATAATATTGCACAAACTTTCTCACTCACCTATACTCAAATCAAATACACAAAACTAATAGTTATCAAAAATCTCAGTTTGGAAGTTCACAAAATTTTCATACATTTTTATAATATATATATATATATATATATATATATATATATATATATATATATATATATATATATAAGATACATTTTGCTCTATAGGTTACAAATGTAATCTGATTTCACTTAATCTCTACAGTTAGGTTCGTTTTAATATAAATTCGTTTAAAAAAAAAGTTTCGAAATTTCAAAATGAACGGAAGTTTATATTTCAAAAACTGTTCTTTTATAACAATTTCTCACCTAAATACAACCTACTACAGTAACTTATTTTCTATAATAATAAATAAAATTATTATTATTAAAATCAAAATTGATAAAAAAAAAGAATGAAAGTTACAACAAGTGTCAACTGAATTTATGATTTCAAATTAACGGACGACTAAAACGGATTGTCCGTAATGTCTTTTAATATAGGCTCTACAAGACTCTGTAATAACGAATTTGTCCATCTAATGGACTGTGTAATATGGTGAGCAGGTGGAAAAAAATATTTTTTTTATTATGTAACTATTTTTTTCATAATGAAATGATTTTTGGAGTTTCCATGTTTATTTCATATTTAATTAAATATTCTAGTTTTGATCTACACTGTTTAAACGAAATAAAATTTTAAGTCTATTGCAAATATTTCTATGATAAAAACTATTATAAATAATTGTATTTACTCGAATATTAATCTCAATATAAAGTTCGTCTATTTTTAAATTAAAATGATTTGCTTATAAAATTCACAAAATAAATATTCTGCAAATCCAAACTGTAAACCGTGTCGACCTAGTATTAAAGTTAGAGATTGTTCACATTAAGCTTCCTAGAAAACATAATATTTTCAATTTTTTAGACAATATTTATTATAAACACATTATGAGTTAATTTCAATAATGTTTAGGTAGCTTATAAAATATTTATTTATTTTTTTTTTAATTCTGAAAGAGCTTTTGGTTATATATTTTTTTGACTCTTTTCAGTTGTATTTTAATGTTAAAAATTCAGGATACGCCCTTTTAATACTCAAAGGGGAAATAATATTTATCCCAGTAGTTGATCACGTTAGGTTTTCTCGGAAATTGAATATGTTTTTATTTGAGAGATTTCTTTCAAAAACTATTTTATGATTGAGTTCAAATTTTTACACGATATTTATTATAAAGTAATACACATGCTGAGTTATTTATAGTACAATTCAATAATGTAGTTTGAAAAAAAAAATACGTCAGTGTTTTAAAATCTGAAAGAGCTTTTGTTTTGTTTTTTTTCTTCTTTTTTCTTTTATATCTTTTTATCAGTGTTTATCACATTAGGTTTTCTTGTATATTGAATATATTCATTTAGGGAACGTTTTTTCATAAACTATTTTATCATTGAGTTCATATTTTACTCAATGTTTGTTATAAACTAATAATCGTGCTGAGCTATATTTTTATGAAATTCAAAAACGTTTAAGTACTTTCAAAAAATATTTATTTCCAAGTTTTCATTTCTAAAAGAGCTTATGATATTGTTTTTCCTTTTACCCTTTACAGTTGTATTTTAAACTTTAAAAAATCAGGATAATTTTTTTTTTCAGTATTCAAGGGAAAAAATAACGCCTGCACAGTGTTTGTTTTCATTAGGTTTTCTGGAAAGTTGAATATTACGTTATTTATTGGACTTTCAGAAACTACGGTATAACAAACACACATAACAAGGTCGTCTTCTTCAGTGATACACGAGCTACACTAATCAAACCATAACCTGTAGCTCGTGTATCACAGAAGAGGACGACCTTGTCGTTGAAACGCGTCTGATACTTAGGCGTATTTTTGTGAGAATTGTGTTTTGTGTTTATGTTATACTGTATAATTTTTCTCATAAGTCAAGCTCAACATTTAATATATTTCAGAAACTAGTTTAGAATTGAGTTAAATGTTTACACAATATTTATTATAAACTAATACACATAATGATTTAATTTGTTTCCAATTCTGAAAGAGCTTGTGGTTTTGTTTTCTTTTGTCTCCTTTCATCAGTGTTTGTTACATTAAGTTTTCTTGCAAATTGCATATTTTGTCATTGAGTTCAAAATGTACACAATATTTATTATAAGCTATGTGCTGTACACTATTCCACATGCTGAATTATTTCCAATAACATCCTATAATTTTTTTAGGTGCCTTAAAACAAAATATTTATGTCAGTGTATTAAATTCTGTAAGAGCGTATGGTATTTTTATTTGAATTTCTTTCAGTTGTATTTTAACTTTAAAAAATCAGCCCAAATGTTAATAATTCTCAGAGTATAAAATTAAAGAATTTAAGCCAGTGATTCTTCACATTACGTTTTGCGTTGAATATTATGTCATTGAAGGGACTGTTTTCAGAACTACTTACAAGATTAAGTTGAAATTTGTACAAAATATTTACTTTCACACATGTTGAATTAATTTCAATAAAATCCAATAATGTTTAGGTAGTTTAAAATATTTTATGTCAGTGTTTTAAATTCTGAAAGAGCTTATGGTTTCTTTCTGTTGTCTCACAATAATTATTATGAACTAATACACCTGTTGAGTTAATTTCTATAAAATTCAAAAATGTTTAGGTAATTTTTGAAAAAAATTCCTAAAATAGTTTTTTTGTACTTTTTTAGTCCGTAATTTACTGTAATATTAAAAACTTCAGGACAAGTCTTGCTAATAATTATGGAACGTAATTATCCAAAAGTTTTTGGGGTGGAAGGGGGGAATTATAAAAAGCGATTTTTGAAAAAATTGGATATTTGTAATTGGTACACTTAAATATTGAATGATCAAAACAAAAAAAAATGGAAATTCTCCATAGATATAAAGCTAAAATATCCTACATACCAGATCAAATCTAACATACGGACCCAAATTTTAACCTATTCTTACGCACGCACAACATCACGATTATCTCTCCAAACTGATTTTTATTTTCGTAACAATTCAAAATTGTAAAATCCATATAACGAACTTTCTGAAAATAATCAGACATACCAATTTTTATAACATGTGAAGCTCAGTAACCCAAAACAGCGTAAATATGCCAAAACATTATGGTCAGAAATCGTTAGAGTAATATGAATAAACCTTGTCTGTGATATTAGAAATACGATTTCACAGGAACATTATATAAATGTATTGGTTTATGGTCATAAATTGAAACATATTTTTGAATATATGTACTTGTGAGAAAATACCTTTACAGTTTATGTTATTTATCACTTTTTTAAAAAAAATTTTAAACGTTTTGAAAAAAATCAGATTTTTTTAAATACTGTGGATTCTTTAAATTACCTCATATGACCAGCAACCATTTAGAAATCGTGAACATGGATAAAATGCATGGTGTATTATAGGAAATCCGTCTTCCCTAATACACAAAACAAGTTAATAGGGACCATCGTGGTACTTACCCAGCCCTATCATACAATTTATTACCAGGAGATTTCTCTATATACACAGTTGTTACAGAGATTTTCTGAACCTTATATTTGTCCCACACAAAACTAATTTCTTGAAGTTTATACAGGATGTTTCTGTAATGTGTGGAGATAATTCAGCGACAGATTATACAGATCAAAATAGAGAAAACAGTTCCTATAAACGTAAGATTCTAAACGCTTCTCTTAACAGCAATCACCCATTTTTTTATTTTTTTATTAAATAATGTATACCACTAGAACAGTTTAACCGTTTGAGTTGAAACTTTGCATCAATGTAAAGACCTAGTTAAAAAAATAAAATAAACTTGTTTCAATAATCCAATTCAAAATGGCTGCCATTTAAACAGTTTTAATGAATATAACTCAAAAACAGTAATTGTTTATAAAAATCGTCGAGGAATTTTGTTTGTTTGCCCGTTTAATTTTCTATGAACGGCATGACTTTCAAAACTATCGAACAAACGATAACACTAAAACAGCGTCGATTAATTTGATGAATTTCAACATATCAGTGCTAAATTTCATTAAAATTTCGTTAAATTCACAACAATGTATAACAATCAGCTGATTCTTCTTGTGTTTAAATGTGGTATTTAGATTAATGGTCATATGATACAGCCTACCGCTCTCAGCAACGCACCCTAATAGACGCTGTTTCACTGTTACCCTTTATTCGATAGTTGCTCAGTTTTAACATTTGATAGGAAATTTAAACAGCTACAAAAATTTACTCCTAACGTTTTTATAAAAATTTACAATTTTTAGGTTATTTTTATTTCAAAAATTTTAATAACCGCCATTTTCAAACGGTTTATTGTAACAAGTTGATTTTTTTTTTTTTTAAACTAGGTCTTTATATTGATAAGTACCGTGCTAAATTTCAACTCAATCTGTGAAGCTGTTCTAGAAATATAAATTATTTAATAAAAACAAAATGCTGGATAACACTTAAAAAAAATCGGACAAATATTTGCAGGAACTTTTTTCTTTATTTTGACCCGTATTAACCACCCCTGAATTATCTCCACGTAATACACAAACACTGTGTATATTGTTGTCTCCATTCGCTTCGCTACACCCTAGCGGACCTAGTAGTTTTACATATTTAAAGATATATTTATATTTTGAAAAGTCATCACTCGATTCCCTCGAGTATCTAATCTCTGACGGGCCTCAAATCTGTGCTTTGTGAAATAACCTCCACTCGTTACTCTTGTATCTATAACTCGTCCCTACCGAGTATAGAATTATAGGAATATCATATTTTTTTGTGAGATCAGATTTGGAAATTACATTTTTGACAAGAGCTTCGCAGAAATTCGGGGTTGGTAGCATTACATCTAGAATTGAAATCTGGTAATTTGAATCTAGTTTGGTATGTTATAAAATGAATAACACACGAGATATGAACAAAAAAGTTAAGGGTGACCGCCATTTTGACGTTTTAAATTTAATTTTTCCGATTTTCAATACAACACAGTAGTCTCCTGTACCAAATTTCTATCTTATTTTTTGTGTCAGTTATCGTTCTTACAAAGTCAACTTCGACGACAAACCGACGACAACCCGACGACAAACCGACGACAACCCGACGACAAACCGACGACAAACCGACGACAAACCGACAACAAACCGACGACACGACGATAATAACTTTTTCGGTTTCAGAGACCGTAAACCGTTAAAATCGTTTGCGATAACATAACTTACCCCATATGAAAAATAAACTCTAATTTATAACATATATATATAATTTTCGTCAAATTGAGCACGTCAACTGACTTTATTAAAATTCAAATATGATTTTAAAATTTCACAAAATTTCAAAATGTCGTTTAATTAACCTACCGTCAGCGTTATTTTCATTTCGCACACTTTTAAATCTAAATAAATTCATATAAACTAAAAACAAGTTAAAATTCTAAACTACACATAACCTATATTTTCACTTTACAACACCACGTGCTAGAAATCATACCTTGAAAGTGGACATGCTATCCAGCTTTGCACACTTCGCGAGTTACTGGACCTTCACCGTTCGGACCTTTCCTTTATAAACTCCCCACTCCGAGGCCAGGCGATCATTTCGATAGTTTCGTTTTTCTTAATACAGGAAATATCTCGGTGTACACAAAGCGAGCTGTGTTGTCATATGATTAAACAATTCTTGTAATCGGTTCTGTGCACTGATTGTTTCGTCGATTGTATGAAACCATCGTCAGGACATTTTCTTTTGGTATTTTTATGGGCTTTGTAAGGGACAGTATTTTTGTTCCTTGTTAAATGTTATATGTGATTTATTCTTCGTGGCCTTTAATTTCTAAAAGACAGTCTAGCTATTAAATCTTCCTCTTAGAAACACCAACAATTAATCATATATTATCTATTTATACGTAGTACAGAGAAAGTAGTATAGTGGGACAAAAAAATGATGTCGAGTATTTTACTAATATATCCGTTTTGAAATCCACTGAGTCTATAAGAGTGTTTTTTTAAGGATATATTAGTAAGAAGATCCTCTGAGTCTATAAGAGTGTTTTAAGGATATATTAGTAATAAGATCCTCTGAGTCTAAAATAGTGTTTGAGGGATATATTAGTATTAAGATCCTCTTAGTCTAGAATAGTGTTTTAAAGGATATATTAATATTAAGATCCTCTTAGTCTAAAAGAGTGTTTAGGGATATATTAGTACTAACATCCTCTGAGTCTAAAAGAGTGTTTTTAGGGATATATTAGTAATATTATCCTCTGAGTTAAAATAGTGTTTTTAACGGGTATATTAGTAAAAAGATCATCTGAATGTAAAATAGTGTTTTAGGGATATATTAGTATTAAGATATCCTTAGTCTAAAATAGTGTTTTTTAAGGATATGTCAGTAATAAGATCTCCTAAGTCTAAAAGAATGTTTTTAAGGATATATTAGTAATAAGATCCTCTGAGTTAAAATAGTGTTTTTAGGGATATATTAGTATTAAGATCCTCTTAGTCTAAAAGAGTGTTTTTTTAAGGATATATTAGTAATAAGATCCTCTGAGTTAAAATAGTGTTTTTAGGGATATATTAGTAATAAGATCTTCTGAGTCTAAAATAGTGTTTTTAAGGATATATTAGTATTACGATCCTTTTAGTCTAAAATAGTGTTTTTAGGGATATATTAGTATTACGATCCTTTTAGTCTAAAATAGTGTTTTTAAGGATATATTAGTATTACGATCCTTTTAGTCTAAAATAGTGTTTTTAAGGATATATTAGTATTACGATCCTTTTAGTCTAAAATAGTGTTTTTAGGGATATATTAGTATTACGATCCTTTTAGTCTAAAATAGTGTTTTAAGGATATATTAGTATTACGATCCTTTTAGTCTAAAATAGTGTTTTTAAGGATATATTAGTATTACGATCCTTTTAGTCTAAAATAGTGTTTTTAAGGATATATTAGTATTACGATCCTTTTAGTCTAAAATAGTGTTTTTAGGGATATATTAGTATTACGATCCTTTTAGTCTAAAATAGTGTTTTTAAGGATATATTAGTATTACGATCCTTTTAGTCTAAAATAGTGTTTTTAGGGATATATTAGTATTACGATCCTTTTAGTCTAAAATAGTGTTTTTAAGGATATATTAGTATTACGATCCTTTTAGTCTAAAATAGTGTTTTTAGGGATATATTAGTATTACGATCCTTTTAGTCTAAAAGAGTGTTTTAAGGATATATTAGTACTAAAATCCACTGAGTCTAAAAGAGTGTTTTTACAGATTTATTACTTTTAAAATCCCCTTAGTCAAAGAAAATTTTTTGCGGAAATATTAGTTTAAAGATCCCCTGAGATTACGTAACTTATAATAACTATTCTGTGATAACGTAAAACCAAAAATCTTCGGAAACACGCGATAAAGACATTTTGTTTTCATTATAATTCATTCCCTGGTTTCTAATTATAAGGTAAGAATCTATACTTATTTACTAGACAACGGTTTTTTTGTGAGTAGCACTACTCCTAAAGTTTTTAGTCGATTTTGATTTTTAAAGTGTCGTTGGATGGTGCTCAGTCTGAAGTTGACTCCAGTCAGATTTCAAAGGATAGAACATACGGGAGGGATAAATGTTTTTACCATTAATTCTATGCTAATTTGCGATTTATAAACATCTGTAATTAAAAACATCTGGCTGGAGATTATAGACTTCCTGGCTAGAGATTAGAGACATCTGTAACTACAAACCTGACTTTTTAAGTATTTGTTTTTATAAAAAAACATATGTTTTAAAATACATCAATCAAATAATATCACCTGTTATTGGTAGAAACAAAAATAATTTAAAATAAACAAAAGCAAAATGTGGTTGATTCTTAAAGAAGTGTTATTTGATTTATGATTATTTGTTTTGACTAATATGATATTTATCAGTTCGTTTTGATATACAATGTTTTAAAATCAGGGTTTTCTAAATTTGTTAATAAACTTCTGCATTTTTTACATGAGTTTTTTAAACTGTTTCTTTATTAGCAATGCCACCAATTAGAGGGAACAGAAACTTATACCGAAGGCGTGTTTATCACTGCAACTAAAAGAGATTTATGAGTGAACTTAACAATGAGGAAACGAACATTGATTCGAGTAAACGAGCCGAAATTATACTATTTAGAACTGGACCAATGAATGAACGTTTCAAATCAATTTACAACAATGTTTAAATTTAATTCGAGCATTAGGTACTCATAAACTGTAATATTTACAGTTTTAAATTTTACTTTCTTGTTGTCCTAGTAGAATTTTGCTATAATTTAGATTATTTTATTTAGCTTTGGATGTTTACATCTCTCCAGAACTTATTTCTAGTGTGATTCCTATTTGTTTATCAGTTTATTAAATCTTGGTGTTTAGTTAAGTTGTAGATGGCCTACAGATTGATTTTATATTAGTAAAAATCTCTTAAAAGATAAGAATATATATTTTTTTGACAATTTTGATTCACTTTCATTTTAAAAAGAAATGCTTAAGTATTTTTATGCTGTGAGTTAGAGTTTCACACCAGTTTTTACACGCCTAATGCTCGTATAAATAAAACATGTATAATTCTAAAAATATTTCATGTTTTATTTATAGACTGATTTTGATGAAATTATGATTATTAGGGCACTGAGTTTAAATTCAACATCCCAAGGTAACCTACATCGTTTTTCATTTAGTCTTGGATTAGATTCCTCTCTTTCATCTTTCCTATTAGGTCTCTCTTGACCACCTCTTGTTATTTTCTGACCCTGCGGCGGCTATTACAGTGTTCAAAGACTAAATTATCTTCTTTCTTCCTTTTAATATAAGGAAATGATGACCGATAGCTTTTTTTTCCTTTAAACAACAAAAAGAAAAGAAAATAATTTTGTGTAATACCAGCAAAAAACTGCCAACATGCAGTTTTATACTTTAGTTACCGAAAATTAAAATGATTTAATTAGTCGGGGATCAAAAATATCGAAACTTTCATTTATCAAAAACAAACGTTTTAAATTTTGAGGTTACCTAATAATATTTATAAATGGTACAAACAAGTTGCACTTTCTTACATCCTCTTCCAAAAAAACAAACACTAACAAAAAAAGGCGACTCATCGCTATTTCTCTATATAATTTATACTTGATATAGAAAAGATAAGTAATTTTTCGATAGAATATTTTTAGCTCTAAGAGACTTTGAATCAAAATTTGAGGTTGATTGTTACAGAGAGGTTTTTGCAAAACAACAAGAAAGAAAATTTAAAAAATAAAGGTTTTTGGTACGGTTAATATATATAATAGCACTTATGTGTTCTAGCATTCTGTAAGTTGACTTCAAGTGAAGATGGCATCTTTGTCCTTGAAACGTCATCATTTTCTGTATTTTATTGTATTAGACATTATGAACATATTAAAGCTATTTAATGGTTTTTAAAATGCTAATTCATTAAAATTAAAACTCTTAATTTACGCACACAAACTGTATAAAACACATTCAACTAATCCCAAAATGTGTAATCAATATTAATTAAATTGCAAATTACACAAATCCGATTTCAAAGCTAAAGAACTCTTCACGTTTGCATAGCTTTACACACGGGTACCAACTTTTCAAAGTAATATACGAGATAAACTTTCATTATAGTATGGAGATTATGATTTCCCACAGGAATACCAACTTAAAATGTAATTTTATTCACTGTAAACACGTGTTAGATAGACTTCTTGAATTATTCCATGTTAATTACAGCATAAATATTGCACTAACTTTCTGACTTTAATTTTCGATAAATGTATTTGTATTTAAACTTTTCATTGCCATACAGGGTGGGTATTAACTCTTGTTCTTTGAGTTAACTTATTTCCTACGATTTCCCAAGAAATATAGGTGAGATGTCAAACACCTTTCTTCTGCGCCTCTATCTGATCATGTTCATTAGTAACCTGGAGGATTCCCATTCAGACTATGCCTAGGAGTGTCATTGCAATTTTTCTTACTGTGTATCCCAATCATCCCACTTCCATTTCATCATTATTTTAATCTATTGTGTAATAAATAGGGGTATTACATCCCCTGAGTAAGCCTTAAGGGCAAAAGATTCCCTCCATCCATCGCTTAATGAAAAGACATGTATATTACCCATTAACACAACTATTTGTTCTTCTGATTTATCTCATAAGATCAGAGGCTAGATATATTCATTATCTAACATGTCTGCTAAGAGATTTTCATGTCAGATTCCACTACACCCCACACAGACTGTAACAAAATTCTTAGCTCTTTCCACAAACAAAAATTGATCACATGTAGATAAAAATTTTTTGTAATTGATAATTGCTTAAGTTATAACACTCTGTTAATATACAAACAGTCATTAAGATTCTTTTCCATCCTTATTTATCATTATCCTCTCCTTTCATCTATTATTTTATAAAGATCTTTAGTTGTTAGCCGACTTTTATGTCTTTTCTTTTGGTTAAATGCTTCTTACTGGACTTCTTATCATCTAACTACAGGCCTATTTGTAGACTGCCAAGGCTTAGGGCATACGAAAAGATGATACCACCATGTACTTGTCTTTTATATAGCATAAACTGTTTCATTAATATTTCGATGCCATAATTCTGTGCTACAGGTTCTATTCCCTTATTTTCAGGATGACAACTGTAGAGACAATAAAATTAGGATGTTTCATAAAATTCTGTTTTGTTGGCTTCTAGATAATTGCCGTTACATATTTTTATTTGTATTTAACAATGTAATTTAGTATATGTTATTTATTTCTACGGAACTTACTTTTCAATGCTGAAGAAGTATTCTAAAATTTTTGCATTTTGTTTGTTTTAAATTTGCAGTCACTATAATTCCGATATAAACCAACCTGTTTGACAGGTCCACCTTCAACTAGTGAATATTCCCAACTTCCAATAATTGTATACATCTGTTTAATCTGAAAGGTCCTTGACACTGATTTCTAACTCATTCCCGGCAGCTCAATGCTTGTCTTTAAAAAAAATATTTACATATAGTTTATATCTAAATTTATCATGAAGTTTACATTCACCTTACTTTTTTGTGACATCCTGAATCTGTCATTGTTTAATAATTATCAATTCTAAAATAATACTCATGATTAAGTTTAGAATTTAATTAATATAGATTAATTAACAACTTGATTTAACCATGTGGAAATACATCGTAAAATACATGAACACTAACATTTATGTCTTAGAAGTAATCAGGTGTTTGTTACCTTGTGCAGTTAACTCTAATGATGTTAATTGGTACAAACTGACGAAACTAAATGTTCTCTTCATTCTATCTAGAACACTCACAGTCACTGTATTATGTTCAAACACAAATTATTGCACACATATACGTTATAGAATAACTCTATAAGTGTACTTGATTGTCATTATTCTTCAATTCCATACAAATCAATTTCTAACATTAAGCGAACGTGAGAGCAGCGAAAAGAAATCGTGTAATCGCACCTTAGAAATTTACCATTCTGACGTTTTTTTTCGGTTTGGGTTTTAAGCGTCCCTCTCTGGGGAAGGTAAGCTCAGAGTGCGCCAAAATTGAACAATCAGGCTTGGTTCAGATACAGGGGTGGAAAGGAATATAGGCCTCTGATTCCATCCCACCCCTGTATCTAACCAAAACTATTGTAGTCAGTTTTGAACGAAATTTATAGTCAAGTAGCCGTTCCAAAAGGAATTTGTTCCAAACTTATAGCAACCGATAATTAGCTAGGGATAGGGAGTGTACCTAACTGTATTAAAGGTTATGCGTTGAGGATGGATTAATATGTTTTATTAATCAGTCATATTAAATTAAATTTCCATATTTCTCTAGTTGTTTAAAGGTGAAAAACATTTCGTCTATCATCGCTGCGGCAAACGTCAGCCCTGTTTATTCGATTTGACCAGACGTTTGAACCGCTTAACGTTCCGAAAGGAGGGTTTGGAAAAACGTGCTAGGACTTAACCATTAAACATATTGGGACGTTAATTAACGCTTAGTCTCAACCCAACTAATCACCATGTTCACAGCCAGCTTATGATGAGATACAATTTACTAATTAAACTAACTTATTAATTATTATAATTACTTAACTTATCGGTTACAACTTACGGTTAGGACAGGCGTGATGGGAGAATTATGTTAACCCTTTTAGGTCATAATAATCCTTACTCAATTTAGTCGGATGACCTACTAATGACTACGTAACACCCGGGGGTGGACCAGACGCGCAACTCACGTCCGCTGACTAGATTCACTCGTGAACGACTATGGTCCGTCTTGTCTACGATGCGCGCGCATCGCATATCTTATACGGTGATCTCAATACGGTGATCCCAATACGGTGATCCCCAATTCCCGTGGATTCACCACACCGCCTTAAAAGAGAAATGATCATTAAATATACACCTCTAGCCCACGAGTATTTTAATAGCTTCAAGATCGAAACAGAACTAAAATTTTGTTGTTGGTTATTTTAGATGTGTTACCAAAGAGACGAATTCAAACAAAGACTACGTAATGAATCCTACTAGGATTCCTAGGGATTGCTACACCTATACTCTCTATAAGTGAGGCCCAACCTGAGGGTTTTAAATATGCAAAATTGAATAAATCAATATTTTTTTGCCATCTATAGCAATATAAAATTCAATTTTAATTTTATTAATTATTAATTCTTCTAAATACAAAACTTTGACACGAAAATCAGAGTCTTATTTTTAAGTATATGTTTGCAAATATTCCTAACATTTTCATACTTCTAACAAATTCTGTTATAATTGAACCGTTTTTTGGGTTTAAGATTGAAACAGGTAAAAAAAAATCATTAAATTAAGAAATACGACTTTTGTTGTGATTTTACTCAGTTTTTCACACTGCCATATAAAACTACTAAGAAAGACGTAATTTATTTTTACATAAATTACACCTACAGTCGTCAATTTTGCCTCTTTATATATATATAAATTATTCACATTTTTTAATACAACAATATTTCTTTTTATATTTTATTATTAGATTAAACACAAGAAAGTATAGCGTGATCCTATATTCAGACAGACCATCAATCTTACACTCTCTGTAGACAGTTGCGAATGGTGTTACATGTTAAGTAATTGTGATTATTAATTAAATACAATACAATAAGAAAGAAATGTCATTCAATGGGAAAGTCGGTGATATTCTTGTGTTAATGAACAGTTACCTAACAGTTTGTTTAAAAATAGAAACGTCAGTATCAAGAATAATTTCCTGGAATACTGAATTTCTGCGGTGTGTGAATTTCATTCATTAAAATTATTATTGTCTTAAATTTGAGGATTTTTTTTCCTTGCGTGTTTATATATAGGACGTCATTGTATATTTACGAGTATATATAAGTTTGTACTTTCTCGTATATTTTGACAGATTTTGGAAAGTCACTAAATGTATGTGTGTGTGTAGATAATAAGTTACTATGTATACTTTTTAATTTTATTAAATATAGTTTTTTTTTTAAGTTTCGTTTTACAAAATAATAAGAAACTATTAGCTCTCGAATACTCTAATAGCGTCAGGTTCAAACGAGAACAAGAGATGGTCAAGAGAGAACTAATAGGAAAAATATGAAACACATGGATCTAACCCAATACTACATAAAAAAGGTGTATATCCAGCTTGGCACTCTCGGCGTTGACTCATCCATACTTACTATAATAATACTCTGAGGGGGTAACAATTTAATTGATACACATTAATAATCCAACTTTATTTTTTAATACATTATTTATTCATAATAATAAATACTTTTAAAATAACAATAGATTGACATCATAACAACGCAGGTATTTAAAAGAACGTACATTTAAATTGGTTCTAAACTTGCAATTGACATAAACACTGTAAATTGCATTTGATTATATGACTGTAGTCAAGGTTTTTGTCAACAGTTCCTGAGCAGTGCAATTTTTTACACTTTGAGTTTGAGTTATTATTAGTCACATTTCTCCTAAATTTAAACGAAATCGGTAGAACCGGTTTTGAGTAATTACGTACTCTATAACAGCCCTACAACTGATTTTTAAAAAATGTTTAAAGATAGCTCATAAACCCATTTGCTATCAGTGTATCGCTGTGGATAGGTTTCACTTTGAATAAATAAATATATTTTTTTAATATTATTTTCATTGGATTTTGAAACAAATTATTAATTTTTACTGTATCAAATTAATTTTGTTGCAATACAATTTTTTTCAAATGTAACAAAGCGCTACGGTACTTTATTTCGACGTCATTTTGTTTTTATAAACACTATTGTGTGAAAATCATCACAGATTATTTTTAGAACTTTATTAAGAAGTATGTATATTTTCAAAAGAATCGGTTGAAGAGATAATAGAAAATCATAAGCGTGTACATCTTCATGGATACTTTATATAAAATTAATTGTCTCGAGTAAGGTTTCATTTTTTAAAATTTTTAAATAAATGTATTTTAAAATGGTTCTATATGTCTTTTAAAAAGATTTCTGCAAATAACCGGTTAATGTTTTAAAACAATTAACCATCCCACTTGAATTTTTTACATTAACGGTAAACTAAAAAATTTGAAGTTAACGTGACTTAAGAAAAGAGTCATGACTCTCCCTTAAGAAGTGCGACATCGGTTAAGGGTTTCCTTAGTGCGAAGGAATAGTTAGGTGTTCCTTAATTAAGTATTTCCTTTGAGTCTCAAAAGTTTATAAATACGGGTGTTATTGAATTTTTTTAAACTTCCAAAAATCAGTTCTACAAAAACACTAGTGTACTGAATTAAATAATTATGATAAAATAATTTTTAATATTCGCAATTTTGAACGAGCAAACCCTTCTGATACTTCATTCCTAACGAATGTAAACCTTAACCTACTTTCCTACAGTGACGTGCATATGCTTTATGCGTGAACGAACTTCTCGTTAATTGTGAACAAAGCCTGGATTAATATATTTTCACGCAGGTTTAAAATCACGCACCAACAAGAGAGTGTTGTGTGACTAGATTGGGTTCGTATCCCACGAGATCACATGTGAAGTAGCAAGTGTTAGGAAATATGCTGCACCGTGGGAATCTGAAATGTATCCAGTTTTTAAGAAGTGGAATTGGAAATATTTAGGATTAACCTTCACGTATTTATTTTCAGTATTTCTATTCAAATAAACGTTGCAAAACATTGCACAATTTCTCACTCACTTGTCTCTAAAATCAAATAAAAATGAAGCTAAACTTTTGTCAATCAACCATTAACGATGTCTTTGAATAAATATGTTACTGTATAATACAGTTTAATCGTACTTCGCATGAGCCATCAACGTCATATCAAGATAAAAATCGTGCTATTGATGGCAATGACCAAAGTTCATTTTATTTTTATTAATTATTCTCGAAACGTAACAAGCGATTTTACACACGAATTTGGCTCACTGATTTTTATAATTCACTAAAATTTCAACAAAATATGTATACCCGATTTTGATATAAGTACTTAACAGAACAATGGTTTTACTGATAACTCAAGAACCTGTAATTTTGGCGAAAAAGTCGTTTTGTTTAGGTGACTAAAACAGGTTTCATTTCGATTTCCGTTTTTTTCTTCTTATGTTGGTTATTCTAAATTTTTTTAGTTACAAAAAAGAGAAAATAATTTCTGGGATGTAGCCAAAATATGGATACACCAAAAATTTGATTAAAATCGGTCGAACCGTTTGAGTTGTATAGCACTGCATAGACTATCAATTTTTTGGGCTGCCTATCCCTAGTTGTTTGAAGGCGAAACACCTTATCACAGATCAAAATAAATACTCCTAGCCCTTGCCAACTTTCTAATAGGGTCACGGTCAAAAGAGAACAATAGTTAACAAAAAAAACCCTAAAAAAGAAAAATGAAAGTAAGGGATCTAATCCAAGAATACTAAATGTGTACATCTAGGTTCCTTCAGGATCGCTAAACCCGTGAAATCACTAGAGCGAACCCTTGAGAGAGTGTGAACCTCAAAATGTATATTACTGCATAACAACTAGACATATTCTTTGACATATTTCAAACGTTCTGTATACAACGTATATGTGTTAAATAAAGAGTACAAAAAATTCAATTTTAAAAATTTCGTTTTCCCTACAAAATCTTTCTAAAGTCGTAGTAAAAAATAAAATAACATTCAACGAAAATCTGGAAAAAAAATACTCTATGATATATTTTTTACATTTACAAAAAATGTACCGTCAATGCTTCACTCATAGTGAGTATAGGCGAGGGAGGAGCAATCACCGAGTGAGGCTAGATGGATCTACATATCTTTCATGTAGGGTTAGATCCCTCTCTTTCATCTTTTATATCAGTTCTCTCTTCATAATCCCTTGTTTTCTTACGACTCTGAATCTATAAGAGTATTCGACTGCTAGAGGTCTTTTTTATAGCGTTTTTCTTCTTTTTTAACTTTTTTCAATGTATTGTGGTAATTTCAAACTGACCGTTTGAATGGCTTAACGGAAATGACTTTTTTCTGGACATGTCTACAGTAGAGAGTCTGTTTAACTTTGAAAAGCAGAGTTGTGTGCTTCGAGGAACCGCAGAGGAGAGTTGTGTTTTTTTGTGTTTATGTGTTTATTTGTCTTTCGGTTTTACTCCCAAAAATGATAGGTTAACAACGTTTTAGAAGGTTCTAATTACCGAGATGGGTTCATTTTAAAGCGCAAACTCGAATTTGTGGAAATAATTATTAATTATTAAGCAATCGACTGCCGTTTGCTTTGAAATAATTAAGTTTAATATGCATCTGTAAAATGGCATTTTTTATTAATGTTTATCGAAGTTCCCTATTGTTGTTTTAGGCTGATTTTGAGACAAAATCTGAGAGTGACCTATTTGGGCAATTGATCCAACCTCTGGGTGTTCTTTAACTTTAGTAATAGCAGGAGTCCAAATTATATGCAATTCCTGATTAGCTTTAAAGTAAATCCTCTTCCGAATTAACCTAAGTCCATATTTACGTTATAGAGTCTATTTATTTTTTAAATAAAAAAGAAGATAAATTGTGACCATTTGAGAGGTAGAACATGCATTAAGCCACGTACGTAAACTTACAAAAATAACACTCTCGAAAACCAATATTACATACCGCCATTTATATAACCGTTGTATTAAACGTCATGCGATATAATTCTTAGAAGAGATGGGATAAATTATAAAATCTTAACCAATTAAAACTTTGCCTTCTTAAATGCAAGTCTTTCATATCTCTCACATTTTCTCTTATACTCCAGCACAGTTAATATATTACACCCAAGTACTTTGCTCTAGTTATTCAGTGAGATAAGACAAAGTTCACAGCTAACCTAATATTGGTTGCAAACTTGACACACTTTGTTGATGGAAATATTAATTACTTATTTAAAGCAATATAAGTTACGTAAATTTTAATAGTGTTTATCACTTCGACGAAATATGAAGTTCAAAAATCCGCTATTTTAAAGTTAAAATTAGAATTTGTTGTTTAACGAAATTCGGCATGTAATGGTACCAAATTTACGACGACAAATAGCGAAATTATTGTTTAAAATGTAGTTTTTAACCTTGACTTCCAAAGAAAATGTGGTTTTGTATAGTTATGAGATTCAAGATAGCCGAGTCACCGACACGAGTGTAGCGAATATCTTCAAATATGTACAACTTTGAGCCCAGTTAGGGACGTGACAATGACATGAATGAAGTACAAAGTGTAATTTGGAATCCTAATCATTCAAAAAAATATTCGTATCGGGCAGGACCGTGACGTCGACCCGAGCTTAGCGAGTGGAGGGTGTTTTATATCTTCGAGGCTCACCAATGTTTAGATACTTATTATTTAATACCTAAATGAATCTACGAGGTCCTTCAGGGATTAATCGGCGTAAAAAAATGTAATGACACAATTCTTAGCTTCAAAGAACCTGTGTAACAACTGTTTTAAACCAAATTTCCTGCGCGGTTGATTAAAAAAATTCAACTTTCGAGTAATTCTTTAATAGGATCAGTTTCTAATACATTGTATAATGGGTTGGAATAGCGCGACATTTTAGAATTACACTCGTGTTTTTGTAATTTTAAAAATCACGAGGTGATCCGAACACATTATCAGTTTCTTTCAATCGGTAATTTCTAAAAACTCTAGAAATTCGTCGGTTGTAACCCCTCTTCCGGGAAGAGTGTAATGTACAATAACGTGATATAACTCTTTCATTATCCATGTATGGTAATTCCAATGAACACATAGACGATGAATCAAACACGTTTCCAAGACTACACTTATAACTATGCGGACATTTGAACGATTGAAAGAAAAGATACAAAGAAATATTTCTTTGGACATCACGACCTTGCTACGAGCGTGAAAGTATGGATCGGACGGACACACTCTCCAAAGTGGTCATTTAGATTGTGTAATACTGCACTGTTGGTAACTACCGCGCCAAACGTCCAACCTTGGAAATAACTAACTTTACGATGCAAATGATTGCTATTTGTTTACATTAGCTCATTTACATAATGAGCGTAGTGCTGTTACTCAGATCTGTTAGTCGGACACGTTATGATGGGATACAGAGTGTCCTAAAATACAGGAGCAAATTTAGGAGTGGAATTCCTAAGTGAAAATAATTTAAAGCCTACGTGGAAAGGTTATGATTTCCACTTTGTAGGTATGTTAATAATTTTTGTAAACATACTTATTATATTGAACGCAGTTTAGTCCACATTTAACTTGTATACAAAAGAAGACTATTTTGTATAAGGGCCATTTATTTATTTTTACCAAAATAACTCAAAAAAATTTAATTATACAAAAAATATTTCTGTCGGTTTGTTCAAGCGAACCACTTAACTGCGTTCAAGTATGTTATGTCCAATGCTATATATTTTAAGTGTTACTTTCTAAATAAATAATGACGACAGTGTTCGGCGAAACAGCGCGGAAATGTCTTTCCGTACAAGAAAGAAACTGAATTAATAAAAAAACCAATGAACTAGGTTTACTGTGCAGATGACCCTGAGGCTGGAGTATTAATATTGTTAAAAACTTAAAATTTACATAGCTTCAATAGCTTTAGGTAAGTAATTAACTTCCGTCAACACATTGTGTCAAGTTTGCAACCAATATTAGTTTAACAGAAAACTTTGTCTTATCTCACTGAATAAATAGCGCAAAGTACTTGAGTGTGATATATTAACTGTGCTGGAGTATAAGAAAGAATATGAGAGATGAATCGTGTATTTAAGAAGACAAAGTTTCTAACTAATTACAATGTAATAAATTAAGGGTTTCGTAATAAACGATCCATACAGCTGTTTACACTTTAACCACTCTCTTTCCAAAAAATATATTCGTGTAGCAGTTAAGAGTATTTTTCAAATAATAATTACAATTTTTAATATTACTTAATAATAGCTATTTATTAACAGGAGGGACATATTGCTTTAAGCTGAACTAAGTTGGAAGCTACCAATCATCCTAATGATTTAGTGTTATCACGTGACAAATGTGATTCAAATTAGTCCACGTGTTTGGTGTGTCCACACGAGAGACGATATACGTCATAGATAGAAATAGACAAACGACTGAGAGATATCATTTCAAATATCACATTGTAGAACTCAGGGGACTTCAAAATGATTCAAAAAGTCTTAACCAGTAGTGTAAATTGGTTTAAAATAATTTTTGCAATAGTTTTCTAAATATTTTAATTGTGTATGTCCCTACTTTCTTAACGTTGGCTAGGCTTACCTCGTAGATGTGCATATCTCGCTTCGCTCGTGTCAGTGTCTGACGGGCATCGAAGTTTTACATATGTGAAGGATCCTCCTAACCTAACCTAACCTAACCTAACCTAACCTAACCTAATCTAACCTAACCTAACCTAAACTAACCTAACCTAACCTAACCTAACCTAACCTAACCTAACTTAACCTAACCTAACCTAACCTAACCTAACCTAACCTAACCTAACCTAATCTAACCTAACCTAACCTAACCTAACCTAACCTAACCTAACCAAGCCTAAACTAACCTACCTAACCTAACCTAACCTAACCTAACCTAACCTAACCTAACCTAACCTCTACCTAACCTAGCCTAACCTAACCTACCTAACCTAACCTAACCTAACCTAACCTAACCTAACCTAGCCTAACCTAACCTAACCTAACCTAACCTAACCTACCCTAACCTAACCTTCTTCTTATAGTGCGCTATCCGTTTCGGACGTTGGCGACCAGCAGGGTAAGTTTGACTCTGTTGACAGCAATTCGGAAAAGTTCAACAGATGTTTTTCCGGTCCATTCCCTAAGGTTATGCAACCAGGATATTCTTCGTCTTCCTGGTCCTCTCCTTCCATCTATTTTTCCCTGCATGATGAGCTGCAGCAGAGAGTATCTGGACTCATTTCTCATGATGTGTCCTAAGTATTGTAGCTTACGGATCTTAATGGTGTCCAAAATCTCTCTGGATTTCTTCATCCGAACAGCTGCCTTCAATAAAATGAACAAAGTTTTCAAGAGCCATGATGTTACCATTGAAACAAAAATGAGACTTTTGAGGTGTTACGTATTTTCTATTTTTCTGTATGGAGCAGAGTCATGGACAGTAAACAAGAGCATGATTAAAAGGATTGAAGCTTTTGAACTATGGTTGTACCGGAGAATGCTCAAAATATCATGGACAGAGCATGAAACCTAACCTAACCTAACCTAATCTAACCTAACCTAACCTAACCTAACCTAACCTAACCTAACCTAACCTAACCTAATCTAACCTAACCTAACCTAACCTAACCTAACCTAACCTAACCTAACCAACCTAACCTAACCTAACCTAACCTAACCTAACCTACTAGGCTTAACCTCGTAGATGTGCATATCTCGCTTCGCTCGTGTCAGTGTCTGACGGGCATCGAAGTTTTACATATGTGAAGGTACCTCCACTTGCTATGCTCGTGTCGTCGTGGCTCCTGCTGGATCTAGTAACTCAACAAATATTATTTTGTTTGGAAGTCGGTGTTCGAAGTTACATTTTATACAATTCGACATCGTAGAGAGGTGGAGAGGGTATCATTTACATATAAATTTTAAATCTGGGTATTTTATCTAATTTGTTGGTTCAAACACGGGGAGAATTTCGGAATATCATTAGGTTTCTATATGAGCACACTATAGTATCCTATAGAAAATTTGTGTTTCTGTCTTAATTTTTGTGACCGCTATTGTAAAACGACAACGACGACGGAATTTCGAAAATCATTTTTTGCGGTTTCCTGAGGCCATGAAACGTCAAGAAACGTCGAAGGAGGTCTTCATTTGGTACGATTACCTATTCTTTGTAAACAGAGAAGTCCAAGAAGTAAGAGAAAATTTGAAAATATGGAGAGCTGCATAGTACCTTAGTTTTTCTGGTTTTCAATATTGCTGCCCATATTGGATTCGTAATATTGGAAATTAATTAATTTAAAAAAGAAAATCGCAATAGAGTCGTATGATACATCATTTAACTGTTTTTATTCTGAGTTCAAGGGTGAAATCTGTTTCGTTATATTTTTTTAAATTTCAAGCAACGTTTCAAGTTACACATGATTTTTTTAACAACATTAACCCAAAGTTAACAGTATGGCTGCGTTAAATTGTTAATAAAAAATCCTGTGCAGTTAATGAAAATAAAATTTATTTTATCAGTAATTATGGTACAATAATACCAGTATAACAGTAAAAATTAACTGGTAAATTTAGCTTAAAATATTGTTAAGAAGTCGCGTACATTTCACGCACTTGTTTGTGTTTTATATATTAAAATAATGGAACAAAATTTACAAAATATGCAGTGGGTTTTCGTGAATAACGTATAATCTAAAGAGGATATTATAAAACGAATTTAACTATTGAACCAAAAATATAAATAAAAATAAATAAAATTGTATATCACACGACCCTATTGCTATTTGAAAAATTAACTAAATTCCAATATGGCGAATCCAATATTCCAATATGACCGGAAATAATAAGCTAATAATCTATGGACATATACTAAATATTAATGTTTGGTGTTTATATATTTTCATTCATTATATTCCTTACTTGGAAACTCTTATGTGTTTTGTTTACTCTTGTAAATCACAGTACGTTCCAATCATTGATAGGTTAAAATATGTGCCACTAACTTCTAGTATTTTTGTTTTCTGCTGAAAATATTGTCGCATTTTTAATTCTTGATTTTCACTCGTTTCTTGTAACAATATTACCATATTCAAATTTCTTAAATTAATATTTATATCAACCGTCCCATATTTGATACTACAGATTCTTTCTTAAGCCTTGACACAAAAAACAACTGTGAATTCATTTGAATTAAAACAAGGTTGTTTGTTATAATTTGTTTCTAAAAATAATAAACGACTTCGAGAGTCGTTTAAATCCTAGAATTTAAATAATAACAATAATTAACCCTAGACATGAAATACAAACAAAAAAAAACACTAAGAAAGGAATCCAGCAGCAAAACCAGTGGTGAAATTAGGTCATAATGGATTTTTATAATAAAAATTCCGTTAATTTAAATAAGTTACAATTTTTCCGAAATTTCCACCTATTATTAATGACAAGCGCTAAACTTTTGAAAGAAGAGACAAAAGTTGTTTCTATTGAAAAACAGTTACGTAACAGCTATGTTGGCATTCAACCCCAACTAGTTAGTTGTTTAATTTTCCTTACATTTTGTGGTTCTGTGACTTTCCTAATCATGTTTACATTTAAGGAGCTATAACTAACGGGCAGGGTCGAACTGCGCAGGTGGTCAAGAAAATAGTAAGCAGATTATTTCTGGGCCCCCGAGGCTATGGTCGAGCTGCGCAGGTAGACCCTAGGGGCAATTATGCACGGTTGATCGCACCATTTACCGTAGGCCTTTTAGCCACTCCAAACCCTGGATAAAGTGTGATGGTACACGGTTGATAAAATAAATTTGATTAGTTGAAAAATAGGACACCTACTAGCCTACGTAAAAAAAAATCGACCAGCCTAACCTAACCTAAATTTCATAGGTGTTAATTATATAGGCTTACATATCATTTTACATTATGTGGTGCACTCAGCCCTGCAAAGGTCGTTACTCCCCATTTTTTGGTTTCCCCAGTCACGTTAGCCACCACCCCTCAGTTGTGGAATTTTATCAGCCCAAGCTACTCAGTTGTGTTTGACAGTTGGTGGTGACAAGTTCTCGTAGTTGAGGAAAATTCAACAGCTGGAATTTAGTAGGGAATATAAAAGTGAACCTCAGACTAAAAGTGGAAAATGGTTACATTGGGTATTTCGTCTATCTATGTTAGATTGAACTGAAGTAGAGGAACCATTTGTAGAAGTTCTTATATCGATACAACTCAACAAGTTGAAGAATTCTCCGACTACCTCGTAGCAAACTATATTGATAGCGAGTCTACATTCCCTCCATGCATTTGGGCATCTTCATCAGTGACTTCAGAGAGAACTACAAATGCGTGTAAATCGTTTCATCCAAAGTTTTCACAAAACTTCACACGCCCTCATCCGAACATCTTCGTTTTTGTGGAAGTTATAAAATAAGTCCAAATAGATACAAATATTGGCATTAGAAGCTGCAAAATGCCTAGAAAAATTACAAACTACCGATACAGAAACGTCTACAATATATGGAATCACTCTGTCAAATAAAACTGGCGCATATCTAGGTTAAATTTCATATAATGTGCGTCCTATCAGTACAAGAAAAAAAAATTATTTTGACTCCCTGAATCACTTCTCGAAATTAGGACATATATTTTGGACCTGTATATATATGTCTCTCTGTATATTTCTCTGTATATCTGTACTTTTTTTATTAACAATTGTAGGTTCAGAAATCTACAAAGTTTTAATATTTATTATGTTTAATTATCTTATTAATTATTTATATATTCAATTTTAAAGATCGAATGCGTTTAGAAATTTTTTCAACCGCAAATGGTACCAAATTAGTTTTTGGCATTGGTTCAGTGGACAATTCATAGTCTCGATTTACACAAAATATGAATGATTAGGGGTGATAATACAATTTATATTCACCTACCACCAATTGTCCTTTTATTTCAGTCTTTTTATAATTTACAACACGTGTTTTGAACTTAATATTCATCCATCATCAGGTCTATTAATACACAAAAACGAATCCATACACCACAACTAGAAACATAAAACAAATGTTTATCTCTACTACAGAGGTTAATAACCTAATCTAACTAACTGAAAATCCCTCTTGTAGAGTGTTTTATTACACATATCATTTCTACTATAAATGTTTGACGTATTGTACTACCAACGTCAGAATCGAGGATTACAACGCCATCGTGTTACAGACTAACAGAGAGAGAGAAAGAGAGAACAGGAGGGAACCTATAATCTCAGCTGTTTGTCACGCTCTAAGCTTTTCTGATGTACGGCTACCGAGATACTTCTATGGATCAACGTATCTTACCTGTTGACATGGATATAAAAATGAATTCACTTCCAACATCATTAACTGTTGGAATTCTCCATATAAAGAACTTGGTGTAAAAATGTAAATACTCGTGTCGCTTTAATAAACGCGATTATTTTCGTCATTTTTTGTCTAAATTGGTGCATCTTGGAAACGTGAAAAACATGAAAATGTAGCGAAAACACGGTGGAGACATTTCTTCAAAAGTAGCGAATTGAAATTTTCTCGTAGCTAACACTGCGCAGAAGTTTTACGTATGCAATGATATAAACATAACCTCAAAAATAACAAAATTGAATAACGAGTAAGTAGAAATTTTATACGATAATTAATAAAACCTTACAAATTTTTAACTTAATACTATTGGAATTCTTTAGGTCTAAATGACGTATTATCTTTCTGCATATTTTAAATTTATTTGTCAAACTTTTGAATAAGAGTTTTTTATTCTAGCTAAGAAAAATGAGTTTTACCCCTACCACAACATATAGAAATCTTTCAAATGACAAGTCTAAGATACTTGTAGATCCAACTGTAGTTTCACAATTTTAAAACAAAATTCCCTCAATGGTTTATTTATTGTTAGTACAGGCTCAGCAATTCCGAAATAACCTAGGGTTAAATCCCTTTCTTTAATCTTTCCTGTCAAGTCTTTCTTGACCAACTCCTGTTCTCTTCCATCCCTTACACTATTAAATTATTCGAATGGTAGGAGTGTATTTTACGACCTTTACTTCTTATTTTTAATCTATTATCATATATATATATATATATATATATATATATATATATATATATATATATATATATATATATGGAATCACTCTGTCAAATAAAACTGGCGCATATCTAGGTTAAATTTCATACAATGTGCGTCCTATCAGTACAAGAAAAAAAAAATTATTTTGATTCCCTGAATCACTTCTCGAAATTAGGACATATATTTTGGACCTGTATATATAACACCCTGTATATCTGTACTTTTTTCTATTAACAATTGTAGGTTCAGAAATCTACAAAGTTTTAATATATATTATGTTTAATTATCTTATCAATTATTTATATATTCAATTACAAAAATTGAATGCGTTTAGAAATTTCATATTTTTTTAATCCGAAATGGTACCAAATTAGTTTTAGGCATTGGTTCAGTGGACAATTCATAGTCTCGACTTAAATAAAATATGAAAGATTAGGGGTGATAATACAATTTATATTCACCTACCACCAATTGTCCTTTTATTTCAGTCTTTTTATAATTTATAACACGTGTTTTTAACTTAATATTAATCCATCATCAGGTCATCACTAGAAACATAAAACATAAATGTTTATCTCTACTACAGAGGTTAATAACATAATCTAACTAACTGAAAATCCCTCTTGTAGAGTGTTTTATTACACATATCATTAAAAATATTTCTACTATAAATGTTTGACGTATTGTACTACCAACGTCAGAATCGAGGATTACAACGCCATCGTGTTATAGACTAACAGAGAGAGAAAAAGAGAGAACAGGAGGGAACCTATAATCTCAGCGTGGATTATATATATTTATATTATATATATTATATTGTAAATATATTGTATATATATAAATTATATATATTTCACCTCTAAACAAGAAGAAAAAAATTGTAAACGAAACATTTACTCAGGAACTCCTATTTTACAAGGTGTGTGATGTAGGGCGATGAAAGAAAAATATTATGTACGATTAAAATACATTAATTAATTAATATTCCTAATGGTGATTACTTCCTAGTCATATAATAATAATTAGCAATGAGATTTACAATTAAGTTTCCTATTACATACACTGTAAGAAATATTATCATGTATTATATAAATCTTTATCCCGGTAAACAAAGAATAATAAACCATGAGAGAAAGTACGATTTAGTTACCAAAATAAGAAAATAATATTAATCACCAGCTTTTACTCTATACTGAGACTTCAGACGAGGATGTAAAAGTTCATCCTCAGATAGCCTAATCAATAAAAAGTCTATTGGTTTGTGTGCTTTCTTCGTAGTAACAGCAAACGCGTCTTAAAAACATTATGAAATATACGAATTTTATACTTTACACCTATAACAAACTATGTGTTTAATATTTTTAGAGTCCGTAGAATTACCAAGGACTTTTATAACTTCAAACGAGTGTCTGTTTATTTATCTGTCTGTAAGTCGCAAGCAGTCTACACAGACAAGACGATAAATCCTACATATTTCAAACTTTGCATTTATAGACTTTATATTGTACCACATATAGGTAAAACATAGGGATAACAATATCTTAGTGTAATTAAGTTGTTAAGATTATTGAGTTGAATTTTTTTTTTTTTTTTAATATTGTTTATGAGGTATTAAATTAAAATAATAGTTACTGTATTCTAATTACGAATATGTATGTTTATTTGACGAAAAAATAATATGTTTGAACTAGGTGAAATTAAAGTATTACATATCATATCTAACTAAAACATGCCTTGACACATAAATTTTAAACATAAGTTATTTTAATTTTAAATTAAATTGCAGTTTGAAATCGTATGTTATAGTTTTTTGTGCGATGAATACGAATTAATCTAACCACACAATGAGAAACGCGTAAAGAATAAGTTTTAAAAGCTGTTTTAGTGAGATGTGAGACAAATAATTCAATACCTATTAACAGATGGATTATTCATTGATTTACTTTTATTGGGCTACGTAGATAAAACTTATAATTTCAAATGAGTGTCTCTACAATTTAAACGGTTACTTAAAAGAATTCAACTTTATAAAAATATCTGTCCCTATATTTCTATGGACCCTAAGTTGTGAAGTTTTGACACACTGTTGATACTTTTAATTTATTCTATTATACGTCTTAAAACTGACTTTTTTCACTTCTTTAAATGGTGATAAAACTTTCAATCATAATTGTCTAATGGTCAAGAGAGGCCTGATCAGAAAGATGAAAGAGAGGGATTTAACCCAACACTACGTTTAAAACATTTTTGTATGCATCTACGACACTTTGAGATTCCCAAAAACGTACTCATTACACCTTAGTCTCTCCCTCACAGTACTGCCTAGTCATAATATGGATGCCAGTATTCTGACAAATAATATCAAATACAATACCTAAAACATAAAAAGCAACCGTACAAAAAAAACTTGAAATAAACATTGGCATTTGAACTGTAATCTAAAACTTTTCCGTTGGAAGTTTTTATCTAATTAAAAATTTTGAAACATTCTCGCTTACTACGTGTTTGAAGTTTTCGTATATAAATAAACGTTTTTGAGATCCATGAGGTTAAAAAACAAAAGAAGTTTGTTTACGTTCTTTAATTCCTTGTAATTTCTTTTTAAACTGAACAAATTGTGTGCATCACTAGTCGGTTAGCTATGACAACCACGTGTATATATTTAAAACTATCGACTCGATTCGCATGTGTCATAATTTATACCCTTGCGGGCCTCATAGCTGTACATATATGAAGACTCTACAAGCTAAGCTACTGTAGTATCGGTGATCTTATAACTATACGAATATTATATTTTCATGGAGGTCAGAGTTAATAACTACATTTTTGACTTAGTTTTTTTCATCGCAGAGATGTAGGGTTGGTACCATTACACATAGAATTAAAATTTACTTACTTTAATGCTATTATAAGTTGAATAACAAACGAGATATGAACAATAAACTATTTAAATTGGCTGCTATTTTGATAATTGTAATCCAATTTTTATGAATTGCAATAGTGATGTATAATTTCACACTATAATTATCCAATGTCCAAAATTTGGTTTTTTGGGCTTTGTAGGAAATGTCAATTTGTAAGTGTATATCAATTCTTTCGCACATGTCAGTGTCTCTGTTCTAACGAGAGTCAAATACATATTTGAAGATTCCTCTATTCGCTCTATCGGAGTAACAATATAAATTTCTCTTTTCTTTTTGGAGGTCAGCATGGGCGTACCCAGAGGGGGCAGGTTGCAGCTGCCCCCCTGGAAGCAAAAAAATAAATCTTTATTATACATTTTGTTGCTGGGATTTAATACAATTCTTGAAATAACTATTTTAATAATCAATTGTATATTGAATGACCAGCGCTTGCCCCCCCCCCCCTAGTTTTGATCCTGGGTACGCCCTTGGAGGTCAGAGATAGAAATTACATTTTTTACAATAACGTCGTAGAGAGGTGAAACAATTATAATTTTTAGTGGGTTATAAATTGAATAACAAACCACATATAAACAAAAATTAAGCTACACCACATTTAAAATATTGCTGATTTTCAATAGATTTCACATAACAACACTATATAGTCAGGGCAATAATGGCTGTCTATTCTGATCCTGAGTGACTACATGGATTTACTTATTTGATAGATCATTTTGTTCGTTAGAAAATCTAGATCAAAATTGAAAACTGTTTATTGAGGGGCAGCTTTATAATTTGTTTATTAATTATTTAAAACAATTGGAACGCCTAATGATTGATCGTAACTTGAAAAAAGTTAATATCTTCATAAATTGATGTCATTTATTGGACTCATTTTTGATGTTTCTTGGGTGTTTCTTAATTTTTTTGGGTCGCTGATTCCGGTTCTGATATCAAAAAGATACAAATCCTAGAGGACGTCACGAAAAAAGACAATATCATGTCACAACAGCGATATATTATGAAAATGTTATCTGTAAGTTTTCGAGGTCGCTCATTTCAATTCCAAAATCAAAAAATCCAATGTAGGTCTAAATGTAGAATAAAAGAAAACTAAATAGCGGGTTCAGACCTGCAAAAACTCGCTTGGAGAAACGTCGTGCATACTGCATACTCGCGACAAACGTATTGGGTATTTACATTCGTGCAGCACAAAAATTTTAGCGCTTCTTATATGTTGTCGAGAGACCAATATTTTGATTTTCCGAGTGGCGTGATAGCACAAATTGTGACGCTTCGAATGTATTTTTCAAGAGAGATAGGAAGTCTATGTTTGAAAGTTTCTAGAAAAGTTAATATTTATGGTTTAAAATAATTGGAACTGACTAAAATATTTAATTTTGTATATAATTGTTTTATAATTTAGTGTTCATTTAATTATTGGTTATGTCTGTGATAGCATTGATAGGATTGTACAGAAATTCCAGTGATTGTACTCATCTTACAATTGTTTATAAAAGCACACAATTTCCGAGAAAAAGTTGAAAAAAAATTGTTCTCGGAATCGGTGTTCTTTTATAAAATATTGCATTATGTGAAAAAGTCTTACAACCGACCGAAAAATACACTGGAATTTTTAAAGACTCTCAATTATTCTGCACAATACATTTTGGAACAATCCTACCGCTCCCTATAGGATTTTGATAATTTGACCTCGGAAATTAAATCAAGAACCTTAAAAACTTACAGGATATCATTTTCATAATATCTCTATTTTGACTTGATATAACTGGGCTCTCCACGATTTGCAACATTTTTATATCAGAATCGAAATCATAGACCCAAAAAACATACAAGATGACATATTAGTCTAGAAATTACATCAATTTATAAATGTATTCCTTTTTTTCAAATTACGTCCAGCGTAATCGTCCAGCGTTCTAATTGTTTATAAGTCATTAATAAACAAATTATTAAGTTGCCTCTCAATAAACTGTTTTCAACTTTTATCTAGACATTCTAACCAACAAAGTGAGCTATCATATAAGTAAATCAGTGTAGAGTCACTCTGTATCAGTATAGTACCTTTTTCCGCCTTTATTGCTCCCCCTATACAAAATTTCATTTATCTTTAACTTAACCTAAACATCGTATGCTGGGTAAGTAATGGGTAATGTTGGAAACGAATTAACTTAAAACTGTCCTCAAACCTAATTTATTCTTATCGTAAAATGTAACGTTCTTTTACATGGCAATGCATATCCATTTTAAGCAAATTAGAGCAAGGTAAACAATGTCACGTTCTGTATATATTTACCAAAGTAACTAGCAGATAAAAGCTTTTTCCACTAAAATCTTATATTGACCTTGAGCTAGCACTGTTAGTTTCTGTATAGTGTTACAGTTAATCAATGGATTCGTTTGTTAATCGCCTCTGCGTTTTATTGACCTTCAAGTTTAATTGCCTCGGGAAATAGAAAAAGTTGTTTTCGTCATTCCGTCCATCGTTGTCATCTGTATAACGTCCACAACAGTTAAGATAGAAACATGAAAATGTGTATATGAGACTATAGTGTCCTCATATTGAATTTCAGATAAATCAAGTTGAAAATTTCAAAATGGCGGATATGTAAAACAGGTTTTTGTCCATATATCTTGTATCGTTTAACTTACAACACACTAAATAAGATAGAGATTTGCATATTTAAACTCTGCGTGTAATGGTACTACATTTACATCTCTACCATTACAAATAGCGAAGTTATTGTTAAAAATGTAATTTCGAAACCTAACCTTACAAGAAAAAGTAATATTCATATAGTTACGACAGTAACGTAACGAGTGAAGGCCGGCAGGGACGAGACACTGATAAGAGCGAAGCGAGTGGACAATTTACAATAGACACGAACCTATTGCCTGGCAGACGTCATGAAACTAGAAACAAACACTATTACGTGATACAGTAATCCTGTGTAACTACTTTGGATAAGACCATTTGATTTAACATTTCCTAAAGGTTTAAGAAACCAACTTTTGGGCATTACATTTAGAGGACCTATTATATTACATTGATGAGGCTGGGTAAGTACCATGATGGCATAAACTTGTTTTCTTTGTTGTTTAAAGGCGAAAAAATAAGAAAAATATAAAATGTAGACCTCGAATAATAATTATAATTTTCAGGGTCCAAAAAGAACAAGATTTAGTCAAGAGAGACCATATAGAAAGATGAAAAAGAGTGTTCTAACTTATGTCTACATGAAAAGAGATATAGTTTTTTTTCTGTATAGTTTTATAAAGAGTAAATTAAGTCTCGAACTCCGAAAGACGTCTACAAATTTATTGGAAAACTTGCATAAACACTATTCAATGAATATTTTCTAAAAATGTTATTCAGCTCAAATACTTTGAATATATTAATTTTCAAGGACAATACATTTCCAAGAGCGACGGAATATTATTGAGCAAAGAAGAAGAATGCAAACATTAAACTTTAAAAAAATCAATCAATCAAATTAATGCTTTCACCGCCTGCTTCCGGCAGTTAAGAACATTGTGGGAGTCCATCTGGTCTTTGGAATGTAAATCCGGTAAATTACTCGGAGATGAGTTATTCATTGGATTTTGAAAGCTATGAGCTATTACAGCTGTTCTCCAAATGAACATAAAGGTGAGACCACAAAATTAACACTATTATATTAAACATAAATAAATAAAAATTAATTTCCGTTCACTATAATTTAATTAATCTTTTGACTTTGTTTTTATTGTGTCTAATAGCGGTTATTTCTGTAGATACTTAAAATAATGAAAACAATTTATTTAGTTTTAAATTACAGTGTTGATATACAAATTCATCTTTAATTTCGACATTTTGAATTCATTATAATTGAATACTTTCAATGTTCTTTATTTTAACATGTATAGCCAACGTTAAATTATTTCCCACTCGCTCTAACTTTACGAAGCACAACTAATTAGAACAGATCCTGCGGGAATAGATTCCTCTGACCTCATTCCCTCTTCCTCCTCTACGTCACACTGTGTATGTAGATTTGTCACTAGGAATTGTCCAATTGTAATCGGACATTGGAAGTAAAATTAACATTATTGGAATACAATTTGTTCCATTGTGGAACTTGGGATATACTAAATCCTACGGGACACCTTGTCACAGTTTAAAACGACGTGGATATTTTGCTAGACTTTAATTAATAAAATAGTTAATTTATTTTACAAAAATCGTATTTTTATTTTGACTTTATTGTGTTTTTAAGTTGCTTTTCTTTCATCCCCATCGGTTTAATTTATCTTTGAATTTCAATGCTTATATTCCTTATTCATACTTATAACTTCAGCCCAACATTACTAGTCTCATGCAAGTCCTCATAATTTCATATGATCACTTAGTCTCATCCAATCCTTCTTAATTTCATCTAATTTCCTAGCGTCTCATCCGATCCGATCATCTCATCATAGTTTCATCGGATCCCTCATAACCTCATCCGGTTCTATATTCACATTATTTATAAACTATAGTCTCTTTTATTTCATGTATAATGTCTGTCGATTTTTTAAATTCAGATTTGTTTACTTACTATTTCATCCGAGTCCCTATAATCGCATCTGATTCATGATAATGTCATTCAGTCTCTTATAATATCTTCTATTCCTTTTAGGTTTAATCCAATTTCTTATTTATATCTCATACGATTCCTGATTACTTATAATGTAACTTAATCCTCTTCAGGGGCTCACCTACGGTGAGTAAGGGTTGCGGTAATCCCTAAGTACCAAACCTGGAACTACAACTTTCCTGATCTAGTCTAGGTTAAATCCTTTCGTTCGTCGTTCCTATTTGTTTTCTGTTGATTAAATCTTGCTCTTCTCCCACCCCGGCGTTATTAGATTATTGGGTCTCTCTATTTTATGTTATTTTCTTCTTCTGTATTGTCTTAAAAAAGATTAATATAATCTCATATGGTTCTTCATAATAGTACACAGGCCCTCATAATATAATCCTCTCCTTATCATCTCAGTCAAAACATTATCGGATTTTATTTTAATTTCATGTTAGCTCTTATAATTCCATTTCCTCTCTTATAATCACGGCCGAACTTTTATAATCTCATCCGAACGAGGAAAATATCTTCGATGCTTTGTAAATAACGAATCCAATATTCCCTTATGATCACGTTCATCTTCAATAGAATAAAACTCGAACACAAGGTCTCACAAAAATTACGTTTACTTAATTAAACGCGTCCCCATCCTCAGTGAAACATGAGCTACAATAACTAAACTATAACTCAACTGACCAATCAATCAATCAATCAATGACTCATACAGATCAAACAAATCATGATCTTATAATGAACACAGTATATTTACAGAATGTATGCGTCCAATAACTGCGCACCATTTTACACGTCCGTAATTACTGAGCTCTGACTCACGTTTGTTGAAACTAAATTATCTTTTCAAAACACTACGTTACGATCTTCCGATAATCGAGCTTTCAACTGTCTCCACATTTAATAAAAGGTTAATTAAAAAACTACTCTGATTATCAGAGAGTATAGTAATTAAAAGAAAACATACGTTCACGTAATTATCAACATTCCACAGATATAGGAGGCTGTGGCAATCAGGGAGAGAGAGAAACGTTTAAACTACTGTTTTTACTTTAGCGGATAAAATCAGTCAGATTAAATCCAATATGTTATTATTTTTGTTACACGATTTTAAAGATTTTACTTTCCCCTTGGATTTAACGAGGTTTTGGTTCCGCACGAGTAGCGTCCACAATGAAAGAACAATAAATGCCTATACTTTATTGGAAGCATGGCTTAGTTCGTTGTAAATACGACAATTATAATTACAAATCCCAGTAGTAGGAGTCAAAGATTGAGGTTGGAAAATTGTTTTTGAGGAAATCGTTTGGTTTTTGTTCCTTAGAAACAGTATATGATGGGTTGAAAAAACGATGTTGAATTTTTTGCTGATCACGTCAATCTAAAAAACGTGTTTTTGGAATGGTGTTTATCTGTACTATACAGCCCAATCGCGTAATAATATTTTTATATGTGCGCATATTTTGGTCATATCGGGACTATTGTTTTCATTTTGTATTTAACTCCAGATTCAGTAGCTGCCATTAAAAAACACAAAATTACGATTTTATCAAAATCGGTTCTAAAAATTTGTACACAATTTTTCTCATGTAGAACCTTTGAAGATCCTAATAAAACGTCTGGATCTTCATCTCCAAAAAATACGATTTATGAGCTTTCAGTAAAAAAAAAAAAAAAAAAAAAACCAAACCTAATTTCATTCATTTTTTAATAAAGTCTAAACATCAATGGTCCAAAATCTTGTGAAAATCGCAAGGAAAAAACATTACAGTTCAGGAATAATAATGGGGGGGGGAATATATACAGAGTGTTTAAAATAAGTTTCATAAATTCAGTAGCTTATTCCTCACACTAAAACCAATGACAAATTTTATATGGACATACTTCCTAAAATAATATCTACCCTCCATTTTGTGTTTTAAACAAAAAAAATCATATATTTTTAACAGTAAATGATATGCTACTTATTGTTATAAAGACCCAATTTGAGAAAAATAATCAACCGGTTTCCTTACTTATTTCAAAATGGCGGTTATTTAAACATTTTTAAGTAAATTATCTCACAAACTGTTACATTTACAAATTATTAACAACGAAAAATATTTTATTTTTTAACGGCAAACGAAATCCATGTTTTTATTCTTTCTGTGTCTAATTGAGGGCTAATTGAGTTCTTGAAAATAAAAATGTTTTAACATTATTTATTTGTAGTTGTCTACAATACCCAAGATTAGCCAAGAATAAAATTTAAGCAGGGAAAAGTTATGAATCATTTTGTTTTAAATGAAAATGTATTTTACAAAGACGTAATGACCTAGAGTTCTTCAAAGTGACGTCTCTCATTCACAATACATGAATTATGCATTACTACAAAACACTATGATATTAGTTATTACACATTATTATTATTATTATTATTTTTTTTCATTACTATTGAGACCGATGGTTCTTGGTGGAATTCCATGTTTAACGATAATAAAACACAATTTTTTATTTTGTACTATCCACTTTTTATTAGTCTAGCCGACCAATGGTTAGACAGTCTGTAATACAGCCTCGTCAATGCCTTAGCAGGCGAAACCATTGGTCGGCTAGACTAATAAAAAGTGGATAGTACAAAATAAAAAATTGTGTTTTATTATCTTTACACATTAATATTTACTAAGTCGATAACTCAGTTGTCCTTTTAAATACAAGAAAATTTCAAGATAAAAACTTGCACAATTCAAGAAATTTCCGTTGCAGGCTAATCTTTGGTGTTGTAGTCAATTAACAATGTTTTCAGTTTTTGTCGTAACTCAGTGATCCTTTAAGCTAGAAAATCAATAAAAACCATTTACCTTTTCGTTAATAAAGGAAAATATTTTTTCTCTTGTAAATTATTTCTAAAACTAACGCATTTCGAGATATTTGACTTTTAAAAGTTTAAATATCCTCCATTTTGAAATTAATAAAAGAAATCGACTGATTATTTTACTCACAATGGGTCGTTATAACACCAAGTGGCTTGCAAAATTTCAACTCCATATCATTTACAGTTTAAAATATATGATTTTATTTGTTAACTCAAAAATTCCTGCTAGATAGAAAATCCTAACATTTTAGGAAGTATGTTTATATAAACTTTTTCATTGGTTTTGATGTGAGGAATAAGCTCCTGAATTCTTGAATTTTTTTAAACACCCTGTATGTATGAACTTTGAACGTCATAAAAAACTCACTAAAAAGATTTTCACTAAAGACGAATAAAACAAAAGGGCAGTAAAATTAAACCCAATAGTTTTAAAAAATCTAAAGAGGTGTCCATGGTTTATTTTTAATTTATTACTGGCAACGACCAAACTGAAATTTTCTGTTTTGGGATGTGCCCATAAGCCTACATTATTTTTCCACATTAAAAGTGGAATAACAAACCTAAATGATTTGACTTTCGACCTACCTACTCTCTGTATTTCCTAATGACGTCTATCGTCCTATTCAAAATCGATGATTTAACCATCTTAACACACAATTGCGCATACAATCGTAATCACGCTCGTGCAGTCCTTACGCATTCACAACAATAGCTCTTTGCATGAAATTCACATTATCATTTTATAGACACAAGAAATCCCCGATGAACCGTTTCAAATAATTAGATCCTTATCCAGATCAGGTCACTTGCTGAGTTTCATTTCGCAACAACTGGACTAGTTTTGTTTCAAAATGCTGAGTCGTCTTACAGTGGACACGACTTTTGCAAAACAAGTCAATCATCCTTCGCACGCATTACCTTCTCTCCACTCCTTCACAGTTGCCCTATTTTCTTTGTCATGACAATCTGGTATGATTACGTAAATTGTGCACAGATTAGGTTATTTTTATTTATTATTTATGTCACTGGAGACTTGATTAAGCCGTATAAAGTTTTCTTGGATGTTGTCCAACTTATAGCATAATATTTAAGTGCCTTTCTCTGTCGTCCTGCCTACATATTTTATACAAATATATTTTTTCCTGTATACTTTTTAAAATAATTGTCTATGATATTAGGAGATCGATTTAAAAAGAGTGAGTAATTACACTCCTATATACGGGACAGCTATACAAATCTTGTTTACATTTTGTCTTGACGTTTTTACTCTTTTTGTTAAACAATAAAGAAGTGGTAGAAACGTAACTGAAGGAAAAATTAAGGACGCTTATCGGCGCATGCGCAACGAGTCTTTTATAATCTGAACTTCCAACTTGTTCCTTAACGAATTGGCCACATATCTCTCCCACTATAGATCCAAAAAACTACTCATACAACGCAAGAATTTTTTAAAATTAATCTATAATCTAAATACATTAAAACAATATTTCTTAATGTTTATATGACTTCTAGATTAATTAATTAAAAACGTATTGAGTAAAAAAATCACTCTCGCCGCGTTTGAAAAGTGTTAGTTCGTTAGACGTGTGCCTTAACCGATTGAGCAATCCTTTACTGATTGAAGAGACCACTCGAATATTGTTAATATTGAACTAAACTACTTCAGTCAGTTTTATATATAAACTTTTTTTTTAATGTTTATACTCTGTTTGTTAAAAAATGGTAGGCGTAAGTCAAGGAAAAATCAACGCCACCAGTACCTCTCAACGTCTGAGCAACTTTTGATTATTCACAAGTTCAGACGTTTTTGATCTACTAGATGCGTACTTAACTGATTGAGCCATACAACTCCCCACTACAAATTCAGTGAAAACATTACTCCAAACTAATTCAAAGTCAACTTTTTATTTATATAGTACTTTATTTCGACTAGATTAATTACAACAGGAAAGAGCTGAAGCAGCAAAAAGTCCATCTAACCAGGATTCAATTCCGCAACTATCACTACCTCATCACGGCCATGAACAACTTGATGACATCTGTCGTAAGTTCTTTTAGACTATTTACCGATTTCCTGTGAGATGTCCTTGCGAGGAGAAAGCAGAATTTATTTATTTCATATAATGAGGTGAACCGTGTGAAGTTCCACAAATTTCAGTACGTTTTTAAGTTAAACCACCATCAACATATGAATATTTGTATCAGCATACTCTCGGTTTTTTGGATAAATTAATTTTTAGCCTTATCAACAGAAATATTTTATATTTATGTCATTGCATGAGTTGCATTTCTTTGGCTATTTTTTAAATAAACAGGTAATATTTCCCTTTTACAGAAAGAACGTTAAATGATAAAGAGATAATGACTCAAATGTCAAAACTCATTAAAGCAGAACATTTAATAATATTTCTCGTAAATGCCTAGGACATAGCTTTTGTTTCCTTGTTGTTTCCTTGAAGGAAAAACCTCTCCGTCATTATCGCCTTATAAAAAAAGGAAGCATAGATCATACAATAACAGAATAAAGTCGAAAAAGAATAAGTAATGTTTCAGAGAGACTATATAGAAAATATGAAAGATAGGGATGTATCCCAAGACAACAGGAAAAACTTGTCCTGCTAGGTTTCTTCATTAAAGTGAGCTTCTTAGGGTTTTAAGATAGGTTTTATGTTTATAATATATGTCATCATTTTTTTAACTTTTTTTTTTACTTCCTGACATGTACGTACTATACAGTACGTTATGCAATGGATCAAAAAATATATGTATAATATATCCGTTTTGAGATCCTGAATCTGAATGATGTATGTCTGTTTGATATGCACTGATCTATACACAAATTTATGGACTGAATTTTAATCAAATGTAGTATATGGCATAACTTGGCCATATTTCAAATTTGTAGTTTTGTTCATTTTTTTGATAACTGAAACTTTAGGGGTGGGTGTCATAAGAAAAAAAACAAAAACTATGATTTTTTTCAAGATGAGGATTATCGATTTTGATAAACTTTTGATCAAATGTAGCCTTCAAGGACCCAAACAAAACGCCTTGGTTCCAGTCTATACAAATTTCATTCCTGATTTATCAATAAATAAAGTCGGTGTTTCGGTGTTATAAAGGATGAAATTTCTTAAAATTAGCTCTACAATTGCGTTGAATTAAAAATATATTATTCTAGCAAAAATAAACCCCATGTAGGCCTATAAGATAGAAGAAGACATGTTACCAATATTAGATAGAGTTACCAAAGTGATTTGTATAGGGAACACGTACATTTCTCCGAACATCTATTTAACTGAATACAGTAACAAATAAATACAAATTCGAGAGTCGTCCAGAATTTGACTATCGAAAATCGGTTGAAAACAAGTGATAGGGATTGCTCACACAGGAAATGCACTCTATACTGCAGGCAATATGAGTGCTTTACTTGAACAGTTCAAGTGAGACGTTTTTTACCACTCGTCATACATCAAGTGATTACCATCGCTTTACAAAAATGAGAGTCTGGTTTGTTACTCAACATTTGAAACAAATGAAGAGTTGATAAATGGCGTGGAATTCTTTGGCGGCAAATTTCACTGACGAGGGAATGCAATACCTGGTATCGCGATACAAGTTTCTAAATGGAGGAGGTGACTACGTTCATAAACAATGTAAATATGTACCTTTGTATATGATAAATTGTTTTATCTTTACAACAGTTTTATTTACTACTCAAAAGAAAGTTAATTTTAAGCGAGTTCTCGTACTAAAAATGCAAAATGTTACAGCTTTTTTAAATATGTATTGATATAAAATGTTAAATACATATAACGTTGTCAGTATATTCATACAAACTTTGGTGTAAATTTCTCTCAAGTATAGGTTAAATCTTGAATAGATATTTCCCCAGAATAGAAATGAACTAAATCCATTAGGTTTTGTTTGCACAAACGTCTGAAGTCTATCGCATGACTTGAACATTGACTTTGTTGATACGTTGCTTGTTCACAAGAGAATCTAAATTATTTCTGAAGTGTAATCACTCGTTCAACATTGACAAACTTCTGATTGTTCTATCCTACAATCTGTGGCACTCAGCAATCACTTAGATTCGTGAAAATCTACGTATATACTTTCACACAATGTTTCAAAACTACCCACATGCAATAAATGCACTGTTTCACTGTCATTTTACTCGTATTCGTAAATGTAGAGAGAGTTAGTTACACGATGTGTCAAAAAATCTATGTCTAGTTTTTTTCTGATATATCCGTTTTGGAATATCTGTCCTGTGCAGTGCACTTCATCCCCAAAGGCGTGGGTCTATTTAATTCGAATTTGATATGTGGAAATATTTTGCCCATATCTAGATATAGTTTTCATTTTTTCTATTACTCAAAATTTAAAGATAGCTCTCTTAAAAAAATAAAATTACTATTTTGTGAAAATCTACTTAAACTATTGTAATCAAAATTTTCTCTAAATTTTGCCTGTAAAAACCTAAACAAAAAAATTGGTTGATATGTAAAATGTATGATGAATTAATTAGGGTGTGAACCACTAAAATATTTTCCTTTTCGTGAGTTCATATAAAAATCTTACATAACCAGCCGCTACAATATCATTCCTAAAGTTATAATTTTTCGTTTTCGATATTTTTTTGTAATTGTTTCATAAATTCGATTTACTTCTATTATTTTATTTTTTATTATATTCCTTTTTGGTTGTTGATATAGAATCGTTATTTGGGTTTTTTATTGTTATACTTTTATTAGTTTTACATTTTGTAGCTATCCGGTATAATACATGTTTCATTTGAACAATTTGAAGTTTTATATTTTCAGTTTTCCTTCTTCATTTGTGGCAGATTATCAATTCTGATTCTAAATCCACTTATTAAAAAACTAATTAGTTTTTAAATGACTCTGTTAGTTTACGAAATTAATCGGATTGGAAAATTCGAGTTTAAAAAACCTAACGTTATAAAAATTGGAAAAACTTATAAAATTTCAAGTTTTGATCAAATAAACTTTTAATTTGGGTAGAAATATCATCTCTGTTGAATTAAAAGAGTTTAAAATGTATTTACCAAAACTGTTTGCTTTAAAAATGGATAAGAAACAATTATTATTGAAGAACTTAATAAAAACGTTTACAGTTTAATTTATAACTTTTTAAAAGGGTGATAAATCTCCTATGGTGGAGTTCAAATAATAAGTTGTCGTTTCCCATTATAGAGAGAGATAGTTAAGGGATTAATTCTGGTAAAAGTTACAGCTTACTCAAAAAAGTATGATATAGTATTAGGTTAATTATTTGTAGAGGAATCGTTTGAATATTCTAGGAGTTAACTAATTTCTTATTATTTTTCTTTTAAAAAAATTAATAAATGTTGCTACATTTAATATCTGCTATAATATTTTGTTAAATTATTAAAGCAGCATTTGAATTTCCAAAGATGAACTAATTTCTTGATATTTTGCTGAAACAAAAATTTAATTCTCACGAAACGTGCTATAATATTTTATTAATTCATTGAAGAATTACTTAATTTGTTAATATTTTGCTAAAATAAATTTAATTCTCCAGAAATATGTTATAAAGTTTTGTTCATTCATTAAAGGATTTTCGAATGCTAGATGAATAATTTAAGTTATCTGTTATTCTAAAACAGATGTTAAAATTTATTTGATAATTTAAATCGTTTAACTTTGCAAGATAATTTTTTAAAAAACAAATATTTTCAAGGGAAAGGAATTATTATTATCGTATTATTATCATTTTATTACTGCAAATACACCTGTTTTAAAAGTTTATAGTAGACAGCTTGTCACTTAATATCATATTACATAAATCATACACAAATTATATATATATATATATATATATATATATATATATATATATATATATATATCAAATGTGATTAAAAACAAATACTTAATCAATAACAATTTAAAAATACACACATCATTACAATACTAAGAATTTATACATTACGCTGTACAATACTAATAATAAAGGTACAGCAATAACTTTTAAAGATTTTTATCTTGTAAAAAGTCAAGAATATCTTTAATATTATTTGCCTAATAACAGCCATTTACAATTTTTTTAAATTTGTAATTTGAAATTTGTTTTCAAGTAATATAAAAGAATTTTTTTCAGGAAATTAAGCCTGTAAATTGTGTATAACAATATATACAATCTTTCTGTTCCCATAATTTTGCACAAGATTCCACAAACCTGTTAAGCTGTGTGATTAAAATTTGTGCAACATTTTCTGGATCATTTATTAAATAAATTTTTCAATCAATTTTCATTGCATAAAGTACATAATACTTGTTTGCAAACCTTGAAGATGGAAATCCTTAAAGAGTTCAACCGTGGAATTGAGAAGTCGTGAGCCTGCTGGCCTCTGTCCTGCAATGACGCCTCCGGCAGAGCGAAACCGAGACGAATTCGAGTCTACACCCTCTAATAAATTTAAGTTATAATGTAGAGTCTGCAAACACCATGATTGATTTTATAAGACTTTCTTTTTTAATCGTAAAGTAGAGGTTTTTTAATGTATATCTGACTTAAATCATATGTATGATTGATTACTTTCATTGATTATGATAGATATTTATTTTTTTACTACTTTATATATACTTTAACTTCTATATAATTTTTTTCTGCTTGTGTTTTCTCGTACGTTGACAGTCGCCATTTTGAAACTATAAACTGAGTATTTTATTAGAGAGTGCGATGAAATCGTTTACAATTTTTACTGTTCTGTTAAAACTTGCACAAACTATCATTGAAACACATTATTTTGTTATATTTTTTTTCAAATTTCCCAATAATTATTAAACGTATTACGTATTTTTAACACTAATATGAGTACACTTCAGTTTGTCATCTCGAAGGACCTAGCTGGATCGACACCTTTTGTCTTTAGTCTTGGGTTAGATGGCTCTCTATCATCTTTCCTATCAAGTCTTTCTGATTAACCTTTATACTTTATTTACTTCGACGATATTAGAAAATTCGAGGGGTTTTGTTATGTTTTTGTCTTCCTTTTATTATAAGGTGATGATGATCGAAAGTGTTTTTTGCCCCTTTAAACGGCAAGAAATAAAGATAACCTACTTCTCAAAACAATTTTATGAGTATGTTTTTTTGGAGAGATGTGGAATAAAGTTTTTCTTTCGAAATACTACAGAATATTAACATCTTAACATTATAAATCTTAAGTTTTTTAATAGGTGAAATGGTAATAGACTAAATAAAACCAATAGAACAGAAGATTGTACAACAAACCTAACAATCCAGGAAAATAAGAATATTAGACTATGTGATAAAAGTTTTAATCATACAATTTTACGTTGAAAAAAACCTGTGTTGCTTTTAAACCGATTATCGACATCTTTCAAACCAATCCACTACCTTTTTAATTAAGAAATAAAGGAAATATAAACAAGTTAGGATAGGTTAGGTTAGGTACACAAAATGTTTACCTCCGTTTGTTTAATGTTCACGTTTCTAGCTTCTCCGAAGAAGTGATTTTCGAAATGGCGTTCATCAGTTGTCGTCAATCGGTAAGCACGTTCGTGACTATAGTAGTGTGCTCATATAGAACCCTATTGTCATACAGAAAAATCAAAATGAAAATAGTGATCATTTAAATCGGTTTTTTATAATATATTCTGTGTTAAAAGTTATAACACACTAAATTAGCAGATTTCAATTTTACGTTTAATGGTACTAACCCCACCCATCCGACAACAAATATTGAAAAGAGTAATTTCGAAACCTCACCTCCCCCAAAAATGTGCTAATCATAAGAAACCAGATCCAGCAAAACAGAGTTACTGACATGAGCGAAGCGAGCTTGGACTGTTCAATACATAGCCTACACATCTAGCCGACATCCAGAAAGGGGTGTTATATGAGGTTGAGAAAACTTGGTGTAACAACTGTTTCAAACTTACCTTATACTCTGTAAGACCCTTAAAATACCAATATAGTTTAACATTTCATAAAAGGACAGACCGTTCCTACAGATCAACTTGTTTCCAATGGTGGATTAAATACAAATGTGGTTAAATTCGGTTTTACAGAGGCTGTGAAACTCTATTTGCTAAACGTTTTATTAAAATTCATTGAAGTTCATGGACATTCGTATTTCGGAATTTGCTAACAGTACTGCTACAGGACTAGATGTATTAATTATTTATTCTACGTGTTATTGGAAACTATGAGAGACTGGTACAGAAAGCTCTGTGTCTAAGAAGTTTTTGGATTCTGCGGGTTGGTCAAACCGATCCGTGTATAAATACTAACACATTCGGTTAGTATTTATATGCAGTGAAGTTAGTAATGATTTTCCATGTTTCAAACAGAGAATCTCTTCCCATGGATAATTAAGGTAGATGGTACAGAACGAGAGGAAAACTTCCAATGAGGGAAGTGTTAGATAGTGAAAAGACCCACAATTTGGATAGAGTTCACCAGGTATTTGCACGATCCCGATTGCAACAGTCGAATAAGCTACAACTTATTGTCAGTTAAATGTCCGGGTGAACCTCAGGTTGGTATAATCATTCTAGTAACTGTTAGTGTACTTGCTACTATTCTTGTTTAGTTTCACAAGAAGTTCAACCCCCCCCCCCCCATGTGAGCTCAAAGAGTTCCGTGTTAATCCAGAATCCTCAGGAAATTTGTTATGTAAAAGCGAAAACCTTTCGGTCATTATCACCTTATAAAATGAGGTAGAAATAAAGCGTAAACGTAAGACCTCCTCGTCCTTGCATATTCTAATAGTATCAGGGTCGGAAAAGAACAAGAGTTGGTCAAAGAGAGATTTGATAGGAAAGATAACAGATAGAGGTCTAACTCAAGGCTACGTGAAAAACATAGTCCAGTGAGAATTAATAAAGATTGCTACATCGGTTTCACTCTGAGGGGTATCGACAGGAAAATCGAAGTACCAATAGAACGAATAATTCAGTTATCAATTTCCTTGGTTTTTCAAAAAGATAGGATGTTGATCTAACATAAATTCGGGGGAAACTATTGAATTGGATTGGATGTGCTGATCACATATCGGGGTGAAAATCCAACTAGCAGGCTTACAATTCCGGTTGTGTAGTTGTTTACGAGTTAAATCTATTCCGGGCATTAAAAGTTGTTTTGTTGATCCAAAATATATGTAAACTACAAATTGATTGGTAACGAATTCTGGTGGTTTAGATTAGAATTACAAGACTGGAACTCGGTGTGCTGACCATATATTGGGCTGAAAAGTGAACTAGTAGGATTCCCTTAGGGGCTCACTCAAAGTGGGTACGAGTTTAACAAATCATGGAATCATAGCTGGATATATATCTTTCTTCTTTTAGTCTTGGGTTAAATCCCTCTCTTTCATCTTTCCTATTACGTATTTTTTGACCAAATCTATTTTTCTTCCGACTATGACACTATTAGAGTATTGGAGGGCTAGGGGTCTCTATTTTTCTTTTCTTACTTTATTTATAAGGCGATGGTGATCGCAAAGTTTTCCCCTTTAAACAAAGAGATAATAAAAACCACTTATTTTCCGACAGTAAAGTGTCTGTCTAAGCTGTAAATTGTGAAAATAGCTAGTGATATCGTTTGGTTTTACTAGGGTGTTTTTCATTTTTACTAACCGTATGGGCAAAAACACAATACGTAGCGAAGGCTAGAATTACAATGATGGGAACTCTATATGCTAACATCTTTAGCTCAAAACCCAAGTAGCAATATTACAATTCTCTTTTGGTGTACGAGTGATTCGGGATCAATTTCCTTGGGCTCAAAAAGTTACGGTGTTGACCAAACACAATCGGGATATCAAATTGGACTCAGAGAATTGTGGTTGCGATTACTAAAATTTCGAGACGAGAACTCAAAAAAGATGCTAACCATAAAAGCAAATTAAAACTGTTTATTGCGTCACAGATGTATAGTATTATTAACTGACTGTTTAGTTTTAGATTTGGTTTTGTTTAAAGGTTCGTGTGATCGTAATAGTTCATCGCCTCGAAAATAGGTCGAACCTTTTCCTTTACTTTACAATAATATTCGAAGGTCACGTCATAAACGATATCAATTCAAGTCATTCAAAGTCACAATAACCATCAATAAGGTTCGAAATCGTTACAAATAAATCTTCTTACAAATAAATTGACTTACATACGTTCCACACAAAACTTACAATGAACTGCGCAGGGTCTAGTTTGAAACTGGTCTGGTTTGATAAGAGAATTAATACGTTACTTAAAAATAAGGTCTCTTTTGAGAGATTTGAAGAATCAAGATGGAACATATATTTAATTGAAACTGTAAATATATAACGTACAACATATGAGCACATACTAGTCTTGAAATAAAATTAATATATTTAATTTCTCATCGGTTTCGATTGGGAAAAAATACACGCTTTAGTATCTCATGAATTTAGAAAGTTTTAAAGTTGTAAATGTGCTTATTTTTAATTATTTAATTTAATATCCCAAATAATTATTTAGTATAAATATGAAACCTGTAAAATTAACAAATCTAAAATTAAATATCCAGTTTTACGATTTCGTACCGCTTATTTTAGCTAAAGAGCTACGTGATTTTAATAATAAATGCATAACATACGTTTTGATAGCAGTTCACTATTTTTGAATGTTTTTCAGCAAACATGTTTCGCTTTATACCTCCGCTATCTTCAAAACGGAGAACATACCCGCATACATTGCAATATTTCAGCTTCTAGTTGGCGATGGAAGGTGATAGATACAGCAAGCACTTGATTGGGGTTAACTACAGGATGCACTGAAAATCAGATTCCATATACAGGGTGTTCCGTAAATAATTAAAACTAATACTCACTTCTTTTTAAAATATAAACAAATCAATGTTTCCCCCTTTAAGTTACTCGTAAAAAGTCCCTTTATTTTGGTGAAATTAGAAATTGTTTTTATTACTTAGATACTAAGTTATGTGGAATCAATTGTTATTTCATTATTAATTGACCATAACACAAGGGAAACATTTATGTAACAACTGTTTCAATTTTCCAGTAGTTTATTTTATTTTTGATTTACAATTATCGAACTATTTCATGACGATTTGTTTTGATTTAGTTTTTGAGATGTAAGAATGAGAAAGTTTGTGCAACGTTGTCTCATCGTTGTGATTTCTGATGTTACTGATTAAACATCAAGATAGTTATTTAAAATAGAATCTATTAGTTTTCCCCCACTTTACGTACTTAAGACTTCGCTCTGTCACTCTGTCCTATTAATTAACAGCAAAGCAACGTTGTTCCAAGCTACTAATAGTTATGTAAACAACAAAAACACAAGAATGGCGCTAATTTATCACCAGTAAAGTAATGAAATAAATCTTTTACCCTTTCTTCTGTCATTACACGGGGGAACACGTCGTAAAAATCATATCTTATGCAGCAAATCTTTGGAAATGTGGAGCGTAACAAGTCAGATCGTGTATGCCTGAGGTCGCGTGGTGCGCACTCGTGCGTAACGTCATAGTCACTCAGTTTCTGCGGGAGGTCCCAATTAAACGAAACTTTTAGCTTACACAATTACACTAGGTTTATAAAACTTTTTTAATTAATTCTTATGCGTTTTCTGTGTGTATAAAATGGATATTGTTACGCATATTGAACCAGTCCGCGTT
>OY740771.1:14603215-14700753 GCA_963513935.1 Aphrophora alni
TATCTCTATCTATCTCTCTCTCTCTATCGATCTATCTATATCTATCTATCTATCTATCTCCCTATCTATCTCCCTATCTATCTCCCTATCTATCTACCTATCTATCTACCTATCTATATATCTATCTAGCTATCTATCTATCTATCTATCTACCTACCTGTCTATCTACCTATCTATCTATCTATCTATCTATCTATCTATCTATCTATCTATCTATCTATCTATCTATCTATCTATCTATCTATCTAGCTAGCTAGATAGCTATCTACCTACCTGTCTATCTATCTATCTAACTATCTATCTATCTATCTATCTATCTATCTATCTATCTATCTATCTATCTATCTATCTATCTATCTATTTACCTACCTCCCTACCTACCTACCTACCTATCTATCTATCTACCAATCTCTCTATCTATCTATCTCTAAGAGATAATTAATACAGAAGTGTTTTTTATGGTTTTAGAATAATACCTTTACTAATGAATGTAAGTAATGTAAAATGAATGTAATGTATGTAGAATGAATGTAAACTAATCTACATATAATTTTCCTTAATAATTTTTTATTTTTCTCTTTCATCAATTTAAAACTATTTTCAACACTCATACAAACACATACAGATATCAGAACTATAATTATAATAAATAATGACAAATTAGTTTTTAATCTTATTTAAATATAGTTCTATAAATTTTAGGTTTTTTTATTTGTCAAATACAATTTCATAACTTTTAGTTTGTTTTTAAATTCTGTTACTTTAATGAAGCAGTTAAATAATAAAACCTTCATAAATGCTACCTCCCTTAGGTACCTTATAGATCCATCCTAGTCGAACTAATTTTTGAAAAATGAATGGTACCGCTCCTTAAAACACATTCATTTTAAATTCTAAAAAATAATGTATTTTTTTTTAAATTGTGCCATACATTTATTATTATATTATTTTTTAGTCTACCTATGATTTCAATATAACCTTCTGTATTTCTATACTCAAGTCATTAATAAATGAAAAACCATTAACGTATTATTCTTTATATATATATATATATATAGTTTGTCCCACGAAGAGATACACGCTTTTGATTTTCTAATATTTGCTTATTCCTCAACCGATTCTTTTGAAACTTTACATACTTTCTAAGAATGTTACTACAAATGTTGGGTAAAAATTTCAACAAACTCGTGTTTATATAGACAAAATAGCGACAACACAAAACACAATTTGTATACCTCTATATTTTTATCCCTTTTACTCTTGATGGTGTATTTGTTGAACAGCTCTTCGATTCAATTACATTAAAATAAAAATCTTCTAACCTAATTATTTTGAGTACATTTTTATTGTCCTTTGTAGTTGCAAAAGGGTTTTTCCAGTTAAACAAAACTATGGTCTCATAATTTAACTGTGTAACTTTTTCCTATGGGACTATTTAAAGAGGCTAGTGTACACCAATAGTTTCAACATTGATGAGGATTTGAAGAACGTTATCGAAGAGGAACTTCTTCTGATCCCACATAATTACTTTACAAAGGCGTACAAGTTATTTGTTAGGCGTTTCTTTTAATGTCGCTGTGAATGGGTTTCAATTTGAATGAATTTAGGAATTTTTTAATTTTATTTTCATTGGTTTTAAAAGAACTAATTAGTTTTTAGTTAATTTTAATAGAAAATTCTGTTTGTATGAAATTACTTATGTAGCAATAATTTTTTTTCAAAAATGTAAAATAAGAAGCACCAAGTGTTCTTGTTTTGTCGCCGTTTTTTTTCTATAAACACCAGTGTGTTGAAAGTTTCACACAACATGTTTGATAACTTTATTACAAAGTATGTAAAGTTTAAATAGAATAGGTTGATGAATAAGCTATTAATAGAAAATTAAACGCTTGTACCTCTTCGTACAGACACATTGTATATAAAAAATACACCTCTTTTGTACACACTTTATATATGTATATATATATATATATATATATTTTTTTTTTAAAGTACACCTTCTTTTCAAAAACACTTTTATATATTATTTATTTTCAAAATTAGTATTGTTACAAACAAGTAAAATTAACTTTAGAGACACTTGCTTCATTTTTAAAGCTTTGATTTTAGTAAATTCATACATTTAAGTTACTTTTATTTTATATGAATCACAAGAGCACTGTGGTGAATATAAAATGAAAGAAAATTCCTCAAATCCACAATAAAAACTAACAACACAAAAACTGTATAGATATGTTTATTCTACCTTGTGTACATGTCAATAGCTCTGCTATCATCTTCAGAAACTATACAGTCATTGTGTTGTTAGTGTTTTATTGTAGTTTTGGGGAATTTTCTTTCATTACTTTTATTTCAATTAAATTTACACTAAATTTTATTATTTGAATATTTCTCCTCTCCAGTCTTAGTTTTTCATTTTTCTCAATTCTAATTGCTTCATATGCTCACAGGATTTTTAGTTTTTATGAATAAAGGATTTATTACAGCAGTATTGCTAATTTTATGCTGTAGGTTATATGTTTATTTTACATTAACAATGCACAATTGAGTGAGACCGATTTCTTGACATTTGATATATTAAGCCTTGACGGAAAATACCATTTTGGATATGTTGTTTGTTTCCTATGGTTTACAACCCCTAACCTAACCATCGATTATTAAATACCGATAGACACAAAGTTTTAATCAATTTAAATTTATATTTATTTAACCAAATTTCTTGTTTACATAAAAGTTACAGTTCGATAATTCATCAAACAATCCATAGCGCAAATACAAAGTCTTGAACAATTTAATTTGTATTTAACCAAATTTTTTGTTTACATAACGGTTACAGTCCGATAATCAAGCAAACTATACCAAATACACAATTACAATGTTAGGAAACTATTGACATATTTTTCAGGTTAACCCGATCCATTTCCTAAACATTTAAATTGTCTCATTGCGAAATCTATTTCTTCTTTGTTGGAACTCTATAATTGGTGAGATCGTGATCACGTCACTATAATCACTGTCAATCTAAAGTGACTTATCTAGACGCTCTTATAAATACAGCTGGAACAATTACTGTAAACAGCTGGGAAACTTCTTCTGTTACATCAGTGTGTCCTTGAGATGGTTTAACACCTTTAGTTGATAAGTTCAAGGAGAGTGTTTCTACGTTCACTTAATATCTTTCAACTAGACTATCGATTAATGACATGAGTCGAGCGGAACACAACGAGCGAAGGTATGTTGGTGAACGTTTAGGTTTTCAACTGAACTGTAGTTTGTAATTAATTCGTTTCCGATAAAAAAAACGGAATAAAGAAGAAAGAGGGAGAGAAAGGAAAAGGTTTTTAAGAAGGAAGATGCATTTTGATGAAATTATATGTCTTCAAGTTGGAACTAATCCTTTCTGTGTTCAACTATAATTAATTCTTTTTTTTTAAGGTTATGCTCTATCTTTAATTAATTTAATTAACTGTGCAAAAATATTGCACAAATTTTTTCAATCAGCCTGGAACAAATATTTACATAATTAAATAGGGCATAAACTTATTTCACTTGTGCTATATGACTATTAGTTTTTGTTTTCCATTTATTCCTGAACAGTAAAATATTTTTATTTGGGATTTTTTCATACTTTTCTTATTATTTGACAGAAAATTCTGAAACTTTGCATGCTTTCTAGGTTATTTTTTTCTTGATTTTTAGTATAGTAAAAAAAAAGTCCACGGTTAATATATATAATATAACATTGTTAAATATATCACGAAATTGGTAAATACTAACTACCATATTTATTATTAAAAGGCAGAGAGAAATACGCATAACTATTCTCGGGAGAGTTATTCAAATTTAGGGGTGATCTTAAATAACTATTTATAAAATTTAAAAACCACCCCCCTCCCAACATCTTATCTTTAAAATGTGTAATAGACACATATGATTTGTGATACCTCAAATTAAAGCCATTAAAAATAATGAAACTATGTTGTAAGACAATAAAAATTGGTAAACGCATTCGTTCGCTACACTCGAAAATGTTATTTTTCTAGGTTATTATCTACAATTTTAAAGGTTGTCGCACTATAAATACAGTTTAGTTGATAGCACTTAGTCACTGACTTCTTATCATAAACTAATGAAATCGCACAAATAAAATTACTGTACCAGTTCTAACAACCTCGGTTATTGTTGGGGTAGTACAAGAAATAATATTTAGGTTAATTTTTAGAATTGAAAGTTCGGACTAAATGAAAAGACATTCTCAAAAATCAAGGAAAGGTAACACGAAAATATTGTAGACAAATTAAAATTTTCCTTTGTTCTAGTTTTATTGTCATGAAAACAATAAAACTTGTTCATTGCACGCTGTTGACTTTGTCCAATCTTAAATATTTAACTTTCTAATACTATTTTCAGAGTACAATAACCTATAAAAATAACATTTTTGAGCTTAGCAAATGAATGCGATGACCGATTTTTATATTCTTACAACAGAAATTCGTGGTTTTTAAAGTGCTTTAATTTGAGGTATCAAAGCCACATGTGTCCATTACACATTTTTGAGATGAGGTGGATGGTTAGGTTATTATGCATCACTTTCCTTCTTTAAAAGGAGTTAAAGTAAGTTTTCAAAAAATCACTCTGAATGTTATTAAAAACTAATGTTAATTGCCTAACCATCATTTTTGGACGGATAACTACAACTGGTAAGTTACGTTTGGGACCTTAAGGGGTACGTTTAATTATATCAATCTAACTTTTTCTTAGATTTCTCATGACCAACACTTACTCTCTTCCAATCCTTATCCTATTAGAATATTCAAGGCCTAGGAGTCTATATTTTATGTTCATTTCTTCCTTTTTGTATGAGACAATGATTACGGAGAGGTTTTTCAACTTTAAATAATAATGAAAAAAGCAAAACTATATTCAAATCTTCATCAATTTTGTTTCTTTGTTTTGCTTTTAAAAAATTTAGCAATTTTTAAATTAATAAATTCTGTTAACAATCACCTGTTATTGTACAAAATAAACGATATTATCAGTTAAAGTGATAAATAGGTCATTCATTAAATAACTCTTTTTAAACATCTTAACCTAACATAACGTAATCAAACCTAACCTAATCTAACCTTACTGTTTTGTATGTTCTAGGTATATCGCTTGTAACGATACTGAAAACATTTCATTATAACGTTGTAACACATTTCATTAAAAACCCATACCACAGTAGATATAAAAAGTATTTATATATTGTATCTCCACATAATATAATGTGTGCAATTTGAACAGTAAATAGAATTCACATTATACGTTAAGAGTTTTAAAAAGAAACAGAGAGAGAAAGGAAGTCTCTATGTTGAAGAGAAGAAAATTATTTGGCTCATTCTATTGAAAATATCAAAGAGGCGTCATTGATCCAAGAAGATTAAGTGTTTTAAAATTAAGTTTGTCTACAGTTGTTGACAAAGTGGCATTTTGTTCATTTAAATTAGTTTGCAAAACAGCTGATTTCTCAACAGTTTCACTTTGCCCACTACTTTGCACACTACTTTGCTCACTCCGAATGGCAACCGAACAAAACGAAATTTAGGTTAAGTTTATTTGAATTGATTTATAATTTTAGTTGCATGGTTCTTGGATTCCAAGTCACTTTGAATAATATTATATAGGATAATATGTTAATAATAATATTAAATATTACCTTTTAATGTTCCGTCTTGTGACTTTTTTGGTCGTTCGAATGTTACGACGCGTTTCGGGACCGCAATCCCATTGTCAAGTACACTTACACAAACACAATGAAACACATAACACGTTTAAAAAACACACAAAAACACCACAGTTACAACACTTTTAAAAAACTTAAAATTGTCCAGCACAATTAAGTTTTTTAAAAGTGTTGTAACTGTGGTGTTTTTGTGTGTTTTTTAAACGTGTTATGTGTTTCATTGTGTTTGTGTAAGTGTACTTGACAATGGGATTGCGGTCCCGAAACGCGTCGTAACATTCGAACGACCAAAAAAGTCACAAGACGGAACATTAAAAGGTAATATTTAATATTATTATTAACATATTATCCTATATAATATGATTTATAATATACAGGAAATGTCCCGTATGTATGTTAGATTAATTCTTACATGTAAAATAACATAAATAAACAATAAAACATCGTTTTAAAGTTGAAAAAGGAAGTAGTTATTCATAAAGATGATTGACAGTGTATGTACACGGAGAGTATTTTTCGTTTGCCGAGTTTTGAAGTTGGCAATCCCGTTTCCTCAACAATACACCTAAGTTATTTGTAATATTCATAAATAACCTCAGTTTTGACGTGAGGTTGAACACTATTGTATTAAATTAATGTTTTATTAAATTGTGTTACTGCTGGCTGAAGTATGTTTGTTATTTGTCACAAAATAACAACTGTAGACAAAGTATAATGTGCAATTCGTGAGCAAAGTGTCTTTTTTAAACTCAATAAAATTGACGCACTCGGCAAGCCTCGTGTGTCAACATTTTTTTCTCGTTTAAAAAAGTGCCACTTTGCTCACTAGTTGCACAAATAACTAATTTGTCTAGTGATAAAAAAAACAACTCAGTAGTAAAAAATATAATATGCTTAGAAGAATTCATGAGCGGAATACATAAATTCGTTTATCCCTCCATGGAATTAATTCAACGTATAAATTCTCCTTTCATCCAGATTATATGCAGCCAAAATTAACCAAAAAATTACAGCTCTCTTAAAAATTATTAAAGGACATAATTAAAAAATAAAAACTATAAACGAATGAATTTTTATTAACTTAAACAATATAAATACCATTTCTTAAATAAAATCCACCATTAACTTTGTATCATATTCACCCCCATCACTTATCCACTTCCACCACAAACATTTCATTAGTTTTAAGATATCACAATGTTTAGAATAAGTTTTTATACTTTTAATTTAAGTTGTGGACCCATCAGTGTTGTAAAAATGGCCAAGGGTTACTACTGGACTTCTGAACCCCGAGATTAAGACTATGCTAATTGAATAATTCTAAAATAATAATTTTAAATAAATAATCTTTTTAAAACACATTACATCTTGTACGATCTAATAGTATACACTTGATAACGATGATGGATTTATACTCTCGAAAAGTCGCTCTTTTGATTTTATATAAGTTAGACAATTAATGGTAAATGTCCCATTAATAATTCTCAGGTATCTTCCTGTGCACAGATTCTTCTTCGCCCCTCTTACCTATCTTCGAGTTTTCCTTTCTCCAAGTCCTATTTTAGGTCTTTTAGGACATAATCCAATACAATATATTTCCTTTCTGGGTTTTCCTCATGGCAATATAAGGTCTCCTGTTCCATCCTTCGAACACTTCCTTACATAATTAACTTCTTACTACGATCATGATAAATTATTGTATTTTTCTAATTAAAACTCAGTGGTTATTAAAAACAATATTTTCAACTGTATGTCTTTATAGAGAATGACATTAAAATATATATTTAATCACAAGTTAACAGCACTAGCAATCCATAATTGTGGACTTATATTTACAAACTCTAAACTAAATAGTTAGAGATAGTAAAGCAATCGATAGTTGAAAAGTCTTTTTCAGGTTATCCTTGCTGCTAATTAACTGAGATTAAACAAACAAACTTTGTTTAAACAGGAATTACAGACTCTCCAAAAAGAGGTCATAGCCTAACCCACTTTACTTATGTTGTAAGGTGAATCCAGTAATTAATGAAGCAGTGTTTTCTCTTTAATCTTCACGTCCATTAATCTATGTTTGTTGTTCAAAGTTTGAGTTTATAGGTTTTTATTTTCTCAAATGTATACAGTTTAGAAAAAGTTATGTAAATGTGAAAAAATTAACTAATAATTGCTGGAATTTTATTTTGAAATTTCCCGAATAAAAACAAAACAAAACAAAAATTGTGTATCTATCTTCTATTTATGCACTTTTATCGTGTTTTGTTTTGAACAGATAATTTTTGATTTGAGTAGATCATCATAATTTTCCAAATCGCTACACGAAATTTTTCATACACAAATAACGAAATTTTCTGCCACCGAATTGACTTTTTCTTAGTACTTAATTACATTTGTAAAACTCTGTTGACATATGAGCTCGAGATTAGCCCTTCAGTAGCTTTTACAGTTTGATTATTGTTAATGAGTATTATTTTTTTAATTGGGTTAAATAAATAAACTAACAAAACAGGAACTATTTGCCCCCTAAAATTCTATTTTCTGGATTATCTGTTAAGAAGTAAATTACAAATAGTACAACATTATAAAATAATTTATTCACCCATCCCCAAAACCAAACAAAAACCTTATAAAAATATAAAATCAAAATTTAAAGATGTCTTTCAAGTTAAACATTTTGTTTGCTAATTATTCCTGAACCTTAATATTTTCACTCCAGTCAATAATTTTCAAATTTCACTAAAATGTGAATTAAATCAATAAGTCTTTTATTGAAACATGCCCTGGGGCTGATTTTTTATTTTTGTTTTCTATCAATTACTCATAAACCAAATGTTTTAAAGAAATTGCAAATATTCAAATTTTATAGATCCTGCAATCCCAGGTCGCAACCGAGGGGACTGTGCCTCTGAACGCGTCACACATTTGAGGAAAATTTGTACAAAACCAATATAGTCGATATTGAGAAAATGTAAATTTTGTTTTTCAGTCATATGACAGTTATCCTAAATTCTAAATTAATAAACAAAAAAACGAGTGGAAATAAGACCAAAATCCTACTATACTATGAAACTATATCAAAATAAGTTCAAGAATTAGGGCTTAGTAGACGAGTCACAATTTCCAATCAAATTTTACGAGACATCAAAACCTATATTTTCGAGAAAAACTCGATCTATTAATTTTTATTCATCACATAACTTTTCTATACTACGTGAGACTTAATGTTAAACTACATGTAACTGACTTACAATACAATCACCCCCAGCGTGACAATCCCGACTACCTAGCTGGATCTACATCTTTCTTGAATTTAGTTTTTTCTCCTGTTATTCTGTGATGGTATTACTGAATTCAAACTGAATTGTAAGCGAGACCTACTTGATAGTAGTCTGAATAACCGTGAACAGCTGATCGGAACTGCAGCTATGTTGCGCAGACCACTGGGAGAAGTGAACAATCCGTACACGTAGGCAGACGTAGTGTCAGTGCCTGTCTCGTATTATTTTATTTTCGATATTACATCGTGGCTGTTTAATTAATCAAGGTCATGGGGTTCGGTGTTTTCCGGAGGCCATATCCCGTCGCTAAACACTACGTTAGCTAATAGCTAAATTCAGCTCATGTTTCAATTGGCAATTGTGTTGTGTGAGTGTTTAATTAATAATTAGCTTCGATTTGGTATTGTAATATTAATTAAATTATTTCCTTCAAAGCTGGGTACCCATTGGTGCAAAGGCAGATCTGGGTTAAGTGTTTAGAGCATAGTATATAGGTCAAAGGCAGTATCTTATTTCAAATTATAAAGCCTAAGTTAAGCTTATTGGTAACGATATCGTCACAAATTGGTATCCAGTAGTTACAATTTCTAGGTTAAATTCATGTACTCTTTAATTTAGTGATTATTTCATCTTTCCTATCAGCTCTCTCTTGATCAACTCTTGTTCTCTTCCAATTTTGGACACTATTAGGTTATTCAAGGACTAAAACTTTTTATTTTACGTTCGTTTCTATCCTTTTTAATTACCCAATATATGAAATGTAAAGTAAGTTTGATCGTACAAAATTTCGGTCTTCGTCTTTTGATTGATCTTCACTTTTCACGACATCAAGAAACTGAGAAAGTCCGTCCGTCGTCATTGGCGGTGGCGACTGTAGGTAAGATAGCGGCAACAAAACCAAACATAGAATCATGAAATTTAGTATAGAACCCTACTGAGATAATGAAACATCTAATTAAAAATATCAAACAGTTTTAAAATTTTAAACAGTTTTTTGTTTATATCTTGCATGTTATTGAAATTATAAAACACAACATTAGATACAAATTTTCATATTTCATTCAGCATTTAATTTAACCAATATTATGTCTCAATGATTACAAGTGAAGTTATAGTAAAAATGTAATTTCGAACATCATCTTACAATACAATGTGATTACAGTTATGACATCCAAGATTGTAAAGTCACCGACACGAGCGTATATAATGTAGACTTTTTAATATAAATACACTTCTACGAGGCTCGTTAGGGTCTAGACGACGTTAAGACACAATTATGAGGTTCCAAAAACCTGTTCTAAACAATCTTACCCTATTTGAAGAGACCCCTTGACTACCAATACAATTAAACAAGACACAACTTTTGAACATTTTGAAGATATGCTTATATTATATTGAATCATTGAGCTGGGTTAGTATCATCATGAACTCAATCAACAGAATGTAAATACGTTCATCTCAAAGTTGGTCATAGTAATTTCAATTAAACTTTTGTAAATGTAAAGGTAATGACAAAACAAACATACCAATCAAAAAAAGGAAATGAATGTTCACTACTAATTTCTAAATTATGAACTCTGACCGTAAATAAAACTCATTTGACTATTTAAATACATCACTCGACGGTTGTGGTCTTCTTTAATACATGGTTTCGATCACTAATGTTCAGGTTTTACGAATATTTCATTAAAATCTTAGTAACCTATTTGCCAACTTTACCAACCTCAATGTCGGTATAACTGGTTTTTTTTTTTTTTTTTTTTACTTATTCTCTAACGATTTAAATATTTTAAGTATATTTAACCGTTAATTATAATTATGTGTGTCAATAAACCTAAGTGGATTTTAAATTAAACAATCAATTTTCTACAAAGAATCTCCCTTAATCATAACTATATACAATAACGTAATTTTCTCCTAAACATCTGAAAATCTTATATTAAGGAAGAACAATGAATTGTGTTCAAATATGGGACAAAGCGGACCGTGCAAGATTGGAAAGGTCTTGTAAGAGAGAAATAAACAAATACTTAGTTAAAGATGAAGTTTGGATAAAGTACTTCCCTACAAAAAATATAATCAAATTTTATTTCATTGTAAATATTTTTACGTAACGATATTATTTTAATAGTTATTTTTATATTTTCTAAAATCGTCGACAAATTACAATTCACATCTACATTGAATGAAATTTACTATTCGTATTTCTTCTAATAAATACAAAACAAACTTTACACAAATTATCTCGCTTACTCATCATCAAAACCCAAATTTTAAAAAATACGATTTTTAATCGTCACCAAAAATGTTAGTTCAGTCAAAAAGTAAGAAAGGTTAAAATTAGTACATTGTTCCGCTTTTCCCAGTTAATCTCACCTTTTATTGACGCGACCCCAAAATTTTATTAGTGAAAAAGAATAAAATAACAAATTTTATTAAAACCAATTAGGGTGTTTGGACTGTAGATTATTGTACATGTGGCGGATGACAGAGCGACATGATTCCAAAATCCACCGTTTTAGACACAAGAAACGGATCGGATAAATCAGCCAAAAATTCGACTATCGAATTTTAACTAATTACATAACTTTATTATGTACATGGAAAAAATAAAATATACGATAATAGAGATATACTGAAATAAATATACGAATCTCACGCGTTACGGTCGTAAACACTAAATTCCCTAATATTTCTGGGTTCTTGAATGATTTTCATACAAATATAAAGAATCTTATATAATGAAAACCACAATAAAATAGTACCAAAAAATTCAGATATATTTACTTCTTTTGAATATCCGCTTTTTGAGTTATCACTTTTTAAAACCCTTTTTTCCATCGTTGGACGAAGATTTGCAGCAGAAAATTTGCTATTGCGGAACTTGTTGCGCCATTTTGAAACTCACCGAACGGTTTCTGGTTAACAAACTCATGTGACGATTTAGAAAAAATAAATCGAAAAAATTAATAAAAAAATACAAACTCTAGAGTGGTACAGAGTAGTGATGTGTGAGTTCGAATTAAAATACTCGGTGATTCCGAGTATTAAAATCCTGGGAAGAGTCCGAATATTAAAATCCTCGGTTTCGTATTAAAATACTCGGACAAAATCCTCGTAACTAGGAACAAGGAGGAGGTAATGTGCGAGTACTGCGAGTATCCTCGGTGTGCGAGTATCCTCGGACAACGATATTCGTTAGTGTTGTGTCAATTCCAAACAAAATACTCGGTGTTTCTACTTTGGTTACATTAGTTTCTAAGCTGATTTTCACTACACATTAATTAAAAATTACGATTTTGAGTTATAATGATTTAGATTCGGTAACAAGTTCAATTTAAAATAACAATAATATTCATTTATTTTAACATTAACAAAAAGTAAATTAAATTATTATTTAATTGTTAATACTTATATATTAAATAACTATTTATAGGTTACCATCTTTATAAAAAATATAGTAAATTAACTTATTGTAAATAATAACTAAATTATTAATGTTGGTAATAATTGTACATACGTTTAATTACTGAATTTGTGTCGAGGCAGGATAACATTTAATTACGTATTACAAGTGTCAATCACATATTGTTAAAAAAAAATAAATACTTGGTGGATCAGTCTAACAGATAGAAATATAACACACACACACACACACACACACACACACACACACACACACACACACACACACACATAATGCGCATAATCATTCTGCGCAGATACTCGATGTCGAACTAATAATACGAGTATTGAAATCATTCGAAGCCGAGTATTGCGAGTATCTATTTCACCCGAGTATCAACATCGCTAGTACAGAGTGGGATCAATTTGAAGAAAAATGATCTCAAATAAAAGATCTGCGTACCTCATGGGAATCATTGCAACAGTTATATTTTCTACATTATAATCTTGCTTTTGATGGGTGCCATCATGGCACTTATCCAGCCTCTTCAATCAATGCAATCGTAATTCAACCAGAACCTGTAAATCTGATTCTCTAAAGTATTTCCTTGTAGGAAATGTTAAATTGTATTTGTGGATCAAGGGTTTTATCCAGTAGTTTAAGGTTGTTTTCTTAACCTCGCAAATATATATATCACTACGTTCTTGACTTCTGCATGCCCTTACGGTCCTCGTAGATTCGTATTTATTAAAAAACCTCTACTCGCTTCGCTCTTACCAATATTTAAGCCTAAACGAACTACAAAGCTGTACTATATGACTAGTCTATATGAAGCTGTATATATACACTAGTCTCGATGAATATATTTTACAATAACCACACTATTTGTCGTCGTAGGGAAGTTGGTTTGGTACCACTACATACAGAATTTAAATCAGCAAATTTTTATCTAATTTAGTGTTATAAGTTGAATAATACAAGAGCCACCATTTTCACATTAATTCTTTTTCCTATTTGAGCTCCAATATAGGTCTCCAATATCAAAATAATTAATCCTATCTTAATTTTGTATTGCCGCTATCGTGCTTACGTACAACAACAACAACAACTACATATGGAAATGTTATCGTAAAAACGTGAATATCAGACCAAAAAAGAAGATCGTTATTTTTTGACGACTACCAAAATTATCCTTTTACTTCAAAAAAGGACAATTAATTAAATGTTGTGTAAAGTGAACTGGAGACAGCGTTCATTATTTCAAATAAGACGACACGACGTTATTATTGCGAAGGAAACGGTTTTGGAAGGAAATCACCCAATATTGTTTTAAGACATTGCGGCGCTCTCTAGGGAGATGGAGGGGAAGAGTCGCCGGCGGGCAGTGATCAACTAATATCCATCTTCAAACAGAATCCTAAACAAATATAGAGACAATCTTTAATGAAAATTTGTGAAATCATTGTCGGTAGTTGAACAATCAGTTCTCTGAAAATATTTATTAAAATAAATGTTAGAAAAACGATTGCTTGAACTTTCTCGAACATTCCGAAAAACTAAATGAAAACTAACCAAAACTAATCGTCACAAAAAAATTTGAGTTGTGAATCAAAAAGTAAAAAAATAAAAAAACACAGTGGGCGAATTTTTTATATATTTAAATAAGGGCTCAAAGCTAATAAGGCCTCAAACCTCAACGTACATCGTATTTCATAAAATCAAGCTTTCCTTTTTTTCCCAATGACTAATGAACTGTCATAAATTGCTACTTGCAATTTTGTACACAGGTTTTACTTATTCATTTTTACTGCTCACCAAAATTTTAACTTTAAAGGCAATTTTGACAAAGTACACATTTTATAATAATCTCATTGCCAATATTTTTGTTATTGTGAAGAAAAACAAGTCCAGAGAAATGGTCAAAACATGTACACGTAGCCTACTAATTTTCATTAATATCTTTATGGGGTGGAAATGTATCACGAAACAATTACATTTTTGTAAAAATCGAGGGCGATTGAGAGTAGTTTCTGACCTACATATTTTAATATTATTTAGTAGAATAGTCAGATTTTGATATTTAGGTATTTCTAAAAGTTGAGTTCGTATTAGCCCAATATCTCAAAATTTGTAAAACTTTTTTATAAAAATTAGTATATTTAGCTGTCTAAGTCGCTTAATATGGATTTAACATCAATAATTGAAAATTTATTTATTGGCTACAACAATTGGGTACAAATTATTTAATGATATTTACCAATGGGGATGCTTCCATGTAATTTGTCAGAATCAATGTAAACTTTAATGTAACTATTAAAGTAAATAATACAAATGTATTTAAAAAATACATTTAGAAACAATCATTAAAGAGTAATAATACTCGTAGAGTTACTGCATCTGACGCACCATTCGATTATAAACTAACTAATACATACTCCATTGAGGATGTGGTTTTCTAACCTCGCGCGAACTCTCAGTATTTTACAAAGTGATAATACACAAGTGATGACGAAGATTGATTATTTGGTATCTTAGCTTTTGTCCTTAAATCATTGTAAAATTGATTGTACATTACAAAAGTAATAGGAAACATCGGTAAATTTAACAGTTCACTCATATTGATGAGTAAAAGGCGATATTTTTAAAGGAAGGTCTAAGCTTATTTTGCCTAATTTAGTTCAAAAATTAAAAACAGTTGGCGAGATAGTGTTAGGCTCAGGAAGGCCGTTTCACAATTTGATATGTTTAGGCTTTCATAATGGTAATTTCCTGTTCAAAATAGATAATCCAGATCATAATTATGCTATTATTCACAAGACATGGGTATTTTAGGTTTCCCCCAAAAGATGAGTTAGCAGTCCTGAATTAAACGTACTGAGATTTCTTGAAAAACGATACCAATAACACCTTTTTTCTGGTGCTCCAGGTGGGCGGCCGAGAGACGTGCTCTGGAAGTGGAGATAGAACCTATAACACTTGACACGGTAGTGTAAACAATGATCCTAACCAGGGAACAGTAGAAAAAGGTGGCAGTATTTGCCGAGAACGTACTACAACAAAAGAAGAACCAATAAGACCAGAGATGTAATTGTCCTAGGCAGAGCGACACCTTGTATGAGAGTGGGCCATCGCCTGTTAAAAGAGTGATTATTTTTAATCTTTGGTAAAAATTTCACTTACACCATAAGGTTTCGTGCAGAAGACGCCCGAGTTGAGCCTTTTGAAGGTTTTTCCATTCTCGAAAAGAAAATCAATATTTGAACTTTACTATTTTAGGCATACCAATAATTTTTCATCCTAAGATTTATAGATTCCACTTGCGACTGGTATTTTACCTAAGTACACATTTCTAAACACCTCAAGAAACTTATATTATCTTACAGGTATATCAAGATGAAATATTCCCTCCTCTTTTGTTCTATCAGCATTTCTTTTCATCACTTAAACTCGATGTATTTTCTTTCCACTATTAATGCAATGATCATTAGCAAGTCTTGTCAGTTGAAGGAAATAAGAAACACTGTATTCAGGAAGGAAATTTATAAGAGAAATTGTGTGGCATTAACTTCTACTGCTTTGATTAAGCTGTTTTTATTATAAAACAGAACAGTGCACTCTATTTGTCTGAATTGTTTGACTTTTATTGTAGTTTTAATGAAAGATGTATCTCTCTACGACAACTGTATTGATGATGATTACTCTCTGTTTGGGAATAATTTTATCCACAAACGAATATTTTTCAAAATAAACTGTCCATAATTTTTATGACACATGAATACACAAAAGCAAATATCTCTCAAGTTTACAACTTAGGGAATAAGACTAAAGCTTAGACAGTCTTTAAATTATCATTAACGTTTGTAAAGTCGAATGTAGACTTGAAAGGTACAAATCAAAACAGAATTGATTGCCATTTCTATAAATTAAACATGGACGTCGTTTAAACGACTACAAAAATGTAGCTAAAAGTATGAGAATTAATGCTGAAACCACAGGTAAAATAAAATTAGTAAAGAAATAAACTAAATAATCAGGGGGTTTTCAGTATGTCAACTAAAAAGAATGTATGGCAACTTCTGATAATTTTTTTAATATAGGTTATAAACCGTAAAATAAGGGGGTAACGCTTCATTTAACGACCACAAATATTTTGAACCAAAATTTGAACACATTCTTTCGTGCTGTGGAGTACTTCAAAGGCGTCAGAGAAAAGTCATTTAAAAAACCCACATTTTTCTACCCTAAGAATGTAATTTCTTTATCGGTTTTCGATTCATCTCATAAAAACACATAATCGAAAATTTCCTAATTAGCGGTAAAACCTGGAGTGTTTTGTTTATTTTCGTTATCCTATCCCTAAGTATAATTTATGATAGATGTCCCAGATTTTACTAAACGAAAATTGAAAGAAAACCTCATCGAATAGTTGAGCCACTGAGTCCAATCAATATAGGATGAAGCATTTGTTTTCTGTTAAATTCTAGATTTAATGGTTTTTATCGTTTAAAGGATGTAGAATAATATTTACTAATACTGCGATCCCATTGAATGCTAAACCACACTCACAATATAATAAGCAAGTCACGAAATCATTTAACTGTTATTACTATCAGTGGTGTTTTTTTCAAATGTACAGTAGCTAAATTTTAATTTACTAAATTAAATAATATTTCAAATGAAAAATATACGACATAGACTAGGAATAATTGAACCATTTTTTACGCCCCAAAGCTCTACCAACTGATCTATCCTTAGTCGCTTCCTAGTATAGAGCGTATTTTTTTTACCTTTTGCTGCAATTTTTGAGGTATTATTTATTGTTACTTCTTGATTGTGTGTTACATTTCACGTGGAGTTTACTAGAGTTATTTGTGGATTAAAACGAAAAATCCTACTGTCAGAAACGCTATAACAAAAGAGAGCTTAAATAAATACAAGAGTTGAACAAAGGAGAAAGATGAAAGAGAGTAATGTAACCAAAGACTAGACAGGAAAGTTCTAGATCTAATAACTCCGGGATTGCCACAACCATACTCACTATAAGTGAATCTCGTTTGGTTTTACAAAAACGTATTAAAACTACCAAAGAGCTAACCGACTGTTCTCTCTACCTCTAGCTCATTAAAGTACATATTTCACTACTTTTATAAACTCTTGTACTGTAAATTCTTGTACAATTGAACTGGAAGAAGCGTTGATAGCGAAAATGTTGTTAGCAACAATACAGAGTGAATTATTCTCTTCGGATTAATTACGTTTCTGTAGAAAACAACGATTAGTCGCTATTCATATTATGAACTGAACTAAAGGAATTCAAATTTATTTTCTAACTACATATACGGGGTGATTTATTAACAGCCCCTTCACTATACATATATTTTCTCACACTTTTGTTTAACGTACATTGATTATAAACTTCAATACTCTTAGGAGCTGACTAAAAGTGAGTAGGTTTAATAAACGAATTTGTGACTGATTGTCTTAAAGTTTTATTTTAATTATAAAAAGCCAATTGATTTTTATTTATATATAAATAAAAACTGTTATTGTACAGTTTGCTGGAGGTGTGCGAATGAATAATGATCTAGAAACAAAACGATTTCTTGCACTAGGACGAGTGAAATAGTAAATTGGCAGGAGAAATGAGATTTGGAGATTATTCCCGAGCTTTCGAATATTCTAATCGCTTCAGTGTCGGAAGAGAACAAGAGTTGGTCAAGAGAAACATGATAGTAAAAAGAGAGCCGTAGCGAAAGATTACATGAAAAATTATATATCCAGTTTGTATACCTCGGGATTGCTATAAGTAAACCACTGAGGGTTAAGATTGCAATATAAATCTTAAAATGATTTAAAAGTAGCTGCAAGTAGCCATTTTGAAACATTAAATTGTATTTGCATTTAAACCAATCATAGCGATTTATTATTCCACTAAATGTTTAGACTTGTTCACTGTATACACGTCAAAAACACAATTTTATCCTGCAATGAACAATGTTGCGTTAATAAAATTTAGAATATCTCTTTAATGAAACTATTTCAAAGTTCTGCAATTGGACAAATTGTAACCAAATCATGCAAATTTTACTTCCAATTCCCGGTTACAATTCCTAATGACAAATCTACATATCCAACGCGACGTGAGGGTTGTGTGTTCCCACAGGATCTACCTTGCTAATTAGTTTTACTCCATACAGACAAAGCGTGAGGGACTTGACATTTATTCAATAGACTCAACTTATTATTTTATAAATACGTCAATTTAGTTTTAAATTTGTTAGAATATATTTTTAGTTACTAATTACTCCCAAAACTTTTAAGAGGTTATTTTTTTGTTATTTAAAAAAAAAATATTTATTTATTAATATTTATTTATTCATTTTTTGTTATTAGTTTATTTCTTTCATTTTATTTTTTCAATATTTTTATTTTTCCAGTAAGTAATGATGATAAAAAGAAAGCAAACTAAACGATACAAAAGCGCAAAACAAGTTTATGCTAAAATTTAAATACTGGGTCCATGGTTTATTTTCATTTTTGACAGCCGACTACTGAATTGATATTTTTGGTGACGCTTAGTTTTCTTTCTTTTTATTTGCTTTTAGGGATGGTGAGCATCAATGTTTTTTTTCTATATTTTGCTACAAACAAAAATAAAATTAGTCTTTTGTTTTTATTCTACAAAGAAAGAACATTTACATAAATAATCACTTGAAGCACTTTAGAGTATTATTATAATTACATTTCGTTATCCTTCTGCAAACATCCCAGTAAATTAACTATGAATGCTACAACATTTTACTTAAAACAAGTTAACTTAAATTACAGACGTTGCTTAGTATTTATTCGTCTACTAAATAATGATTTATTTATAAATTACACTAACTTTCTCACATAAGCACACACAAAAGCAATCTTCAAACTAAAAATATAAACTTAAAATATTCAAATATAACTTGAAATATTCTGTATTTGGCGAAATGTAAAGTTTTATGACCTATATTGATGGCTAAATTACACGTTTATAAAACGTAAACAAAACGTAGTATAAATAAAGTTATATGATTAGTCAAAAAATCTATTTAATTTTATTTTGCAAATATATCCCTTTTGAAGATCACATAGTCTATTTTTGCCTATACCCAATTAGATGCCTAAATCCGTGATTCCCTAGTATTCCCCTCCATTTTAGCGTGTCTAGCTTTGATGGTTTATTTTAATAAATAGTTAATTACCGTAATCTGAGTAAATACTAAATGTTTTACTCACACAACTCTGTCACTAGTTAAAACAAGGGCTCAAGTTAGCCATTAGATATTCTCAACTCATCTCGTTTTTAATCAATTTAACTAATCCGAATAAGGAATTAGATCTTTGTAAAAAAAAAAAAAAAATTTTAAACACGGAATCTCATCGCCCCAATCATGGTGTAATTTTGAATATAGTTATTTTAATAAAAATTAATATGATACACCACGACTCAATGTTTATAAATTATTCTACTTCCGTCGTAATCCGATACATAGCGCACAGACCAAGTTCCGGTCAACTGTTTCCTACCACAAGGCAAATCGCACCATCCTCAAGGTAGGTCCAGTTCAACTTCAGGTAATAAAATGTTGCCGTCAAAAGTGCAATATTTAACATTATTCTTACAGGAGAAAATTTCCATATGGAGGAAATACTACAACGTAGATGAAAAATACGTTTCCTATTTTCAAAAATTAAATTGGAATCGCTTTCTCAAATTTTGAAAGTCCACGAAAAAAGTATGTTCCCCATTTGAGATGTTACATTGATGGTTTAGAATCAGTTATTCCTAAACTTTATTTTACCACCCTACACATAAAACAAACATATTCTGCATATTATTATGATCAAGACTGCAGTATTTTAGACTGTGATGGAATGCTGCTCTCTAGTGGGCCAAGAAAGAAGAACAATGAAAATTATTTAAAAATAATTTACGCAAAAAATCAATCAATCAAAAATATTGCTTTCACTATCAACTTCCGACAGACGAGTACCTTGTGAGAGTCCAGCTGGTTCGTGGAATGCATGACCGGTAAGATATTCCTTGTGTCGTATATTTTATAATTATTTATTTACCTTCATTATGTAAATAAATATTGCACTTACTTTCTGACATACCCGAATAATGTTCACCTCTATTTTCCGAAGAATGTCTCGGATCCTAGCTTATGAATTTTATTTTAATGTTTTGAAAAATATTTATTCATCTAAGAGAGCCTACAGTATAACTAACTGTATAGTTATAGTTATAGTTTGATTGGTGTAGCTCGTGTATCACTGAAGAGGACGACCTTGTCGTTGAAATGGGTCTGATACTTGGGCGTATTTTTTGTGAGAATTTTGTTCTGTGTGGTTGTTATACTGTATAATTTTTCTCATAAGTCAAGCTCAACATTTAATATATCTATCTATCCATCTATCTATATATTTATCTATCTATCTAGTTATAGTTAACTATGTATAGTTATAGTTTGATTGGTATAGCTCGTGTATCACTGAAGAGGACGACCTTGTCGTGGAAACGCGTCTGATACTTGGGCGTATTTTTTGTGAGAATTTTGTTCTGTGTGGTTGTTATACTGTATAATTTTTCTTATAAGTCAAGCTCAACATTTAATATATCTATCTATCCATCTATCTATATATTTATCTATCTACCTAGTTATAGTTAACTATGTATAGTTATAGTTTGATTGGTGTAGCTCGTGTATCACTGAAGAGGACGACCTTGTCGTGGAAATGCGTCTGATACTTGGGCGTATTTTTTGTGAGAATTGTGTTCTGTGTGTTTGTTATACTGTATATTTTTTTTTCATAAGTCAAGCTCAACATTTAATATAAGAGAGCCTAGATAGTTTGCTTATCTTGTGCGAAAATCTCGTCCTAAAATGTTAATTGTTGTGACTTAATGCTTCTTTCGGAGTAGTCACGATGTGCAATAATAATTTGGAAGCAACTACAGTAATAAAAAAATTAATAAATTTTTTAAATTAAATTTTTTAAAATTTTAATTCTTAAAGTCATATTTCTGTAAGAAATACCCATTTACTTTTAATTTTTAAAATAAATCATTGGAATATGTTATTAACATTCTACCTGAATACATTACAACCATGAGGGGCTCACTTTTAATGAAAACAAACGTAGTAATACCTAGAGAACTAACTTAATCTACACATTTTTTCATGAAGTCTTGTATTAGATCCCTCTCCATCATATTAATTTTATATCTTGTTCTTTCCCCGAACTTGACGATATTAGAATATTAGAGGTATAGGGGGGTATTTATATTTAGTTCTATTGTTCTTTTATTTAAAGATGATGATGACCAACAGGTTTTTCTTCTTTAAATACTAAAAAAATAATTACATTTGAAACATTTTTTTACTTTAATTTATTTAAGTCTAGCTGTTTGTATATGTTTGTAGAGACATAATAGGAGAGATGAAGGAGAATGATCTAAGACTACAAAAAGGAGTAAATCTATCTAGGAAACATGAGGAGCACATCTACCGTTCGGCGAGTTGAAAACGACTTATTCAATTGTCTCTCCGGAAATCCTTCTAATATTTGTTAACGATAAAACTTAATTGTTAGTCTTGAAACACTTTTTACTATTTGAAAACTTTTAAATACCATTTACTATTATCAGTTAGGAAAATTCACCAATACAGCCCTAAAATTATTCTGGAAATACCAACTCTGAAACAACCTTTTCTATTCATCAGTTGTGGAACTCTCTGGACTGTCTAGAATTTTCAGAGTTAAAACACTCTCTGAAAATCTCCCTTCATATTTATTTTTATTGAGAATAAAATTATTTTTACTGTATATAAATGACCTGACAAAATTACTGCTAAAATGGTTCAATTTATGTAATTTTCATGCGCAATATTACAATACAATAGAATTACTTTTCAAAACGATATTATGCAATTAGAGAATTACAATGTATAATGTTCAATGAATTCTTCTTTGTTTAAGTTTAACATTTTCTCCTCTTTCTCTCCTCTTTATTACACATTCAACCTTGACTTTAAGACGACAATTGCAGAACGAAACAACTGACATAATAAAAGCTTAACTAAGCATTATGCAAATCAGATTCTGTTATAGTGCTTTGTTAGAGGTATGCAGTGGAATAGTTGGAGTTTTATAGAAAAGAACATGTTAATAAAATGTTTTAATGTCCATCTGTCTGTAGATAGAGTAACGCTAAGCTATAACGTGATGTAATCAGTATCCTGATTATATTGTTTCTTAGGTATTGTTTGATTGGATAATTTAGTGTTTTGATGTACTTCTGAATTTTTATGTTTCAAATTTATTAACGAATTTTCACTCAAATTAAATTACTGTTCTCTTTCAAGACATCTTCCACGCTGGACACTATGTTAAATTCTTTCGTACTTCTAATTAGAAGTTTTGTTTTCTTTATTTTTGGTTTAAACAACAATATATATGCAGAGTGTAACAGTTCACCAGCGTGGAGCTGAAATGAGCGAACGATTCAATACACTGGTCTAATTGAAACCAGACAAAATAAATTATTATTTTTAAGAATAATAACGACTAATGTAAATTAATTTTTTTTAATGCTTCCCATTCATAAACAAACGAAAAAACAATAAAAATGTTAAATTAAATGATTAGCTGCCATTTTGAAACGGTTGGAAATATGAACAAACTTGAATTACAAATAATGTTCAATTTTGCAAGTCCTTTAATTTGATATACCACACGACCTATCTTGCTATTTTAAATTATTAAGATGCGCTTTTTCATTTAACCAACTTTTTTAAATTTTGAAAACTTATAAATATAATCATATTGCATATCGATAGAAAGGGGGTATCTCATCAGTAATATTTGATAAACGTTTAGTTACTAAGAAGTAAATAAAATTTAAAATATCAAATTTGTTTACGTTAAGACCGCCATCTTGAAACGGAACAAAATAAGTCTTTTTATTTCAAAATGTTTACTTTTAAAAAACATTTTTAATGAAGATGCTTGAACTATGTTTCTTTTTTAAATTTACTTCTAAAACTACCCCTACCTCTAAAAGTAGGACCCTGAGTTTTGAAACAAAATATGTTTCCGAGCTTCTCCAGGTGCGAAACCAAGTTTCTAAACTGATTCGTTAGCTAGCTATATCAAGTGTCCTAAAAGTCCCCCCCCACTATTATTTTTTTATAAATGGAAATAGACAGATTTGCTTTGAGAAAAGTTTAGATAACCAAAGGAGGAGTTTTTTGAAGTATCAAAATTTTCAACCCTTACCCCCAAAATGGGGTAGTTTGGGGGTAAGCCAATAATTTTAAATAGGAACCTCTATTGAGTGATACTTCATTTTAAAGGCCATTAAAAAATAAGAACAATGGCGCAAACTAGAGGTCTGTAAGTTCATCCTATCCAACATAGCGACCAATCGAATTGTGAATGTTAACCTACAAACTCCAGTTGTTTTTATTACATTACAAACTATGTAATGTTACTATTACTATGTAAACACTTACTATGTTAGTAAAATGATGGTAAGATCCTTAACTTGTTTTTTTAGCTCAGATTAAGTTCTTGATATGGCTACCATTTACTTTTTGGCAGAAATCGATTCTGGACTCAAAAGCTTGTTGTACGTTTCGTAACATTTCCGGTGTTATTATTAACGTAAAATTCACAATTCGATTGGTCGATATGTTGGGTTGGATGAACTTAGAGACCTCTAGTTTGCGCCATTATTCTAATAGTTTAATGGCCTTTAAAATGAGGTATCACTCAATAGGGGTTGCTATTTAAAATTCTTGACTTACTCCCAAACTACCCTATTTTGGGGGGGGGGGGGGTAAAGGTTGAAAATTTTGATACTTCAAAAAACTCCTCCTTTGGTTATCTAAACTTTCCCCAAAGCAAATCTGACTATTTCAATTCATAAAAAAAATAATAGGGGGTGGGACTTTTAGGACACTTAGGTATATCCCGCAAGGATGATGGTCTGTATTACTACCACAATACGTGCTTCAAACTATTTTATTGTGTTTTCTGTAGTGTAATTAATTGTACAAATACTTTTTTTCACCCTATATTACACCCTTATTGATTACTGCCCCCCTTAATTATCTATGAAGTTGTAATTCAGGAAGGAATAATAACTAAATAAATACAAATATTATATCTATTTACTCCCCCACCCCCACCCTTAAAAGCGTTCTCTTCATCATACCTGTATTGCTTTACGACGTGTAATTAATTTGTCCCGTATTTCCTGCGGGAACGCACGCTACTGGTCGTATATTCCCCCTTCCTCCACGGTGTCGCGCTATTTATGTAAATTTGTCATTACGGTTGTCCGATTGTAACCGGGAATTGGAAGTGAAATTTGCATGTTTTTATTGTATTTTGTCCGATCGCTGTACTCTTGGACAGATTAATGAGTTCCTCCGGGGCCTTGAGTTATTACGCGGCAGGGTCAATGCACGATTAATGGATGAACATGTGGAGTTGTGTACAGGTGATTTGGTTTACTGCGAGAGTGTTTACGCAAATGAAACTGACTATAAAGGGTGGTTCAGAGATTAGTGGCTATGATTGTTTTAGTTTACTGTTAACCCCCTCCCCCTCCTGTTTTTGTTAATTATTGGATTAAAAATCGAAAATATGGGAATCTTAGTTTGGATAGAGACTTTAAATTTTGCCATGTAACTTCTTTTTACTCCCGTTCCTCTTTCTGAGGAGAACTAAATCTCAACTCATACATCAAAATGGTAAGGGGAGTTGTGTAATTTTAAATATCTTAATGAATAGGAAAAAATGTCGGGGGAATATGTAATTTTGATTATATTCAATTGAAATTGGAGGCCGCTAAAATTTTAAAAACTGAAACATTTCTACACAACACTAGACAGCCTACATATATAAGTTTCTAGTAAAATGTTTAGTGATTGAAGACTTTTTACCATGTTTTAGGGCTGAAAAAGTTGTTAGTATTTTTCTATAGTGGACTTTTGGTTAAGGAATTCTAGAGAAAATTTAAGATCTGACGAATAGCAGTTAGCCTCGACATCAGCAGCTCAATAATTAATACACACATAATTATGAATATCGTTTTTTTAGTGACGATAAAAACTTATTGAATATCAGAAATTTTCAATAGAAAATTACCAAATGGTGTTCAAGTTTACATCTTAAAAAATTTTACACTTTAGAAAAACAAGAGTTCGAAGAAACAAGAGCCTCGTCGTTATCAAGTTGTTCACCGTTACATCCACTCGTGTCTCTTAAAGCTTATGCATATATCTCTAGACCAAAACGAAATCATCTCTAATCAATCTTGTCCTTAACCGCATCACTTCGGAAATAACGTCAGGCAATATACAGGAAACGAGATTCGTAATTATCGAGTAGGTCGGTCAATTCAAAATTAGACCCTACAACGAAATGAAATGATATCCAGACGATGAGTTTTTTGTGGTCGCAACAGATGTTATACCCAAGCGTCAAACCACGGGCTGACAGATGAGCACTCTATGATTAAAATCTTTGATTAGTTCCAGCACCCGCAACAATCACGGAGCAATTTTAGAGAAAGTAAATAAAATCAAAGGCAAAACTGTTATTAGCGTTTCGAACCCAGTAGTAATCTTTTAATTCAGTGTTTGGATTGTCCATGCAACCTTGGTAATATAATATCCAGCTCGGTGAGTTTTGGTGACCAAAAAAAATTGCATTTTAATTTGTATTCCTTTTCAAAGAACAGTCTTGTGAAATCATCTCAATAAGATATATTTATACAGTCTCATATGTAATTAGTAAAAAAAAGTAATTTTGTTTTTTCTAAAGAAGTTTTTTGAAAGAATAATTATTGTCCAACTATTTGTTGGAACCACAAATTTCGAACCACAGAAATTAAGTCTGTGCCCTAATTCGTGAAAATATTTTCATAAATATTATGTGACGACATATTTTGATGTCCAATTTACAGGCAACTATAAAAGCTGAAACCACACTAGGAGATAGAACTATTCGAGTTATTACTGATAAGGGATGTTCACAGGGAGGGGTATTCTCACCCTTAAGTGGAGCCTGCTCGTAGACGAGTTACTTGAGCAATTAACTGAAAGCGTTAACTTCTTAGCTTATGCCGATGTCTTCGTCTATATGACCAGGGGGGAACTTTAAAGCACCCTTTGTAAATTGCTCCTCTCGTACAAAAAAAATTGTTTTTGAAGTGGCGTCTTTCTGTTATTACAATTACACGCGTTTGCGCAGTACTGAGATTGAAGGTCAAGTACCAAGAGATACTAAAGTCTTGAGAAATTTTATCAAGATAACTTTAAAAAAAAGAAAGGAGCTTCTAGAGCAACAAGAAAGGACTCTGAGTAAGTGGTTCAATAGAAAAGTATTCAGAAAAATCAAGCCAAGAAAGTTATTAGGATTACGAGAAATGTGAAGTTACTTATCTTTACTGATATGGAAACCGATAACAACAGAAACCTCAGACAAGTTATATAATATAAACTAAAGGATAACACTAGGAGGAGGTCGATAGGGTCTGTAAGTAAGAGACATGGAAGTAAGCCTTACGAAATACGAAGTGTATGAGGCATTGATGCTGGTGGTTAGAGAAGTGGTAAACGAGATCAGAGTTGTAAACCAACAAGAGGTGGCATTCCAACAGTTAAGGTTAGTACAATGACAGAGAATAAATACGTTACAATAGGGAGGTCAGCGTTATCTCTTATCGTTGAGAGGTAGGTATCATTACAAGCAGAATTGAAATCTACAAATTGTTATAATTTGAATAACACATGATATATGAATGAAACACTGTTTAAAATGGTCACCACTTTGTCATTTTAAATTCTATATGAAATATCACAATCGAACTTGCACAGAGACAACAACAACGGACGGCACGTCGAAAACTAGTTTTTCGGGTTCCTAAGGTCATTACATTAAAATGAGTCAAAAAATGGAGCTCAAAAATTTTAAAATTGTTAACCTATACCTTGTATTCTGGTTAATATTTATTTTGATAAGTTAAACACTTCCACCGTAGTCAATAAAGAACTCTTATTGTACAAACAAACAAATATTTGTTTTGTTTAATCTCTATTTACTTCCAATACAACTGCGTGACAGTTGTGCCAACATTTGCATAGAAATTAGAATAGATATGGATTTATTTATCTAATTTAACTTTACAACGACAATGATTGTTTCATTCTGCTTACATGTTGATTGCATGACATTTGTATTACAGATCCAATTATTACAAGTGTCGAGACGCCAGACTGAAATGTTTACTTACTCGCTGGCATAATTTGGAACATTTTATATCATCAACTTGTACCTAATACAACCAAAAACTATATGAAAGATTTATTGACAGATTATTATAAAAACTAAAACATGTTACCCAGTATACGAAGTAAAGGGTAAGTTTGGTAAACGTAAATAAAATTACCCCCGTTTTGACTAATATTCACTTTAATGGCCTCAGGAAAATAGAAAAGCATCTGAACGTGAACAAGATGGCATCCACATAGTATGGTAACATTTAATATGTAATAGAAGAACTCGTATATAACTATTGAAATTCAAATTCAATTTAAACCTTATATAATTTAATATATCTAAAAATAAACGATGTAATAATCCAATTCATCAGTATTCTAATAATTGAACACTTCATAGTATATTGAACTCAATAAGAAGGAGTTTGCATTTTATTTGACATCCTTTCAAACATCGCGAGGTCAGAAACCTAACCTACTTGACTAAGACAGAGAAACCAAATAAAGAATCGAAATTACCTCAAAATTTAATGGAATCAAGGAAGGATTTGCCGTCAAAAGAAAAACTCAAAAAATCAGAAGAGAAGGTGACAAAACTGGCGGATATTCAATTAACAGAAACCAAAGCATCAACAATCAATATCTCAGGAGAATAAATAATGAGTGTTTTATAAAATAAGGCAGTGTTAATATTGTGTAAATATGTATAAAGGTGAATATTTTGAATAAAGTGTATAATGCAGGAATCTACAACCTAAGTTAGAATTCATGTAACGACAGTGTTGTGAAATAAAACACAACACAATGTGAATCAAACTTACTGTGAATAAAATCTTCATCTTAAATCTGCTTAGACAGATTTCTAAGAAGTTTAACTTATTAAAATTGTTCGACTCAAGTCTAAAATCAAACAGAACTTCATTGTTTAAAGATTTTGAATCTAGTTTTTATGTTATTCTAGATTAAACATTAAATCCATAAGAATTTTGCTTTTGAGAGTCGTCTAAGGGAGAATTATTAAAAAGACCCGATATAAATTCCGAGACACTGAACCTAAAAATATATATTATTATTTAAATATTAGTTTGAAAAATATTTTGTAATTAGTTACGTAATAAGGCCAAATTATAAAAGCGTATGTGTAAGTAAATGAAATTTATTTTGGATCATCAAATTTCATTGTTGTAATTATTTAAACTTGAATCATTATAGAAGGTAAATTAAACAATTTCTCTCTGTTTTATTTACCTCTCAAACAGAATAAGTTGATTCTAGGTGCGAGAACCTGTTAGAGCCCTAGTTTTGAAGAATTTTGAGTTTAAAAAAATTAATAAATCAAATTGGTAAACTTTATTATAGCAAAAATATTAGTTGAGAAATGTGTGATGCTCTGATGAAGTGTCTACATTACAAAACCAGCTTTGATTGAATATTTTAAAAACTGAATTGAAGATAAATAACGAAGAATAAAAAGAAAAAAATATTTACAACCGTTCCAAATGGGTCTAACAGCAGATATACAACCTCACAGATACACCAAGACATGAACAACTTGAGGTAAATAAAAATAGCAATTAAGAAACTTTATGAAAATAAAAATTAGGGTGGAATGATATATGATGTTTTAAACTCTCGTAAAATAGTCTTTTGGATCAGATGATGAGAAATTTATTTTAATAAAATTAAGTTATCTCATTTAATATCAATAGAATCACCTTATTTTAGTCAAAATGCCCTAAATAAATGTCTTCTGACTTTTTTGAAATAGGTCTACCAAACTTTTTTTTTAACCCATTTAACAACACTATTCTGGAGGGCAAAACTACTTTATACAGCCCATATTTGGTCGAAGAGATATTTAGTCTTTATTCCACTGCCTCCATTCATAATCGCATAAATAAGAATCTAATAAAACAGGTATTCTGACACAATTTTCATTTCCTACGCTTTTCAGAATTTCGACTTAATTATTTAAGTATGAACTTCTGTTGTTGTCTACAAAGTTTTGTGAATGATTTACTGTTAGATTCGGGAAATTCATTCCTAGAATTTCAGGTATAACCCACAAAAGATGGGTATACCAGAACCTGTACATTCCTTAATTGTTGCCAACATCGAAATATTTAGTAGCAGTCTATTCTTGACACAACAAATAGTTCAGTATTTTTACTTATTGTAGTTTTAAAATATTTTCTGTTCAAAACTTTGGCGAGCCTGTATTAAAAAAGACCAAATCTTTTTATGTAATATTCGTTGCTTCCATTTTTAGCCTTTTTTAACTAAATTTAGTAAAATTAATTACCGTACCTTTTTATATCCTTCGTCGAAAGCAGTTCTGTTGTGTAACTGCTACAACTGCTTCACCTCGCCGCTAGCCATCTTCAGACACAGCACAGGAATACTTCATATATTCACATTACATTTTATACACGTTTACAATTTTAAAATATATTTTTGTATTAAAATTATATTACATGTCAAAGAAGTTTTAGATTTGGGTTGTTGCCACAACGTTTCACTTCTGTTGTTTCAGAATTGTAACAACAAAAGTGAAATGTTGTGGCCACAATCTTTGACGTGTACTAAACTTTAGTACAATAACATATTTTAAAATTATAAAATATACTGTGAATGAATAAGATATTCACGTGCACCTGCAGATGCCTCATGTTGACAGCTCTAGCAGTTACACAATAGAACTAATTTCGACGAAAGACATGAAAATTAATTAACAATTCTTGTCTCATCAAGCTCTTAAAATAATATATGACGACCGATTAAGTTAAATTAATTTCCCCCCTCTACTCTCATCTTCAATATAATATAAATATTGCATTTATACAATAATAAAAAGTATAAAGTTGCACCTAAAGTTAAAAATATAAAATTGTTGTCTCACAGAAGTAACAAAGAGAAAGAGGGGGTGCAGGTTTTTTCAGCCTGCCTTTATATGGCTTTAGAAGTTTGCTGAGTTGAGAAACTACCCTCAATGGCTAACCTATAATTAATACGGACATGACAATCCCAATGTTTCCTAGCTGGATTTACACCTTTATTGATGAGTTTTTATCTTTCCTATCAGAACTCTCTTGACTAACACTTTATCTAGACTTTATTAAAGTATTCGAAGACTATTTATATTTTACTTATATTCTTTTATTCCTTTTTTATAAGCAATAATGACGAGAGGTTATTCGCCTTCAACTAAAAGAAGAGTTGAAACGATATCAGCTTGTTCCTATGCCCCAAAACAATGTGGTTTACAATTATATTGATTTAACTTATATTACGTTTTTTTATATGTTAATTTCAAGTTTCATTTCATATAGTTTATAATTAATTTGAATTTTAACCTGACCAAATCAATCACATGTTGTCAATTGTAAATTCTTTAAACATTTCAAACTGAATTCGATACTCCCAGTACTTTCTCCAATCGTGCAAGACGTTACACCGTATATCATTTCTCTTTCAGGAACAGTCCGAGATCGTATTGGGTTTTCCTTGACCTCTAACAGGTCACAACGTGTCTTATTGTGGTCAATTCCATTCTCTAGTGATTTAGTATATATTGCCATGTATAGACAATACCTGGGAATAGAGTATTTGTGTTTGTGTTACATGAACAGTGAAACTCTTATTGTTTTGTTATTGTAATTCTGACAGATTGGAGAGGGGATTGTATTTCAGTCACACGTAGCGCGATAACAGCTGTTTTGTTATCTGCTGTTAATTAAAAGAGGAAGTATTGCGATAAGAAATTATTGTTGCAAATATATGCTCAACGTTTTTCACTCACTGATACCCAAAATTAAATTAAAATGTCAGTTGTCAATCGAAATCTGAAAATAAATTACATATTTGAAAAGAAGGACTTAAACTTGTTTCGCTTGTCCCATAATCGTCTCCCCGACGTAATTCCTGTTTAATTAAAATGAACTGTTGTCGACGTCAGTTTTATTACTACTTGTATCTGAACCGTAGTAATTTTTTACCTGAAATTTTGCACACAAGTCTGAGTTATTAGTCTTCACGTTTTGCTAAAATTTAAACAAAATCATTCAAACCGTTTTGGAGAAATTACAACTTTCACAACAGGCAGATAAATTGTTTATGTGCCCACGAATCGGAATTTCAGAAGAGATGGCGACAGACACGATTAGTTTAAATCTTAGAGGCTACAGTTAAAAAAAATTAATCAAAATCGTTACACCCAATTTTGAGATTCAGTAATTTTGTATTTTTTTTTCTAAAGACAGGTACCACAAAATTTAACTTATCAATTTATAATTTCATTACCTATAAACTCGAGTTTACTTATTGAATTTGAATGAAAAAATTGTTGAAAATAACGTCTGTTTAAGAATAGGACCGCCACTTGTAAACTATTTCCTAGTTATATAAACAGACAGAGCCTGACCTGACAGAACAGCTGAAACGTTGATAGCGTGTATTAAGGACAGTATTTTGCCAGGAACAGATAAAATGTGGAACCGGTAGTTTTGTTAGTTAAATTAATACTTATGTGATTGCATGTGGAACAAAAATAGTTATAACTTTTGAACTTATTAAAATTTCAAGTCTAGATTTTGTACACATATTTCTTGCTACATTTTTATCAGTATATCAAGAATTAAAACTTTATCTTATAAATTGTCCAAATGGTGACAGTTAAAAATTTGTAATATTGAATATCTCTAAAATTATTAACTTTACAAAAAAAAAATGTAAAAAGACCGCCATTTTGAAAATTTATGAGATAAAGTTTTGATCCTTCTTATACTGGTTAATCGGAATTAAAAACGTGTATAACATATTTCGACTCAAAAGCTGAATAATTTCAAAATATATAATTAATTTTCCAAAAAAACATAAAACAGTTGAAAAACTAAGCGTTTCCCGACATATGTTTATAGAAACCTTGTGTTTATTATGAGCCATATAACCACCACTTAATGTTTATCACGACGATTTATAAACACGTCTATACAGAGTGTTATTAAACTATGTTCCGAATTTCATAAGTCAAAAGTTCTTAGAACATTATCTTCTAAAATGGTTAATTTTCAGTCTCTCCGTTAATTTGTGTTTTTTTACAAAAAAAAGGGTAATAAATTAGATACCGAGTCCAAATTTGGTATACATATTCTTACACACTTTTCTTTAGTTTGCTTTTACTTCTGTCTGTCATCAAATCTAGGAAGCTCTATTTGAGACACTTGTTGTTGGATTTAACAAATATTTTACGTGAATTTTTACAAAAAAAAGAGAAAGAAGGACTTTGTTGTCAAAATGGCGCTCGTTTATTATTTGTTGTAAAGATAAAGATTTTTGATTAAAAATTTAAAACGGCAACCATTTTGAACAGATGAATAATATAACAATGTTCTGATATTTGGAACATTGATAAAAAGATCACATTAAAATATGTATACAAAATTTCGACTTCATAATTTTATTTCCAAATTTTTTATTTAAACAAATGACAAACAGATGTAAATCCAAGGATTTTAGGACATTTGTTCATAGTTTTTTTTTACTAATTTTTATCCAAACCATATCCTGAAGTTCTGAAACGTATTTTGGAAACACCTTGTGTATAATCAGTGTAGAATTTAGGCCTTCTTGAGAACGCTTTTTAAGGAAAACCAGAAACTCGAAATCATTTTTAGGTAAAACAGAATTTTAGATTTTAACATATTGGCGACTCCCCCTCCCATAATCTATATTTTGAACGCTATTATAATTTTACGTACGGGTATGAAAGATTTACCAACACCTTCTCTATCAGATGGTTTTGACATAAGTCAGCTGTTACCAAGATGGCGTCGATACAACACCTACTGACATTAAGCGGTAAACACTGCTTCATGTATCTGTAAAGTTCCACAGAATAAAACACGTCATAGCTTGTAATGACGTAGGAACTATCTCATGTGATCTTATTAATCTTTACAGATACAAACTTGATATCGTGTCATCTCCTTATTTGCGTTCGCAGCATGTAACCTAACCTAACCTAATACAGGGGTGACTACAACGAATGCGTGAACACTCACGATGTTTTGTATATGTGTGGAATATTTATATCAGTCCAGGATGAACTGTTCTTTTTTGTTAGTATGAAATATCTGTCAATATATTTACTGTCATCGTTCGATTTAAAAAATATATTTTATCGTCGTTATGAATAATTCAAATAATATAATTCTCATAATTATTTTTCAATAATTGTGGAAGAAATGCGGTCATAAAACCAAAAGCTGTTGGATTTTCTACATGAGATTTTAAACTTATAGGTTAGTTTCAACAAAACAATGATAATCATAGGAAATCTGTTAAAGAAATAAAAATATTTCGCCGATTTACTAAAAATCAAATATTTTCTAAAATCCTCATTGGGTATATTTTTGTTGGTTTTTTTTTTTTTTTTTTTTTTTTTTTTTTTTTTTTTTTTTTACTTTTACTTTTACTCAATAACCGGAATTTTTAGAGAGGTGGTTATGAATATATTTTATTTGGACCCTTAGAAATATTTACTTCCTTAAAATTTCATACAAATCCTTAGAATAATTTTTGAGAAAATTGTAAGTTAGTATTTTTTCTTTTTCTTAAAGCAGCTAGCTATCCGAAATATTTTAGCTACACAAACAATTTTTAAAATTCCAACAGATGCCCATATACAAAATTTAACCATAATCGGTTCAGATGTTTTGACTGTAGAACTCTGGACATACGCAAATGATAGACAACAAATGAGCATCGTTCTAAAAATCAATTTTTGAAATCTGAGTAAAACAAAGGAAAATTCTCGCAAAACACTCCAACCATGATTTTTGACCCATCGCATAATACACCTACACATATATTACACGCACGTGCGTATAAAATGAATAAAATTATTGTAATCATTTTCGGTAAAAGAATTATCAGAGATGGCGCAAAAACAAAAAAAAATCGTTTGCTTTGTACCGTTCTAAGTTAAAAGCTAAAAAAACAACGTCATCTTTGCATTGAAAAATATCATGTTTTATAATTTTTAACATTTTTCTAACCACTTTGTAATAGGGCCTATTCGAAATATTTAGTGAACCCGCATATTGTGACATGTCAAATTAAAAAGACAAAATTAATTTCTCTCAATAAATTTTTTTTTGGATTACCATAACCAAAATGGAGGCACAAAATGTATTTGAGACGTTTTAATTATAAAATCTATAAATATGTGAAGTCATAACACTAAACAGTTTTTAAAATGTTCCCTAGACTTATCTGCGTTGAACTGAATTTTACCTGTCCTCCAAAGTATGTTAGTTTTGGGCACATTCAAAATATGAAAAAAGAACAACGTCCTGTGACTTTATCAAATTAAATTGCTTTTTAAGGAAAAACTATACCACCAATAAATTTTACTTTTAACTTTATTAAAAAATTTATTTCAAAATGTGTATGAGAATTTTTTTAAATTGTGTTGTATTTTTAAAGTTAGTAAGATAGTCGGGATTGCGGCAATGTGTTCCTCTAACAAAGACCTTTAAAATGAGGTATAATTCGACCTATGCTTACATTTAAGATTTTTTTAGACTTCCTCCATAGGACGTCCCCCCAAAGTGGAAAAAGACAATTCAAATGAGCAAAAAATCAGTAACTACAGTGAGGACATAATCCTAAAGTTTCATTGCTCTGCGTTTATTAATAAAATTAATATTAAGGGGTTTAAAGACTTTTAAACACCCGGTATATATATATATATATATAATACTATACATACGTTTACAAATAATTCATAGACCCTAGCTTATTCTATGGCATAGGATCCGTAGACATTGCTTATAGCCTTAACGAAAAACCTGCAACAAGTCCTTTTAGCTTAGAAAATATAAAAAGCAAATATTCATTTTAAACGAGTTCACTTATTACTCACAATGTGTAATTATAATTAATTAATTGCTGTTACATTGATTAATATCCGTAGATAAAGATTTACATTTTTCTTTATGTTCATTTCTCAGCCACTCAATTCCCAACATTCCTGGGATCACTTTACGCGTGGGAAGGTGTTAAGTAATAAATTAAGAATAGAAGTTAGTTGAGTTTATTGAATATAAACCCATGTCTTACGTATATGTGTTATGTCACAACTTTCTTTGTATTTGTATAAATTGCATTTTTTTTTTCACATATACGTAGTATTGATATGTGATGAATAAAGAAATTGATTTCAAGTTTGTTGAGTACATATTCATTTTGAGATTCAGTGTGTCCATGAGTCTCAAAAAAGTGGTTTCTTAAATAATTTCTTCCCGTCCTTTCCACAGGACTCTACAGTCCTACGTAAATACAAATTTAGTGTGAATAATTTTATCATATCTCAGGACTTCATACATTTTTTTATAACTCAAAATTCGTAGGTAACAAAGAAATAAAAAATTACAATTTCAAAACTTAGATTTACCGGTGATAAATATTTTCATTTTATTGAAATGGAGTTCATACTCAGGAAAGGAGTTCACTTTCCTGAAATATGAAAACAATTTCGAGTTTTCTTTCTAAATAATAGCCCGAAATCTCCTATTTAAAATTATATCTAGGGTAAATGAAAGCATAATTTTAGTAAGATTTAGAAATACAAATTTGCAGAATTCAAAACATTATTTTGGTTCTAGTCTACTCGGTTTGTAGACAATTACCAAGAATTAATGTGGTCAGTTTTTTGGATAACTCCGTTATCGTTCGAGTCCGAGAAAGAATTTAAAAAGGTATATATTTTGTCTCTTTTAAATATTCAACTCCATTATCGTTTATTTTAAAAACACAAAATGGCGGCTAGATGAGAAACTAAGCATTTTAGGAAATATTTTTATATAAACTTTTTTATTGGTTTTAATATGAGGAATAAGATGCAAAAATTTTGGTATGATTTCTGAAAACACTGTGTATATAAGAAATTTAAAATAAATCTCTCTGGTGCTATCGTTCACTTCAACATGTCAAGTATTTTAAATTAATTCTATACAACCACAATAATTATATAATATTATGTATACAATAAATTGTAAAGACTCATTTGATAAAAAGAATCAACTGATTTTTTAAAATTATTATTTCAAAATGGGGCTAAACGTCAACTATCTCTAAAACTGTTAATTTTACAAAATATTTTACTTTTTTAACCACAAACAAAATTTTTTAAATGATCTTAGTAGCTTAAAGGATCACTGAATTATCGACAAAAAACTGAAAACATTAATTCTTGGTAACTGTCTACAACACCCAAGAACGCCTATAAAACCAAAATTTAAACTTGAAAAAAACCAATAATTTTGTTTTCAATGAAAATTTATTTCACAAAAATCTAATGGAAAACAAGATCTGTATAAAAGAAACTATAGGAGCTGAAATTGTGGGGCCTAATTGAAAATATACGTTTAATCATATTCTTATTGACTGCCCAACTCAAATATTCCTTCATTTATGGTAAAGATCAACATATTTTGTAAAATTCGAGGTTTTTGAGTAATTCGACAATTAAAAGTTTAAATAACCGCCATATTGAAATGATTAAAGGAAATCGGTTGATTATTTTTCTCAAATTATTACTCTATAAAACTAAGCAGCATGCAAAATTAAAACTCAATAACATTTACCTTTTAAAATATATGAATGTTTTGTTAACAACACAAATTGGTGGATAAATAGAAAACTAACCCTTTTAAAAAATATGTTTATATAAACTTTTTCATTGGTCTTGTAGTTTTGGAAAGATTTTTTTAAACACCCTGTATGTAAGAAATTAAACATAAATCCGACTCAATGTCAACATCTCTCTGGTTCTATCGCTTCACCGTGTGTTAAGTATTTTCGATAAATTGCACACAACCAAGATGTTATCTTTCATGAAAACATAATCATAATTTTCCGATTTGTAGAGCTGCAAGACTGTGAACTTGATACAAATGTCGTTACTGAATAAAGACAAGGTATTTATTAATTGGTTTTGAATTGTTTTCATTAATTATGGGTGGAAACTGAAGCGAGAAGGAAATTTATCGGTAGCACAATATTGTATAAATATTAGAAAATAATAGCAAGGTTGTGATTCAATAGTTTGTATTGGGTTTATTTGAAAAAGCGATTGAAACTTTGGTGATAAATATAACAATATTTATTGAGGTTATGTTATAATTATATTTGATTAAACCGTGAACTTTAATTACAAATTGGTGAATATTCATATCTAATTCATTTTCATTTTTATTCTATTAAATGATAAATTCCATTAAATATACAAATTTATCTATATTTCCTAAAATGGTTAGTTTTCTATCTAGACCCCATTTTGTGTTTTTAACAAAAACATCATATCTTATTAACGGTAAATCATATGGAGTTGAAATTTTGCAATCTACTTAGTGTTATAAATACATAATATGAGAAAAATAATCAACCCATTTCCTTGACTCATTTCAAAATGGCGGCTATTTAGACTTTTTAACGTCAAATATTTCAAATACCGTTACAATTTTTTTTTCTTCTACTTTCATTAAAAACGTTTATATAAAATAGTTATTAGAGCGACTTCGGTTTTCAGAACCTAGTAAATTACTACTTTTGTTTTGTTGGCTAGGCCCAACTGGGCTTCTTAGATGTATTCAGTATTCGTAAAGTATAGAATATATAACAAATATTTAAAACGGCTGAACATAAAATGTTCATTTTTGTATGTGTTTTTAAGACAACATAGAATTCCAGTTTTGATAGTTTTAAATATTGGCAGCGATCTTGGATCTTGGATATTTTTAAACAAACACATTCAAAGGTGCTCAAATTGTTGCCCTAGAGCTATTTGACACAGTTCGAAACGGTTATAAAATTCACCAACTACTTTAGAAATTGACTTATCAGTAATAGAGTTAATTTTTGTCCTCATTTAGGTTGTTCATTTAGGTTTTCTGGTTGGTTGAAATACATCTTACGTTTTAAATATCCAAGTAGGAAGTAATCATGAGGAACAAGGACAGGAAAAACTAAGGCATCTACGTGTTTAAAGGTAAGTACCCAACTAATTGTCATCTTGTAAATAAGGTTTTAAATGTTCAATAGTTGATAACTTTTTAATAAAATGAGAATAAAAAAACAGATTCCAGCATTGAACTTAGAAAAAAACAATGTAAAAAACATGCGTCACATGATCCTAATAAAAAACATTCCAAATTTCAAGATGAGAGCTCAAAGTGTCTACAAAAATTTTAAACAATAATAACTAGCAGTAAATGTTGTTTTATAAACCAAAAACAAACTTTTAATTTTCAACCATTTAAAATTTGTTTTATATATTCCATATTTCATGAACAATATATATATATATATATATATATATATGTTTTATATATCAAAATCTGTCCACTCGCTTCGCTCATGTTAGTGTCTTGATCCTAAAAACTGTACATATGTATTGGTGAGGACATCTGGATCTCGTAACTAAACAAAAATTACATTTTCTTGGAAAGTCACGGTTCAAATTAGATTAACTTCGATCTTTTTCATCGTAGAGACGTGGGGTGTTGGTAAAATTACATAATTAAAATCTGAAAATTTGCATCAAATTTAGTGTCTTATAAGTTAAATAACACACCATATATGAATTTAAAAAAAAACTGTTTAAAATAGCCTTTAATACAACATTTTCTATTGGATTTTTCTGAATTTACAGAGTCCTATATGACAACAATAGAGTTTCCTACACCAAATATCATGTGTTTATCTTAATTTTCGTGCCCAATATCGTACAGACCGTCCATAACGACGGAAGGACGTCTTGTCAATTTTTTTTTTTAGTTTCCTAAAGGCAAAAAACATGAAGATCGATGAAGAAGGAAAATAAAATTGTTGATGATTACCTACCCTTCTTAAAAGTGGACATTATTATTTTATTTATTTTTTTTTTTTATGTATTTAAATTTAATCAGAAAGCACACTCATAACACAATGTCATCCTGACATAGTATAGCAAGAACTATGGGGAATTCCATGAAGTACAAAATAAGCTTAATGAAGTTTATATTAAAAAAGCACATGTCCTACTTCCAATTAGGATTTTCCAATTGCAACATCGAGTAACTGTGAAAGGTTTAATTTCAAATAATGTACAATGTTTCAGCTATGTTTCTGCGTATACAGTGTTACAAAAATATGGAAACCTTTTGATTAGTTTTAAACAATTTATTTAAAGAAAAACAACCTGCATCATTTTATTTAAATCAAGTCACCAAAATAAAAGCATCCAGAAATTGGAAGTTAATATTTGCAAATAAAGTTATATTGTACTGTGTCTTAAAAAGAGGTCGCTATTTTTGAATTATGCCGGACATATTATAGAACATTCTACAAACACTTTACAGTTATGTTATAGATTTGGAAAAAATAACTTCGAGTTTAAATTTTCATGGTCAAGCAAATCTAAATGGCGGAATAAGAAAAAGAAGATTAATATTCTGGATAGAACCAGTTCCTCAAACAATTCAATGGAATTAAAATCTGCATTTGTCGAATCTCGATCAGCTGTTGTTTTTTTAACACACAACAATGAAACAATTTCGTAATTTATTTAATAAGTTTGCGTGTGATATCTAACCTCAAAACAATGAATTTTTCGATTGAACAAAAAATGAAATGTTGTTCTTGAGGTGTTTATGATAATCAATATGTAGCTATAAGGTGTTTTCATAGAACCTACCCAAATGTGGTTCCTCCATCAATAAAATCAATTCGTAAATATAAATCTATGCTACTAGAAACTGGATCAATTTCATAGAAATACCATGGATTTTCTAGCACAAAGAATGAAGAGGTTGCATCTGCTAACTTAGTGAAATCTGTAAACAGGCCTAATTCACTTAGAAAGTTTCATCCGCTACTGGGATACTAAAGTCGTATTTTTTTTTTTTTTTTTTTAATTACTGCCACCGGACCACATGCTTAAATGAAATAATTTTATTCTATAGTATACTGTCTTGTGGTCTAATTACTCACCTCGTAAAGGCTACCGCTCGAAAACTCTAGGTTTCCATCATCAGGCCCTACAAAATAGTCAAATCACTCACTAATTTTGTGACGACCTCTAATATGAGTCCCGTCTAATATAGTTCAGAGATTTATTAGAGTGAATGCGTCGTGTGTTATTTTTGTTATTAGTACATTTTGAGGGTAAGAATGTAGTGCAATGTTTCTGTCTGGATTTAAGTGTGGCAATACGGTTTGTATTTAAATAAAATAAAACAAAAACATAGTAAAAATATGTTAAATAACAAAAACACTGTGTTTTTATCATAACTTCTATAACCGCACCTAACTACTAGTCTATACGGTTGGATAGCACCTCCCATAGCTTAAGGTGCATAGATATAGGTAGAATGTTCGCCAAGTTCCCGACAAGAAACAAAAGCGTTTCTTCTAATCGGAAACGTTAAAATCTGTCTCCATATTGTTATCAGTTTGTTGTTGGGCGACTTGTAAGCAACACGACAGCTTGTAAACCCCAGGTTAATCTGAATAAGTTATCTAGAGTTCACTTATTAGCGCCATTTAAACGGTTAGGAACAAAATAAAAATAACTCAATAGCTACCTCACGAAATCGTGCTGTAGAAATTAGAACAAATCAGCGAACACAAGTCAAAGTACAAAAGTAAAGCTGAGGAGAAGGTAAAGTTATGCACGATTAATACAAAAGTACTTAATTATTTGGAAGGTCGTTGCAGAGATATGTTGAAATGGGATACTTTGTTTTGGTTTCTATTGGTGTAAAACACTTCTGAAATAAACAATTCAATAATGTTCACTATACGCGTCTGACAGTTATATAATTCTACAAGTATTTAATTTAAAATGTAATAATAATAATTCTATAGCAGGACAGCACGTGCAGGACATTCTAGATGCCTTTCAGTAGCGTAAAGTGTTGTCATAGCACAGAACTTATGTTTAACCTTTTCTACCAGTATTCGCAAATCGTAGCTCTACACCCTCTCACAATGATGGGTTAACACGATAAATGTTTAAGCACCCAACATAATTGAATTTAAAATATACTGATTAACCATCGTTAAATTGCAAAGATCATCCCAATCTAATAGATTTATTAATAGATGTAATCAAAACTAACTACGTAATATATAATTATATATATATATATATATATATATATATATATATATATATATATATATAATTCTGATAATTTTTCTCATTAATTTTATATCCACTGCATTCTCAACTAGCATTTTTAAGATCTAGAGACAAATATTATTCCTTGTCTTACTAATACTTTATACAGAAGGTGTTTTGTTGTTGTGTATCGATAAAAAATTCCTCAGTTATTGTATTTTTAAAACTGGAAGAAAACAACACAAAATAAATACCCCTAGTCTTTGAATACTCTAATAGCGTCAAGAAAGAACACGAATTGGCTAATTTTTTTTTATGTTTTATAGATATTCTCAGATATATTTTTTAGATTGTGTATTAAAATTTCAATGGAAATTTATATACATATATATATATATATATATATATATATATATATATATATATATATATATATATATATATATGTATATATATTCCATTGACCATTTTATTGCATAGTCTCAAAAATATATCTAAGAATCTCTCTCTAAAATTTAAAATTTAGAGAGAGATTCACAGAAATATGTTTGAGCTTGTGCAATAAAATGATCAATAGAAAATAAAATATATATATATTTAGAGAGAGAGATTTTTGAGGGTATGCTTTAAAATGATCAATACAAAATAAAATATATATGGAAGTTAAAATGGTCAATGGAAATTTCTTTTTCATATGTTTTAGAGAGAGATTTTCAGATATATTTTTGATACTGTACAATAAAATGGTCAATGATTTTTTTTTCTATTTTTTTTTTAGAGAGATACTCAGATATATTTTTGACGCCGTACATTAAAATGGTAAATAGAAAATATATTTCATTTTTCATATGTTTTAGAGAGAAATCTCAGATATGTTTTTGGAAAAAAAGGTTTTTAAAATATAATTTACAAGATGAGTAGATTTGATTACGCTTCACAATTAGTACATTAGACTCTACTGAACATGTAATAAAACTGTATATGGTGATAAACAAATAGATTTTTAATGAAACAACAAACGTGAAATATTCATAAAGTTCAAAGAACATAATTGGTTGCTGTAACCAACTGTTGTCGTGCATACCCTTCTCTACAGAATGCGTCATAACCAATTTGCATGAAATTAAAATGGGAGAGTCACAATACAGTACTTCTGTGCAATGTTGCGTCGTATTTGCATAGTTATTACTGTAGGAATTGTTTATATCGTAATAAAGTAATTTGTTATTTGTAGATTGGAGATGGTAAAATAACTACCCTTATCGCTATGGCTGTGTAATTTCCTAAATCTATACAAATAATCGGAAACTCTTTGCTATACAATAATGTTCATAAATTGTATTTAATTTATCAACAAATTGGTTAGAGAAAGAATTTGAACATTTGGGTGAAATATATTGATTGTATAAAGTGTTCTAAAGTAACTCCACCCTCTCCCCCACATTTAAATTATTAATGAATAAATACAGGGTTGTCAAAAGTCGAAATAGACTCTATTATTTAGATCGTATGGCCCACTTCTTTCTAGTCATTAGCAATTGAAAGACAGCAAGAATTGTTATCCTGTTTAAAGGGATAACCTCTTGGTCGCCATTCCCTTCAAAAAAGGAAGAAACTAACATAAAATAAAACCTTTAATCCTTGAATACTCTAATAATGTCTGGGTCGGAAAAGAACAATATTTGGTCAAGAGAGATAAAAGAGTGGGAACCAAAAAAAGACTACAAGAAAAATGTGTAAATTCAGCAGGGTTCCTCGGGATTGCCACGCCTCTACTCACTCTACATGACCCCCCCCCTGACGGTGAAAAAAATATTTGGTTTGTTTGTATATACAGGGTGTTTCGGAACTATTGTCGAATATTGCAGGGGATTGTTCCTGAGATTGAAGGTAAACACATAACGAGCATTCATTTGTTCGAAAATGCTTATTTGTCTGTCTATCCGCCATTTTGTTTAGTAAAAACATTATGTTTGTGGAAATAAATGAGATATAAAGTCGAAATTTGTTGAACATATTTTTGTGTGACCTATTTTCAATGTACCTAAAACCAATAACTTGTTTCTTTTTTTTTTTTAATGGCAGCAGTTTAAAATATTAACCCTCTAATGTTTGTAAACGACTAAATTTATAAAAAAGGTGCCTCATATAGTCAATGATTATAATAAATAAACAAAGTATAGATAGAAATAGTTGACATAAAGAGGTTGACACAAGCAGGGAGTGACACTGATAATACGCTGGTAAAATGCTACGCATGTGTAAAGAGGCATTAACAATTTATACATCCAAGAATAATATTATATCCACAGTTTTATAATTATAATACTTGTTTGATCGCATCAATTAACTTATTTTTGCACGCATGCGCGTTTCAATCAGCTTGAATCATTTCAAACTTTGAATCTTAAGGAACAGAACTGTCTAATTCAACAAACAAGTACGTTTTCCCTCATAAGCACTTGATGTTAATATACACACATAGTAAGTTATATTACCGCTGAATACATGTCACAAAGCAACGTTGTATGTAATAAACTTACAAAGGGTGAGGTTATTGACTAGAAGCTCTACAATTTTGACTAATTAAATTATTGAACACAATAATTAATTGTACGGCATAGCACGCTTTGGCGTCTGTATATTGTGTGATAATACAGAAACCTTGTCAATTTGAAAAGAATTTATTGAATTTTAAGAAATGAATTTAGGAATAACAGTCTAATAATATAGGAATAATAGTTTAATCCAAATGTACAGTCCATTCAAAACAAGGTGTGACATTGTTCAATTCGTTACACGAATAGAGACTGCTTTCATTGTACGTTTTTTTGGTCACTGATTCTGAAAATCGAGTTCGCGAAACACCAAAGTTGTGGCGTCACATAAAAATGCAACAAAAATCCCTATTAAGGGTTTTTTGCAATAATCTAATGAAAATCCTAAATAACTTATGAAATGACCTTATTTTAATATTAATTTGTATGTATAGTGAGATAATGTTAAATTGGGCCAAAATGGGTGAATTATATAGGGTGAAAACCACACCCTTATTATAAAAAAGGGGGAAAATCATGAAACAAATGTGTTGTTACTTTTTTCAGTAAGTTTGATAATTTAAAGTAAGAAACCGTCATTTAACAACTAAAAATAATATTTTCATGCTTTAAAAATAAAAACTACATCTGAACTACCCCCTTCAGGGGGTGTAAAACCATTTAAATTTAACTACACACGAAAAAACACGTTTGGATATATATGTTATGCATTTTTCATTTACAATTAATTTGTATTAAAAAAAATTGCACACATTAATTTAAGCGTTTTGAAAAAAAATTGACGTAAAAGGGTGAATAACACTAATTTGCAACACTTTTAACACTAATTGCAAATAAATAAATGCACAAACAAATTTTTCTCAACTTATTTTTTTAAAACCCCAAATGAGATTTAGGGTTATTTTTAATCCACAAAGGGATGTTTAAAAAAAAAATGTTTACTCGAAATATTAAGCAAAATGTAAAAAACTAATTTTTTCACATATCCTACTTTTTATTTTACACGGTATTTTTGTAGTAGTAAAATTATGAAAATAATTTGCGATTTTTTTAACACTAATTTATTGTAAAAAAACAAGCAAAAAATATACATCAGAAAGCAGTTGTTCATGTATAGTTAAATTTAGAAGTTTTTTTTACACCGGAAGGGTATAGTTTTTATTTTTTAAGTAATAAAAACATTATTGTAGTTTTAAAACGACTCTTTCTTACCTTAAATTATCAAACCTATTGCAAAATGTAACAAAGAGTACATACATGTATTTTCCCCTTTTTCTACTAAGGGTATAGTTTTTAACCCCTATGAAATCATCTAACCCCTATGTAAATACCCTGAGAATAAATTGTGTCTCAATTTAACATTATCTCACTAAAAATACAAATTATTATTGAAATAATGTCTTTTCATAAAGTTATTAATGATTAGTTATAATTAGATTATTGCAAAAAACCTTAAAAGGGGGGTTTCTATTTATAAGGTGACGCCACAACCTAAATTTTCGAAATCAGCGACCCCAAAATGAATAATGTGAAAGTAGTCTCTATTCGTGGCGAGAATTGAACAATGTCACCTCGCGTTTTTGAATGGACTACTAGGTAACAAAATAATTGTAAAATATTCTCTAAAACAAGTTTTTTTTGTAAATTTAGTTATAGATTCCATTTTTTTTTTTTTTGGAAGGGGGATAAAATCCAAGATTCATAAATTAGTATTAATATTACAGAACTATTCTATATTTTCCTATACTTCCTATTTATGATAAAACAATAATATTAAAACAAAAACAATCAACAATCAAATAAAAGATAAAATCTTGTGATGTTGGTAATAGAAAGTAATGACGCACGTGTTATAATATACAAGTAGGTTAAATATTGTATTTACTGGTAGTAAACAATTTCTGTAGTTACGTTGGTTGCCTGCAGAAGACAAGGTAATGTTAGTTATGATGGCAGTCGTGTGAACTATATGCAGCTTGTTAAATTATCTCCCTTTGCAGATACCAACTTGTTAACTATAGCTGTTTTCTTCTAGGAAGAGTTCAGGTTTTAATAATTTATCTGGTGTATTGTAAACACGTTGCATGAATTGCTACACTTTATTCTCTTTTCAAAAGTTCCTTTGTGATGATTCAAAATGACGAGACAATTATTTAATTTTTATAAAAATCGTGTTTTTGATCTAGTTATTTATTATTGTTTTAATATTTAGAAAACTGTGTTAAAATAGTTAGAATAACTTATTTCCCTTTTGTTGTTTAACTTTGAGTTAATTATCGTCTTACCTCAGAAGTTACCATCAGAGCAACATAAACTTGCATTTCGGTTAGCTGTACACCACCTTTAATTTCTTTCGGACAGTTGCAAAGTCAAGCTCAGCTCAGGGCGTGTTTTGACAGATAAGATTTAGTCTTTTAACCAGTTGGAAATCCGGTTGAGTCTTATACCGTTCAATGCATACACCTTCCCACGTTTGATCAAACAGAGCAACTATTTGTAGTCTAAAACGAACATCAGAAGTGACAGTCTCTGAGGAGATAACACTGATCAATATCTGCTGTAACTTATACTTGAAGCCATCATGAATCAAACAAACAGCTGCAACATTGGTATCTCTTTCACAGGAATTCTCCTTCGGGACAATTCTCGTCAATCTCCAGCCCGTACAGAAGATTCTGTGAGGATTACCCAAGATCTTTGGAAACGTGAGGGGCAAAGGTTCTGCGAGGATTTGAGCTGCCATTGAATGAATCAGTGAAACAGAGTATTAAGGCTAACTGTAACAGATTGAATCTTATCCACATAGTTGTCTGAAATTTCACTACTTTATCAAACCTTAGGTAGAGTTTAGTAATAAACAGGAATTTGGTTAATGACATTGAAATTATCGTTTGTAGAAAACAGAATTTTTTAATTGTTGTTTAAGACGAAAACCTCTCAATCATACTCGACTTATGAAAAAAAGGAACATAAAATGAGAGCCCTCTAGTGCTTCGATCCCCTCTAATATCGCCAGAGGTAGAAGAAAAAAAGGGTTTATCAAGACAGACATCATAGAAACGATGAATGAAATAGAGGGATCTAACAAAACATTACATAAGAAAGTTGTTTCACAATCCCTTGAATTTGCCATTCCCCTACCCACTATTATCAGCTCCTGAAGGATAACAATTGTAGGACCAACAGCTTTTAGCATTGCTGTTCGTATGGTTCTTATTAATGTTGTAAAAGAGTATCTAGGAAGCATCCTGTATAAAGTATATCAGTGTGCTGTATAATTAGGTCACAGTGGAGAAAACACTACCTATGACTTTCTAGTCCATGGCGGGAAGAGGTAAAGATTCCTTCATCTTACACCACGATAACTAGATAAGTTCCTATAAGGTTTCTATACGATAATTTAAGGTATTTTTATGACTAATCGATTTTTCCAGACATATTGTTTTCTCCTTTTTAAAAGCAAAAAACCTCCCGGACATCATCGTCTTACAAAAAAAGAGAAACGAGTATAAAATAAAGCCCTCACTCTCGAGTACCCTAACACCGTCAGGGCATGAAGAGAACAAGATGTGGTCAAGAGAGGCCTGATTGAAAAGATTGAGAGAGGAATCAAACCCAAGACTACATGAAAAAAGATGTATATTCAACTAGAATACTAGGATTGCCGCGCTTGTATTCACTATAATGAGACCCTGAGGGCAGTCATGTATCTCTCGCTCATATTGAGATACTGCTTCGTGTCATTTCTTCATCATCGATTATTGATAGAAAGGAGGCTCTTAATTTAGTATGTGGAAAATAATGATTAGTTTCCTTATCTCAGGCAGCTGCTAACATCACTAGATGGAGAAGGTTAACAGTCATGATGGCCACCACGTAACAGAAACCCCCGGTGGAGGGTGGCTGTGTTAAAATGCTATATTAGTTGTTATACTTAGAAGAAAACATCCACCCGAAACGCGTCAAACAGCAGTTACGAAACCATTGAAAAACACTTAACAAATATCATAATGCTATCATAAACACTTTATATCCATTGGAAAGTAAAATGAATTAATACCATTGCAACTTGTTAATATAAATATCAACGTATAGGTATTATTAAGATGTCGCCATCTTTGTTTGGGATAATTGTCGTACAGTAAGTTAGAGAGCAATTAATAAGAGACAAAGAAAGATGGAAGAAACGTGGCAAAGTAACGAACTGGGATTCTGATAAAATCACCGGAGTATAGGTGTTTTAATGGTAGAAAGTCGGTAACAGGCATTACAGATCTTATTTCCTGGATTAATTAAATGTTGTCCAAGTAACGGTGGATAATTTGTAAATATGCAAAGTTGGTCCAATATCAAGATGCATGTTTTGAGATGGCTTGCAGCCGCATGCTATTTTATATAAGATCGGCTTTGGCACGACAGTTCTGCATATACTCTGTTTAGTAAAAGATGAACTTTTAACAGTGTTACTTTTTGATCATGTTAGGTTATATTAGACATATTATTGTTATTATGGATTCTAATAGTTCTAAAGTGTTCTGATGTTTTCGCTCATCACTGTTTTCTACTTGTGATATTTTACTTGTCTTGTAGATGTATCTTGACCTCCATTACCCTCATTGGCTCATTTATAGCGAGTACAGGAGCGTTGCAATCCTTAGGGATTCTGTATGAATCTACACATATATAATGTAGTCTTGAGTTACATCCCTCTCTTTCATCTGGCCTATCAGGTTTCTTAACGAACTTTTGTTCTTTTCCAATCTTGACGATATTAGAGTATTTGATGGATACAGATTTTTGTTTAATGTTCTTTTCCTCCTTTTTTTAAAAGGCGATGATGGCCGAGAGGTTTTACGACTTTAAAAAAGATTAAATACATTTCGTCTCCCCTAAGTTTCGCACTTTCCCCAATGTCTACCATTGAAGACTTTTTAAATCTACTAACAAACAATTAATTCTCTGTTTCAGATGATGACACGTCATCGTGAGCGGCGATTAATATGAGTTACCTATCTGTAATATTGCTAGAGAACGGATATATCTACCACTCGCTTATTCTCTTTTATATCTTCTCAAATGAGCCTAGTCGAAGAAGACTGACACCAGCTGACACTCGGCATAAGCCAACCAGTTCAATAGAACCTCCTGCTGTTACTCCTCTTTCGTTCTTCGTTCCACGTACACGATTTCATTGATGCTAAAAGTACTCCAGCTTAAAGTGGAAGATGCATAGTTCAGCTTACTTTATCAGAATCTAGGACTTTATAAGTTTGGTTTTGAGATCCATACTACCCTTGCTTGGATTCCCCAGACAAAAGCTAACAAACTATGCTATTCGAGTGTGATGACGGATGATATGTAGTATTTTTTCTCACCGAATTGAGAAGACCAACTCTCACTATAAAGCGGATAACCAGTGAGCTTCAGAAGAGACCGTCTTACTACCAACAGTAGGTAGAGATCAACACCAGCTGCACGTTCAAATGAAGGGATTTTTAATCAGACTGATGCACTATAGGTAGCTATTCCACAAGTATTCTCCTCTATATATATACCTCTCAGGACGTTTTCTTCAATCCTTAGTCCGTCCTGAAAAGTCAGGGAAGGTTGGCCACGATCTCTTGGAATCGTGAAGGACAATTATTCTGCGCTAATTTGAACTTGTAGACATTGAATTAATTAGAATCATACCAGGCTGAATCATATCCATAAAGCCGTCTGAAATTTCACTACTTTCTTGTCAAAAAGATAAACTAAAGTAAAAGGCAGGAATTCGTTCATTTCCATTAAAACAATAATTTGTAAAAAACTGATTTTTTTCTTTGTTGTTTCAAAAATCTTGGTTGTTATAGCTTTATAAAAAAGGTAGAAAATAACAGAAAATTAAGATTCCTAGACATCGAATATTCTAATAGTGTCTGCGTCGGAAGAGAACAAGATTTGGTCAAAACAGATCTCATAAGAAAGATGAAAGTGAAGGATCTAACACAAGACTATATGAGAAAGGTGTGTCATTGTCTCTCGAGAGTTCCACGACTGTACTCAACTGTAACCCTGAGAGGGAGGGTTAGGTTACGATAAGTTAGGTTAGGTTAGGTTAGGTTAAGTTAGTCAAAAGGTTCTTATGAATTTCGTAAAGCAAGTAAGTTGGAGGAATCCTATCTACAGTACATCCATAGTTAGCTCACATTGTAGAAAAATATAAATGCCAGTTTCAAATCTACGGGGAGGATGTTTTCTTCATCTTACGCTGCGAATAGTTGGTATCTAGCTCAGTTTACACAAATGGATTCCTGCACGAACTATACCAAAATTTTTATATACTTATCAGTGATATTTGCTTTTTCCTTCTTATTTAAATGCGAAAACCTCTCGGTCGTCGCTATATAAAAAGAAGAAGCAAAGAGAATAAAATTAAGATCGGAAATTACACGAAAAACCTATAGATCCATCTAGGTTCCTTGGAATTGCTATGCCCTCAGTCACTGTAACATTAAACAAAAATATTAAATTATCAAAAAATTTAAAAAAATTAATATTAGGGGAACAATACATTAAGCTTAAGTAGTTGAAAGCTGTTATCTGATTATAGGGGTGTATATATAGGGTGTAAAAGAGTTCAGGGATGGTGAAACTGGATAAAGTAGACAGTTGAAACTTTAGAAATTTTTCTTAGTCTAAAAAATCTATTTTGGGCATTATAAGAATAAATTCGTCCCCACCCCCCAATATTGTCTTTGAGCAACTCAAAATTTTCAAATGTAATGACCCATTGAGTACCAAAGATCTTGTTTGGTATAAAATAACTGTACTAAATAAAGGGTGCTATATTAATTTAAATCAAAATGTTCACTTAAATATATTTTTTAAATCATGTTACCTCAAAATATATACTAAAGAAAAGTAAAATTTTAGGGTAATCCAATTTTCTGGTTAAAATTAAATAAATTAAACTATTTTCTGTAAGAAGTTTGTGTAATTATTATTTTAATTAGAGTAGATTTTGAAATAAATAGGATTTTTTTGAATATTTGACCGGCCGCAATTTTTAATTGGAGTAAAATAGAGACCTCTTGTTTGCTATGTTTGTATTAAACAAGCCTTTTAAATGAGTCATGTAAAAACCATGTTGCTTTACATTTGTAAATATTCAGTTGCACATAATATTGTCTTAGGTGAATTTACTTTAAAATATCACGAAATAGTTCTTTTTATGCAAAAATCATTTCATAAAGTTTCATCTCTCTTCCTTTTCACGTTTCATGTTAATCAACCGTCACGGGACTTTCTTACACCCTGTATATATTGGAGTTTTCTTACAAATTTACACGTGTCTAAAATTGAATATAAGATTTTCGGAAGTAAGAACTCTTAGCTGTTTTGCACACTATTTGATACTGTAAGCTGTGGCCCGGTTTTTATTTTGCACTAAATAATTTATATGAGTTTGCATTCAATTACGTAAAACACTCACAATGTAGCAGATTGCGTACGACGTTCTACGCTACGCAAAATGTGCTACTCTAAAACAAACCTTCACATTTAGCATTAAGCCTAAGCTTACTGCTATTAGGAAAGCAAATATATAGAGCACAACGGATTTGTAGGCCGCAATAAGGTTAGGCGGGGCTCTTGCTGTCTTGTTGAGAGAAATGAAAAGCCTTCATTGTTTTTAGAGTTTTGTGAAACTTTATATTGAGTGATGAAATGTTCATATAGGGTGTCTAAAAATTATTGTACCAAACTTCAGGAACTGATTGTGTAGAACAAAATCAACAAGGAAAGCCATACAACATATAGGTGGCCTACCCCTATCTAGATTAGTTTCAGTCTATCCGCCATTTTGTTTTTTTACAATAAAAAGTTATAACTTTGGAAATAGAAGGGATAAAAAGTTAACTGTTTTCGAGATATTCAAAGTTTAAAATTTTAAATGGCAGCCAGTTTGAAAATATAGCAAATAATTTCGGTAAATATCGATTGTCCTTCGAATTTTCTATAAAAAGTTATCAAAACATAAAGTATTTAACTTGTATTCAAAGGATCAGATCATATTATGTATCGCAATAAATATTTCAAGTCTCAAATGCATTAATGAATATATTATGTTTTCATATATTTTTTTTTTTTTTATAGAAAAATCGAAGGACGATGTACAATCGATATTTACCGAAATTATTTGGTATATTTTCAAACTGGCTGCCGTTTAAAATTTTTAACTTTGAATATCTCGAAAACAGTTAACTTCATAAAAAATTCATAAGCAACAAAACATTTCTCTCTTTAATGACAAATAAAATGGTTTTTGTATCTTTACTCTAACTCCAAGGATAACTGAGTTATCGACAAAAAAAAATTGGAAACATGATTTCTTTGTCACAGTCCAAAACACTTAAAAAGTTTATGTAATTGAAATTAGATTTATGAATTTTTTTGTTGTTATTAAAAATTGTCAGAATTCAAATATATTTCAATTTTAGCCTAATCTGTGGTGTTGTAGACAATTACCAAGAAATTATGTTTTCAGTTTTTCGTCGATAACTCAATTATACTTCAAGATATACTAAAAATTTAAAACCATTATATTTATCATTAAAAAGAGAAACTGTTTTGTCTCTTCTAAATTTTTATAAAATTAACTGTTTTCAAGTTATTCGACGTTAAAATTTAAAAAAGGTAGCCATTTTGAAATATACGGAAAATTTTCTTTTGTTTTGGATACAAGTATAAAACGTTACATGAAAAATGTGGTAAACCAAATCTGAACTTAGTATTCTAACTATTTCCATAGTTATAACAAAGTGGCGGATATACAGAAAACTTAGCAAGATAGGACTGTATGTAGTACTTATGGCATTTTTTTTCTTTTGTCCTAACCCTCGTCTCCTCTCTCGTCTCTTTTTTTGTCTCATCTCGTCTCCTCTCGTCTCCACTCGTCTCTTCGCTCGTCTCGTCTCCTCTCGTCTCCTCTCGTCTCTTCTCGTCTCGTCTCGTCTCGACTCGTCTCGTCTCGACTGGTCTTGTCTCCTCTTATCTCCTCTCCTCCCTCTCCTCTCCTCTCGTCTCGTCTCGTCTCGTCTCGTATTGTCTCATATCGCCTCGTTTCGTCTCTTCTAGTTTCGTCTCCTGTCGTCTCGTCTCCCCTCATCTCCTCTCGTCTCCTCTCCTCTCTTTCCTCTCGTCTCCATCCCTGTCCTCTCCTCTCCTCTCCTCTCCTCTCCTCTCCTCTCCTCTCCTCTCCTCTCTCCTCGTATCTACTCGTCTCCTCTCGTTTTCTCTCGACTCCCGTCGTCTCGGTTCCTGAAGTTGGGTCCGGTAATTTAGACACTCTCTATTCATTGGATCAATAACAAAAATCGATACTGATTTTCTCGTGGTATCCTTTCGAACGGCATGAGTCTTTTTTGAAATGTAGTAGTGTTCTTTGAAATGAGTGGTCCCAGTTTCATAGAATTTTGAGTGCTCGTCATTTAAGCAAATTTGTCGGTTTTGTCCAATTGATATAACTCAACATTAGGAGGTAACTGAATATATTAAGAATAAAATCTCTTATTATCCCACAAACAACTATAAAGTGTGATATAAGAACACGTGTTTTAAACTTAATAGAACTATGTAACGATTAATTACAACACAAATAGGTACAAATACTTTTAATTGTAACTCAAGTAACACATCATTTTGAAACGTGTTGGGAAAAATACTTCAAACCGAAAGACCCAGAAAAAAATTTCGTTCATCATTCCCTTATGAAAACAAAACATGGAAAAGGAAATTAATATTATTTTTTAATACATAATTTACAAGATGAGTAGATTCTATTACGCGTTGAAATTAGTACATTACACTCTACTGAACATGTAAAAAAAAAAATGTATATGGTGATAAACAAGTAGATTTTTAATGAAACAACAAACGTGAAATATTCATAAAGTTCAAAGAACATAATTGGTTGCTGTAACCAACCGTTGTGCATACGCGTCTCTACAGAATGCGTCATAACCAATTTGCATGAAATTAAAATGGGAGAGTCACAATACAGTACTTCTGTGCAATGTTGCGTCGTATTTGCATAGTTATTACTGTAGGAATGGTTTATATCGTAATAAAGTAATTTGTTATTTGTAGATTGGAGATGGTAAAATAACTACCCTTATCACAATGGCTGTGTAATTTCCTAAATCTATACAAACAATCAGAAACTCTGCTATACAATAATGTTCATAAATTGTATTTAATTTATCAACAAATTGGTTAGAGAAAGGATTTGAATTTTTTGGTGAAATATATAGAATGTAGGAAGTTTTCTAAAATAACTCCACCTTCTCCCCCACATTAAAAGTATTAATGAATAAATACAGGGTTGTCAAAAGTCGACGTAGGCTCTATTTAGATCGTATGGCCCACTTCTTTCTAATCTTAGAGATTGAAAGACAGCAAGAATTTTTATCCTGTTTAAAGGGATAACCTCTCGGTCGCTATTGCCTTAAAAAAAGAAAACTAACATAAAATAAAAACGCTTAATCCTAGAATACTGTAATAGTGGTAGTGTCGGAAGAGAACAAAAGTTGGTCAAAAGAGAACTGATAGGAAAAATTAAAGTGTGGTATCTGACACAATACGTTATAAAAAAATGTGTAAATCCAACTAAGTGTTCCAAGATTAGCTAATCAGTAGTTATTATAGGTGGGCACCAGAATGTATTAGGTTAGGTGAAGTACCTCATTTTTACTCTCTCACATATAGATAGTTTATAGAAAGTTATCTAATGGTTAAAAAATTTATGTCGATTTTTTTCAGACAAATCTGCTTTGAATCCAGAATGTCCACCTGTCTACTGTCTGTCCTCAACTATTTTGTTTGTTTTTTATCTCCTTGTTATTTCTACTAAAATAATACGTCATTAGTTGGGGAATACAATTTTAAAATGTTGAGTTATCTGTCTGTTAGCTCTGCAGTAAAGTCCAAACGCTTCAACAATCAAATTTTAGAATGGGTGTATTTTATTCAAATCTGATGATTTTTTTCCCCATTTTTTCGGTTATTTAAAGTTTAGGATAGCTGCCATAAGAGAAATCCCCAAAACTTTGTTCATTTCTCAAAACAGTTTCTAACGATTTTCTTCAAGTTCTCTTTAAGTGTATCGTACAAGGGCCTAAACAAAACGTCAATTTCTCAATCTCTTCGAAAATCTCCTCAGCTGAATTTTTGTTGTTATCCTTTAAAACTATATGTGAATAGATTTTAAAACGTTGAATTATCTGCGCCTGTTAGCTCTACAGTGCGGTCCAAACCCTTGTACCGATTTTAATCAAATTTTAGAATGGGCGTATTTTATCCGAATCTAAGGCGTTTTTCCCCCATTTTTTCGATGATTCAAAATTTGAGGTAGTTGGCATAAGATAAAAAACGAAAAAATCATTTTCCAAAACAGTCTTAAATTTGTTCAAATTTTAATTCAGTGCACCTTCTAAGGACGCGGCGTCAAGCGCTATCACAGCAGGGAAACGTTTTCGCCAACCCGCACGGTCCCTATTTGTTTCTTCAAGGTCAGGTTGTCTACTGGCCTCCTCAACGGAGGTCGGCATGTCTAATAATTGCCATCCGGTAACCACAGGGTGAACACTTAAAAATTTAGTTGTATTTTTTTCCGAAAACTAAATGTCTTGTGGTTTTATGTTACTATGTTTTAACGATAATTATCGTCTTAATAAAAAATCGTAGGATAAAACCCTTAACCCTCGAAACTCTAATAGCTAGATGAAGAGATGTGTATATCCAGCTAGGTATCTAGGGATTGTTATATCCCTACTTAATATATTTAGGAGCAATACGGAGATTAGGCCTAATCTTAATAGAAATACACTGAAACAATTTTTTAAAAAATATCGACGAAACTTTGTTAGTATTAGGTTTTGTTGTTGGGCTTTTGGGAAAGTCAATGCAAAGTTTTTACTAAAGTAACAACTTCATAAAATATACATAATTGTCTAAAAGTATTGTAACCTTACCCGTGCATAGGAAATCCGTTGGTCCCTCATTTTTATTCGTGATTTTATCTTTAGAAATAGGAAAATTATAATGAACTCTTTACATAGAAATTATAATAATGCTAAAACAATACAATTATAAATGCATGCATATATATGAGTGAAAGCTAATTATGTAATAATTTTGCCTATTCGTCCTTGTGAAGTCCCGTATATCCTAAGCCATTCAGCCAATTTGAGTGAAACTCTAGTATACAGGGTGATTGAAGCAGGTGTTTTATTCCATGAGTGCATGCATAGATTACAAAAAACTTTAAAAGGTACCACTCAAGGATTTTTTTAGTAAAAAATGGAGCTGTTACTAAATTTTTCATATCTACAGAAATTTTTCAAATATGGTGGTTAGTTCTAAATTTTCTTATAGGAACAACTAATTTTTATTTGTGATACAACTCATTATTTTAAGATAATGTTTTATTCTAGGATATTTTTCTATTTTTCTAACCGTTTAGGAACTATAGGTTAAACATATTCCCAAAATTCGCAAATTCCAGCTATTTCTATAAGCGATTTTTACGTCAAATTCAAGAGAAATTTCCACTAGACAATTATCAGAAAAATATGAATTGTTTTCTATCGATTACTCTGTTATTCCTAAGCCTACATAATTAATAAAATTAACAACTGTTATTCACCTTTTATTTTAACTCTAGTTTAAATTTCACCCAAGTTTGCTTTTCTATTTCTGATACAACTAATTATTTTATGACGTTTTTATTCTTGGATATTTTTCTATATTTCTAACCGTTTAGGAGCTTTTGTTACTTACATATTCCAAAAATTCGCAAATTCAAGCTATTTCTAGAGGCGATTTTTATGTCAAATTCAAGGGAAATTTCAACTAGACAATTATCAGAAAAATATGAATTATTTTCTATCTATTACTCTGTTATTCGAAGCCTACAGAAGAAATAAAATTAACAACTAACTGTTATTCACCTTTTATTTTATCTCTAGTTTAAATTTCACCCTAATTTGCTTTTCTATTTCTGATACAACTAATTATTTTAAGACTTTTTTAATCTTGGGTATTTTTCTATATCTCAAATCGTTTAGGAGCTATAGGCACTTAAATGTTTCAAAAAATCGCAAATTCAAGTTATTTCTTAGAAAGATTTTTTATATCAAATTCAGGGGAAATTTGACTAGAACTAGTGTAATGGGTGTAATAACACTACTGTTATTTTTATTTGTTATGTTGGCTGAGGAATAACATAGTTATCTATAGACAAAAATCATAATTTTCTGATAATTGTCTAGAACTCCAGTTTGTAACTATTGCTGGATATGTTAGACCTTGTGATTAAGATATTACAGTCGAAACAAATGTATTAACAGTGCTTAATAAATACAATTTGTTTGTCCTTAATTCATAAAGCATAATACATTTAGAATTAATAAAAAGCGGATGTACACCAGTTGAATTTTTTATAACTTTTGTATTTGTAGAATAACAAGTTACACCTGTTTCGATCACCCTATATAATTCGCTTATGTGTATTATCGTCTATTGCAGAGGGTCGGAAAAGAACAAGATTTGGTCAAAAGAGATCCGATAGGAAAGATGACAAAGAGGAATCTAACCCAAGAGTACATGAGAAAATGTGTAAATCCAGCGTGGTCCCTCGGGATTGTGATGTTGTTTTAAATTCGAAAAAGTCACCCTTCTTTTGAACCTTTAGGTTCAATTATTTCTAAATCTGTTAAAAAATTATACAAGAACTCTTAAACACATTTTTTAAGGTGTAATTTTGTCCACGCATTCTTTCTTTCCTCCAAAGAGGCAATAAACTCAAATACCTTCCAGCATTCACAATATAAAGTTTCTCACATTACGTCAGATGAGAATGAAGAGTGGGCCATGACCTAGGAAACAGACTGTACCCGGTTGTCACGAGGTGCCCATTGCTTCAGGCGGTGACTGTGCGTCGGCCAAGACGCGTGCCTCTATCACGTTTCCTCATTCTTTCACATTCACACGGAATCATCTTTTACATTCATTATGTAAACTTAAATATTTAATAGTTGTAAATTTGCTACATTTTTAAATTTTGAATTACAAGTTTTTGTTTTTACTTTCTAAGTATAGACGTTGTTTAAATGTTTGTTAATTTATAATACTGTTGTGTTTAATTGCGTTCTTTTGTGTGTACTACTTTCTTTAAATGTTAGATTAGCTTTTTTTTTTTAACAATATTTATAAATTTTGACTCGGAATTGAACGGCAATCTCTCAGGAAATGATTCTATAGCTATAAATAAGATAAAAAGTTTATAAACATGGGTCCAAAAACGCTTCGTTAGCGAGTTACGTCTAGCGAAACCTTTCGCCCGGATTTCTGATCCACCGATATATGAGGCCGTAAATTTAGTGGTTCTCTACGATTTGTGACCTGAAAAATTGTACAAAAATAGATCCCAGTACTGTATTACTTGTAGTTTTTGTAAATTATTATTGTAAATCCCCCAAAAATATAGTCGAAAAAGTTAATTCTAAAAATTTAATTCTGAGTAATTGATCTGAATAAAGTAAATAAAAAAAAAACAAACGATGCAATAGGAACTTTCGAAAACTATTATTTGTTTCTTAAGGCCTAAAATCATTGGACATAAAATTGATCGGATTTAAAAATTGTTTTGATTTTAATCTATTCTTGGATGCTGTAGACAATTACCAAGAGATTAAATTTTACGTTTTTTTTGTCGATAATTGAGCTACAAATGAAAATTTAAAAAGGCTTTTTCGTTAAAAGTGGAAAACCTTTGCGTTTTGAGATATCGGAAAAGATTAAACATTTTAAACGTTTGCCATTTTAAAAAGTACAAATAAATTCTTGTTTTTCTAGTTGGTAAAATATTACATGATGTTAATAATAAATCTTCACTCCAATAATAATAATATTTCCAAAGATTTAGTGTTTATAGACAAAATGGCCGACAAACAGGAGTAGAAACGTTTCCAGACCTATGTTTTGAATTTTATATCTTTTTTTAGTTATAAATTCATTACCGTGCAATAGAGATTGTCGTGCAGTTCGGAATCACCCTCTATACAATCTGTAATTATGACATGTGACATGGAACAATGGAGAGGTGATGAAGTCAAATAAAATATTTCTCCACCATTTTTTTAAATACATTATTAATAATAGAATATTTCATTACTAGAAACTTTTCCGCTGCGCGATCGTGTTCGACCGGTGCGCAGAAATTCGATCAAGCATCGTAAAAGTACTTTCAGTATAAATGGACAGGTTTCATCTGAGCTGTGAGCTGCGCGTGGAAGGGAGGTACAAGTTTGTAGTTCGAGGCCGCATGGGGACAGAGGCATTGTAGGGGAAACAGTCGGCGCCGACTACTGTCCACGATCCAGCGGTCTTGCAGACATCGTTGTTAGTACCAACACCCAACACCGACTGAGGCAACCGCTTCCCCCACCACCTCACTGCTGCTTATAACACGCCTAGACCCACTGCGCACCCAAACTCCACAGCTCAGATGAAACCTGTCCATTTATACGAGTTATGAATGATACTTTTCATCATGATGCAAAACACACAATATACACAAGCAAAATAAAAACTAGTAGATTTCTCAAAATATAAACTTTTAATTAACAATTTTAACTTTAATTACAAAATAAATTAACTCAACAAATATAAATGAGCTACAAAGTTAATCAACTTAAAAAGCCTACAATTAGAAGTACGTTTAGAAGTTTTTCTGAAGTCCCTCTAATGTTGGTACTACGTTTTTAGGTGTCATGTTTGTATTTTAAATTTTTTGGACTTTTGTTGGTCCACAAAAATGTCGTATTTAGATTTATCTGACAAATAAATGAATAAAACTTCGTCTCTTATTTGTTTTGGTTCAACATTTTCAACTCCACACCACTCAGAAAATTTACTATATTCCTCTTCTATTAAAAGATGTCTCTGATAGGAGGTTTAGTGATATGTCTAAAGCTTGTCACTCAGAAAATTTGGCTTTTTGTTTGACAATTCTATTGTAAATTATTTTAAATTAGCTAATTTCACAAGTACAAATCCATTGGAAAGAAACATTTGTGATCCTTGTGAGCAAAAACGAAACTAAAATAAAGCAATGGAAAGTCATCTGATCGTTTTTCCTTTGCTCTAAATTTGAGTTTGGGATATGATCACTTTCGTTGTTCTCAGCTGTTTTCGGTGCAGAATGATGAAAATATATAATTCTCTACACAACTGGAAATCTGTACTCAAAACGTCGGATCAGCAAAAGCGCAGATACGTTTCGTATTGCGTTTAGGCTTACACATTTTACGCAATATACAGCCAACAGCATTGTCTCTCTGATTTATCTAGCAATCAGCTTAGGCAGGCATATCAGACCACAATAAAAGTGTAATATCGTGAGGCTGGGAAAATAATTATGTTAAACAGAGAGAAGTGAGTTAAAGTTTCTTCATGCGTTGCAAAATTCTAATACCGTCTAATTACATTCTAACTTATTTACATAATTAATCCACTCAAATATAGAGGCTTAGGATTAATAATTTAGGCATCCAAAATTAATATTTGCTCTCTCTTCATTTATAAAACTTAATCTAGTTTGAAGTGGGACTATTACGTCACTGAGTTAACAGATTTAGATTTTAACTTTTCACCCCCATATAATGAAAATTAACAGTGCAGAAAAATTGCAGTAGGCCTAACTTTCTCACTTACTGAAAATTGATATCGCAAAAATGTTGTTTAGGTTGGGTTAGGTTATGATTTAAAAAGTAAAATCGAACGATGGTCGACGTTTATGAAAAAATATTGATACATTTAAATAAAGGTATTCGTTTCTGCCATAAAGATGAACTCTACATAAATAATATTTGATTAAAATCAAGCTTTTAATGACGGCAGTCAAAGTTCATTTTTGTTTTAGAATCAGTATTCCAATGATTCTTATATTTAGAGCACTTGTCTGTGTGTAAGTCGCAACCCGTCTACACAGACAAGATGATAAATCCTATATATTTCAAACTTTCCATTTATATTCTTTGTATTTTCCCACATATACGAAAAATATAGCGGCAACAAAATATGACCTTGGACTAGCAAAAACTAGTTGAAAATATATGTGAGGTATCAAATAAAATTAGAAGTTATTCTGATCACGAATATGTGTGTTTATTTCATGAAAAATAATATTTTGGCGTTTAATTTAAAGTGTCAGATACCAAGTCCCCCTCCCTCCTAACACAACGTAATCTACAAACCTGAACAAATATTATTTGGATTTGAAATTAAATTGCTGTGCGAAATCTTATATTATATTTTTTTTGACGAATACAACTTATTTAACCATAAAATGAGAAATGTGTTTCGTAGAAATTTTTAAACTCGGTTTTGAGAGCTGTGATTCAAACAATTCAATAGCTGTTAAGAGATGGATAGCATTTTTATTGATTTCTTTTTATTAGGGTCCGTAGGTAAAACTAAAGAATCTCATAATTTGACGAACATATCTGTCTGTACAATTTAAAATTCCGCTTAAAAGACTTCACTTTATACAAAAAAAAAAGTTTCCCTTTATGCCCACAGACACTAAATCTTGAGGTTTTGGCTTGACCCACTTGTTTTTTAATTACTCAACTGTAATGTGTTTTTACTTACAATTTTTTACACAGGTTAAGGTCATTATTTTTTCATATTTCATTAAAATTTTAACTAAATTGGTACGCCAATTATGAGAAATCGAGTACTTTGTAAAACAGCAACATTTTGTTTTGTACAGTAAATTTACGAACTCCATAGAAGGTGACCAATACGTTTTTGTACAGCCTAAACTCGTTAGCTGTTACTAATCCAATTTGGTTTGTGGGCATATCTTGGGACAATTTTATTTTTATTTTTTATAACTCAAAATTCAATTGTAACTGCCACAAGAAAAATAATTACGATTTTCTCAAAAACAGCTCTAACGATTTTGATGAAATTTTGTTAAAACTATTCTCTAAGGACACAAACAAAACATTTTGGTGGGTATACTTTCAAAAATGTCAGTAATTTATCTCTAAAAAAATGTTTTAACCTATAGATTTAATTCATTTTTAGTTAAATGTTAAGGCTGGTGACCCAATTCCTTATACACAATAAGTAGTAAAAGTGTATTACAGTTTAAAAACCAAATCAAAGCTTGACATTATTAAAATCTTGATTTTAATGAAATACAATTTACGTTGAGGATGCGTTTATTGCACGAAGGAAGTTGTAACGTTTACATTACATTTTAACCCTAATTAATTATACATTACCGAGTTTAAACTTATCACTAAATAGTCACTCACACAGCACTATCACTAAGATAGTGAAAAAGGGCTGAAATTGCACGATTCCCATTATAACCCAGTATAAATTAAGAAATAACACCTCCGGATCGGGGATCGTGCCTCCGGTAGAACTATAAACGCCATGCTCAAAATTAATTAAATATTCATAGTGTGATTTATGATAAAATATAGAAAATCAAATTAACACAACACAGCCAATACACAGCACGTCTGTTTGCATGTGTGGACGGGTCACTTCTTCGTCTCAGTTTTACTAGTGTGGTATGCTCAACATAGCTATATACCAAGTTCCGATCAGCTGTTCACTGCTGTATGACATAACGGACGGGTCACTTCTCCCTTATAAAAAAAAGAAGAAAAGTGTACATAAGACTTCTTGCTCTCGAATAATGTCAGATTCAGAAAAAAACAAGAGTTGGTCAAGAAAACCCTTATAGGAAAGCTGAAAGAGGAAGATTTAACCGCAGGCTACATGAAAGAAGGTGTAGATTCAGCTGAGTTCCTTTAAATAATGACGTCATACTGATTATAGATACAATTACATCGCTAGAATTACCACATCAAAAATTATCACATTATTATCTAGCTTGGTGTACACTATGTTACACTCAATATGAACTGATTTAAACTTTGATTTGTGTACATTGATGTGTCACTAATAGATCTCCCATCATAAACGGACAACAAAGCTTCAATATCTTGGAGTAAATATAGAACAATGTTCGATACACATCTATTGTTTGTTTGATCTATGTCGTATCTCAGGTGAAGGCTGTAGAAACAAAATTATATCTAACCATTTTTGTAACCACGTAATGGGTCAAGTGCAAAATAATCCACTAAATTTCTACATTGTAACAAAAAATAGTATTTGCCATTTCCTTAAAGATTTATCATGTAAATGACAAATATTAGTAACAAAACTGAAAAATATTTAGTTAACGCAAATTAAATGGTAATTTTGATAGTTGAGAGAAATATGACTACTTGATACCGGAGGTAACCAAGGTAACGGAGGTAACCAACTACTTTAACCAAGGTAAACGTGGTTGGCAAAATCCCTTATCCCCGTCAGATCAAACACCTTGGTAACCAGTTCTTAATGATTTATTTATAATAAATTAATTTGGAGTTCTTACGTTCTAATTATAACAGTTACTGCTCACAACTCAAAATTTAAAGGAGGGGCTATTGGTAACTCCCCCATTCAAATATATATAATTTGCTTCCGTCATAATATGTAGTCCTTCCCGAGGACTTAGGAACGCCGTTCGCTGAATATAGCCCTACATAAACTGTAAAAAATCTACACTGTATTAAATAAACTAAAATGAATTCGGAGGACTGGAGTAGAGTCCAGTCAAGTTGTCGATCTCTTTACTGTCCACTCAAGCTGACAAGCTATGTCTACACGTTGCAAGGAGATTAACAACTAACGCTACTGGTTTGTTCAAGACTTGGTCTGCAACCAATGGGACCCAAACCGGTAACAGTGACCCCAAAGCGTCAACAATTATTTTCCGTTTTTAAAATAAACAGTGTAAAAATATTGCACAAACTTTCTCACACGCCCACTCAAAATTGAAATACTTAACAAGTGAAACTATAGCAAAAAAAAACGATTCAGTAGTTCAGCTATTTTTTATTTAATTCCGAATAGATTTATGTAATTAAATTGTATATAAATTAAATAAATACAAACTTTATAAAATCGGTTTTTTTATTAAAGGAAAACAGGTCAACTTTTTTATGTAATCGTTTCAAGGCCAACAAATGAAAATTAACCATAAATGCCTTTTTTTAAGTGTTATTTTTAAAAAAAGCCTAAACTCTCTTAGCTTGTATACCCTTAAATACCAATTAATTCAAAATGGCAGTGCTCAAAGATTCATTTTTGTTTTTTCGTGTTTCTCCTTCCATTTGTCTGTTAGTCACAACCAGTCTACACAGACAAGATGATATATCCTGTATATTTCAAACTTTGCATTTATATTCTTTTTATTGTCCTACAAGGAAAAATATAGCGGGAACAAAAATTTGACTTTGTGTAGTTAAGGGTCAAAACATTATGAGGTTGGAAAATTTCTCTTTTGAAAATATTATGTGTGGGGTGTCAAATAAAACTAGAAGTTATTCTGATTACGAATATGTATGTTTATTTGACGAAGATATTAATATGTTGGCGCTAGGTCAAATTTAAAGTGTCAGTTATCAAGTCTCCCCCTTGAACACGGCGTGAGTTACAAATTTGGAAAAAAAACATTATTTAGACTTGAAATTAAATTGCAGTGTGAATTCATACATTATACTTTTATAAAGATGAATACAACTTAATTTAACCATACAATGAGTAGCGGTTACGTTTTGAAAACAGCGTTTGTGAGATTAGAGACAAACAATTCAATAGCCAATAAAAAATGGATCATATTTTCATTGATTTCAATTTATTAGGGTACGTAGGTTATACCAAGGAGTTTTATAATTTCACGCGCGTGTATAAACGCAGTCCGTCTACACAGACAGGACTATAAATCTTAAATATTTCAAACTATGTATTTATTGTTTTTGTATTTTCCCATATAGGAGAAATAGCGGTAACAAAAAAAAATATGACTATTTAAGGTACAAAAAGCATCGAGTTGAAAATTTTTATTTTTGAAAATATTACGCGTGGAGTGTCAAATTATACTAGAAGTTATTCTGATTACGAATATAGTATGTTTATTTGACGAAAAAATTAATATTTTGGTGCTAGGCCGTTTAAAAGACTTCAACTTTGTAATAACTGTTCCTATATGCCTACTAACCATAAAACGTATGGTTTTAACACATGCTTAACTCTTTTATTTAGCGATTAATCTTGAACCGTAATTTATATTTATTTGGGATTACCACAGCTTTGGGTCATTGTTCATACATTTCATAAAACGCTTTGAGCGTATTTTTAGCATTTATAACACTCTATTTTGAAAAAAAAATGGAAATTATGTATTTTAGTCTATGCTAATTACTCCCTAACGTTGAAAAGGAAAACAACAGCTAAACACTCGTTCAGGCTGTAGAGAAACACAGACAAAATTCCGAACAAAACAAATTTATTATTTTAGTTTTTACCTTCTACTCTGTCTTCACTTCGTCACAAATTTCGTTCCTCTGGTAATCTGATCCTTCCACTCCTCTCTTTCCCTTCTAGGTACGTTACTCGTCCGTCTGTCCGTACTTACACATAACGTAAACGTGACTCGTACATCATCGCTGTGCAAGATTATAATCCATACTTGATCTACGATCTGCGCCTCGCATTCCCTTCTGATTCAAATCTGAATCATGCTTTGTTTTCAACACCTTTATAAATATGTTACCTCTTAATGCATTTATTTTGTTCCGCTCTAATGTACAGTCAATGGAGTACAATCCATCACAAAATTTGCCTGTTATAGACAGTTTATACAGAGTGTCCAGAAATCGACGAAACTTCAGCAAATGATTCAGTTGGACAAAATATACAAGAAATGACGTACAATATAGTCCTATCTTGCTTGGTTTTCCGTCTATCCGCCATTTTGTTATTTTTTACAAAAAAAAATATTTATAACTTTCAAAATAGTTAAGATATTGAGTTCAGATTAAGTACACTTATTTTTCATGTAAATTTTTACACTTGCACCAAAAACAAAGAATTTATTTCGTATATAAACAGTTACCTTTATAAAAAATGTATAAATAACAAAAAGTTTCTTTATTTCATGACAAACAAAATGTGTTTTTACTGTAGCTTAAAGGACAACCGAGTTATCGACAAAAAACTGAAAACACGATTTCTTGGCAATTATGGACTACACCCAAAATACTAAGTTTATGTAATTGAAATTAGATTCATGGAATTTGTTGTTTTTATTAAAAATTGTCAAAATTCAAATATATTTTAATTTTAGTCTAATCTTTAGTGATGTAGACATTTACCAAGAAATTCTTTTTTCAGTTTTGTATCGATAACTCAATATAGCTACAGTAAAATATAAAAACCATTTGGATTGTTATTGTGTACCGAAACCAAATAATTAATTTCGTTTATTTTCAAAATGGCTGCAGTAGAAAATTTTTAACTTCATATATCTCGAAAAGCGTTAATTTGATAAAAAAAACTTGGGGAAAAAATCATTTTTAATGATAAACAAATTTTATTTTATTTTTATATTTCTCCTGTACCTCGAAAGATAATCTCTTTATAGACAAAAACCGAAAACATACTTATTTAGTAATTGTATACAACACTCATGATTAGGTCTAAACGAAAATATATTTTAATTCAGATAATTTTTATTAACAATAACAAAATTCATAAATTTAATTTCAATTAGATAAATTTAATTTTTTGGATGTTGTAGACAATTAACAAGAAATTAAGTTTTCAGTTTTTTTCTTACAGTAACAATACAAAAACCATTTTCTTTGTCATTAAAAAGGAGAACTTTTCGTTTCTTGTAATTATAAAGTTTCAGTTTTCAAGATATTTGACTTTAAAAATTTGAAACCGAAGCCCTATTAAAATATATGATTTTTTTTTGGTACACTTGTAAAAATCTTCATATATCAAATCTGAACTCAATATTTTAACTATTCCAAAGTTACAACTCTTTTTGTAAAAAACAAAATGGCGGATAGACTGAAAACTAAGCAGGATATGATTATATGTTATATGTTCTTATATATTTTGTCCTATCAATTAGTTCCTGAAATTTGGTCGAGTATTTCTGAACATACTATATATTAAATAAAAGAAAAAGGAAACAAAAGAATATAAAGGATTGTTTGGCTAATATTTTGTTTATTACAAACTTAATCGTTTATTTTTCTATTCTCTATAATCTTTTGTTTTATTTATATCTACAATAAGAACTACATATTTATAAACTGTTGGTATTTTCTGAGAAGAAAGAAGAAATGTATTTAAAATAGTTTATAAATACCTGAAGAAACGGTATTTTTAGAAAGATGGCGACCAATTCATTTTGTTGGGTACATAGTTTTGTTTGGGTCCAAAATTAAATCAAAATCGTTTGAGCCTATTTTGAGAAAAAGGAAAAACTAACTCACACATTTTATAAAAAACAGTCTACGCTTTGTTTCTAGACATTTAATAGACACCTTTCATAAAATCACCTTTTTGGAAACGGGGACCACAAACCGTATCCTCGAAATTTTCGACATCAATTCTTTTGGAGTTTTTTTTTTAATTTGCAGGTCCAAACATGTGATTAAATTAAAAGTGAGGTTGACAGATATTAAATCTATTCAATTCAAGGCTGTGTAACTGAAGCTACTATTTTCTGTAGTTTTATTTGTTGTATTAAAAAAAAAATGCATCACCTTTTATTTTCAAGAAACTTGTGACTTCAAAATTTAATTTAATATTCTACAAATATTACCCTTCAAGAGTTCAAATACTTTTGTAGCAATCCCGAAGTATTACAGCTGGATCTACACCTTTTGTCATGTAGTCTTGGGTTCAATCATTCTCTTTCTTCTTTCCTATAAAGTCCCCTTGACTAACTCTTGATTTTGATATTAAAGTATCAAGAGCCAGGTGTCTCTCTTTTATGCTATTATATTTGGGTCTTTAGAGGCTATTTCAGCTCATCTTTTCCATCAGATTTTGACGAAATCATAATTTGTGTTTATTTTCTTGTGGCACCTACCAACAGAATTCCAAAAATCAATTTTTGAGACTAAGGGGATACAAAACAAATATATCTGCAAAAACTCAACAAAAAAATTAAGCCAATCATAAAACAAAAGTAAATAAAGTAAAATACCGGAGAAATGAAAAATGTTGGAGTTAAAACAGGATGAAATTGTTTCTGTCGGCGCCATGAATCACTAGAACTTAATGGCTTCGAGACCACGTCACTAGTGGTCCAAGGCTTACCTCTACCGATGTGTAAATAATTCCAGTTAATCCTGGAATATTGATGAGCTGAAGTTGTGTAAGCTATAAATCCTGCGACTTGCTCATGTAGTCATGTGAGTGAATTGATGTATGAGTTTATTGTAAAATCAACTGTAATTATTTTGTAGTTATGTTTAAATAAGACAAATTGGAAATTAAAGGAAAAATACCAGTGGGTATAAGATACCTGAGTGTGGATTTCTCTAATCAACACTTTTATTTCGACTGATATCTGTAGGTTTCGTTCAATTAATTAACTCAAAAGTTACTAATTTTATTCACCCTTTCACGATAACAAATAAAACCAATCACGACTATTTGTCAACAAAAATATCAGTGTTGTAGTTATCACTTAAAAAATAGATACAGTATTTTAAAAATATTGCACATATTATGAGTTTAAACGAGTGAAATATTGACTTGTAATTTTTTTACACGTGTTTTATTAAACTGCACTTTATTCACATTTTAACGAAATCGGTCGGTTTGATTTTGAGATTCTTATAATAAATCTGTAAGCGTTGAAATAATAAATTCATATTTTTAAAAACATACTTAAAGGGTGCTAGTCAAGTATACGAATTAGTTTGTAACGATTTATTTGATCTGTTATTACTAATAAATTGCAGTAAAAACAAAGTCAAGGGAGAAGTGTACGCCCTATGCTGGGAAGCTACTAAGGATAGCTTAGTTGGTAGAGCATTGACGCGTAAAGCCAAAGCTCCTGTGTTCAATTCCCAGTCTAGGTCGTATATTTTTCCTTTCAAATATTACAAACACTTTACTGCACATAATTCCAAAAACCATTTGAAATGACGTGTAAGCACTAAAATACATTGTAACGTATTATTAATCAAGCTGTCGAAATAATATATTACTTAATTATTTATATATTATCTTTAGTTATGGAAGCAAAAAATAAGATAAAATCAAAGGAAGTTGTCTGACTTGTACTTCCTGTCAGTGATAAATATCCTTTATCCTGCACATGTAGCTCTTGTAATGCTGTAATACTATCTATTATTGATGATGTGGAGCGGTTGGTTATTAACGAATCCAATATAAATTATTGCCAAGTGTTCTGTCTCTTAGAAATGTATACAACCTAGATTAGGACACGTGCAGCGATCCTAGTCATAAGAGTAATTAACACTGTATACAGAGTGGTTCAATATTTCAGGAACATTAATATAAAGATGAACTTTGTAAACGCGTCTCTTTAAATGCTTCATTGTTCTTCTGTTGGTCTATCTGTGTTTTTATTTTCTTATATAATGGTTCAAAATAAATCGGTTTTGAGGTTATTTGAGTCCAAAAAATGTTTTTAAATATCTGTCGTTTGTGGAGTGTTTACAGCCCAAACGTATGGACCGATTTTAATCAAACTATCCGTTATTCGAAATCGAGCAATATTTTGTTATATGTAAATATATTTAATTTAAAAACTTTTGTAAATTGATTTGAATCGTTAATTCATTGTATATGAATCGCTAAATGATATCACTTCAGCTGGCATCCTTAGTGCTCGTTTATACGAATCAATGTTCGTTTCCTCATTGTTAAATAGTTACGGTGATAAACACGCCTTTGTTATAAGTTTCTGATCCTTCTAATTGGAGGCTTTGTTACTATTCAAAGTACATGAGAAACAATTCAATAAACTTTATGGGAAAACATTTTAAAATTTATTAACAAACCAACGTTAAAAATCTCGTTTTAACATTGTATAAGCCAGTCAAAACTAACTGATAAATACAATATTTTGTCAAAAACAAATATCACAACACAAATAACAATACTTTTATAACAAATAACCACACTTTTGTTTAGTTCGCTTTAAATGATTTTAGTTTATATCAACAACAGCTGATTTTATTTGATTAGTGTTGTTATAAACGTTTGTACTTGTATTTTTTGATTCATTCTTTCTTAAGAACAAATTCTTAATATAAAGCCAATTGTTTTTAATTACAGATGATTATAAATTCCTCTATAAGACTATGCATGAGGTTAATGATAAAAACTTTCATTTCTACTATTCCTCTCTTGTGTTCCATCTTTTTGAAATTTGGGCTGAAACAACTTCACGTTAAGCCCTATTTAACGATATCACAAAAATAAAATCTGTTAAAAACTTTAGGAAGAATTCTGCTCACAAAAAAAGTACTAAACTATGAAATAAGTATAGATTTGGTATGTGTATAATTTGGACATTACTCGGATTTTATCCCAATTTTTTAATTGTTCAAAATTGGGGGTAGCTGCATAAACCAAAAATTACTATTTTCTTAAGATCAGCCTAACGATTTTGATTAAATTTTACTCAAGTGAAGCATTTAAAAACCCAAAAAACGTTTTGATCACCTCTTTAAAAATGCCGGTTTGTGAGTTAACGGCAAAATTTAATATTGAGAAAATCGTAATTTTACTATTTTTTGTAATGACAGTTACCGCTAATTTAAGCTTTAATAAAACAATTTGCTGAGATATTGCCAAAATATGTCCACATATTACATTTAAATATGTAGACACCATCACGTGACACATCACGTGACTTTAATTATATCAAGTAAGAAGGTGGAAAGAAATTAATAAAATATTTAGGCTTTTTTATCTGTAATAAAATGGACATTTAGTACTTAAATTAAAAACATGGTTGTGAATGGTAAAAATAAAGTTGCATGTAAATAAGTAAGTTCTGAATCATTCGTTTATTTTTCAAACAATATGAGGTTATTAAATTTAATCAAAAACAATTGCAGCTCTCTGTGCGTATTTGAGTTTCAGTCAAGACAATCTACCACTCCTAACTCCCTCTATGGTCAAATTTCACATACAAAATAGTAAGCTGTATTGCGAATGCAATATATATTTAGTCACATAGCTAGACACATGTAAACACAAGCTTTCACACATTCACCAACTATGTAAACGTAGTCATTATTATTAACGTAAGCATTCGTAGCCATAGTTTGATTTCGTACTTTTATATTTCTTATTTACTAATAAACTAACGTATTTTGTGACTTGAAAAGTGTCTTCCGAAAAAAAATATTATCTAATTGTTTGAATATAAGTTAAATAGTTGGCGATTTCATAATTTTTAATACCAAAGTAGAAGAGAGAGGTACAACACATATTTACCAAAAACTGTTCTGTTATAACATTTCATCGTGTTAAGTGCAACAATGATCTGCAACAATGACCTAATATGTAAATTAATCAATACAGAAATAGAAAATGTTCATTTCACAAAATTAAACATAACTCAGCACACAACATGTTATAAGACTCAAAGATCAGAGAAACAAAGCCTTCGGTGACCTCTATGGCGGATGGCCATCTCACGAACTAGGTCTCACGTAAAACAGGCGTAGACTCACAGCTCACATGATAGTTTGGCTTTTTTCCATAAATATAATTATCTACTGCGCATGACTTAAGTTCAGTTGCAATGGTAAATACAATTTATGTTATACAAAAGTCATAAATATTAATGCAATGTGATCTGGAGAAACGGAACGTGTTAATCTTTGGGCTTAATGATATCTATTGTGTCTGGCAGAGTTTATTGACCGGTCGTGAGTTACATTATTGTAGCGTAACTCTATAATTAAACATTTTATAATTAATAAAAAAAGTACACGTAATAGAATGTCACTAATTAACAGGTTTAATGATTTGTAACTGCTTTTGTGTTAAATGTAAGATATATGATATTATATTGTCAACGAATAAATTATAGGTGTGGCAATCCCAAGGTTGCCTAGCTGTATTTACACCTTTCTTCATGTAGTCTTTGATTATATCATTCTGTTTTATTTTCTTATCTGGTCTCCCTTGACCAACCCTTCAGTTTCGAGCCCATGGTAAATTATTCAAACGCTAGATGCTTTTATTTTATTTAATTTTTTTTTTGTATAAGGCAATGATGAACTAAAGGTTTTCGCTTTTAAACAAACAAAAAACAGCCTCATTCAAATAGGCTCATCGCTCATCATCGCCTTAAAATTTAAAAAATGAATAACCTAACTTAACCTAACCTAACTAACCCTCGAATACTGTAATAACGTCATGATCGGAAAGGAACAAATGTTCTCAAGAGAGACCTGATAAGAAAGATGAAAGAGAGGGATCTAATCCAATATTACGAGAAAAAAGCTGTGAATCCAGATAGGGTATTTCGAAATTGACACCACCGTACGCTCGTACCGTAGCGACTCAGCGAGGATGCTGTTTGATGTCCTACACGAAAATACGAGGCGTATTTACAGATCCTCACCCTCTGTATTCAGTAAATATTTTAAGACTATAACTTTAAGAAGGAAGAAATGTCTTTACAGACGATATGAAATAATGTTAAATGGGAAAAACGAAACTATGGAATTAGAACATTCTTGTGTTATGATACAGCAAAATGCTTAATAATTGGTATTTGACCACACGTCATTTTTTCTTCAACAAATTATTCCTATGCTTTTATTTTATATTAATATTTTATATTTTTTCTAGATTTAAAATGTTTCCTTTTCCACTCTTTAAATCTTTCTCCTTCTGATTGTGAATTCATCATCAAAAGAACAAAAATAAAACAAAACGTACTAACAGTTATCAAACAATCAGCTGGAGTAATTACTGAACTCACATTGGTTGTTATTGATGACGTAATTGATATTTATAATATAGTTCCTTTCATCACTCCTTTATGAAGGAAAACTTAATAAAGGAAAGGATATGTTAGGGATTTTCAATGTAAAGTTGATGAAAAATAACTGTTAAGTGTTACCTTCGGATCTCTTAAGGATGTCCTAAAGAATGCTCGTAAATAAGTGCTTCAGTCATTTAAAAATTAATGATTTATCTCTCTGCCATATGCTACAATGCTCTTATTTTCAGTACCTGTTCGCCTTCCATATAAATTGCATATACCTCCAATAAATGTACAAAGTTTACTTTGTTCGCCGAAGTACTGAACCGAACAATAATGTTTAACAAATCATTTACATTTTCCGCTTGTTCTTTTGTAATTCCCGCAAGGAAGCAATAAAAGTTGTTGAATACGGTGTCCAGTTTCCAAACATGTAAAAAAATTTAACCAAAATTAATGCTGAACCAGGGGGTGAAAATGTGATTTAATTATTAATATTTTATTAGTGAGAAAATTGTGCTAAAGTTTTTTTGTAATTGAGTTTTTATTTATGTAAATTACTCACAAAATTAAATTATCTTCTTGATTTATTGTATTTTAATAGGTGACAACAGTTCTACATTTCATTTTTCATTTGTGCATTTTTATTTAATTTATATATACATTTACACCACGGAATATTAAACCATCTGTTTATTTTATTTCCGACATTTTATCGAAGTTAACGGGTTCATACTTATCGAAAAATGTAACCTAACTTAACCTAACCTAACCTAAAATAACCTAACTTAGCCATACTTTACCTAATCTACCCTAACCTACCTAACCTAATCTAACCTAACCTAACATAACCTAACCTAACCTAAACTTACTTAACTTAACCTAACCTAACTTTACCCAATTTACCCTAACCTACCTAATTTAACCTAACTTAAATTATAACCTAAAACAGGTACACATTTGATCTTCATCTTCAAGAATAAGATGACACCTCATTTAGATACATGAAGAATTCTAGAAAATCATCTTGATCCTTCATAATATTCACAATATTTAAAAAAAACAAACTAGGCCTACCGTTCAGCAATGAACAATATGGTTAAGGGAGGGTTTATGGTAGCTCTTGGACAAACTAAATAATAAGGAATTCTCTAGCAATTTATCTCCCTTACAAAAGGAAATGGTAGAACTACGTATATAAAATAAAAGGTCGCTAAGGTAGACCTAATGAAGCAGAGTTAGGAGACCTTAAACAATGGAAATTCTAAAATATGTTTATAATTACAAGCATAAGTGTTTTATAATAAGAATTAACATTGACATAGAAATTTTAATTTGTTTCTTCGCTATTTAAAGACAAAAATCTTTCCGTTAATTTTGCTTATATGATGAAAAGAATATAAATTAAATCCTTTACCCTCGAATACTCTATTACCGCCATCAGGGTCAGAAAAGAACAAGAGTTGGTCAATATAATCCTATTACTAAGCTCATTAAAGTGATCCTATGAGAGTTACGTGAAAGATAAAGGTTATCCAATACTTTTGTACTCGTTGCACTCTAAGAGATAGTGAGAATGGGCAAATTGAACAAAACAGATCAACAGTTTCTGGAATAAAAACATACATAGAGATATATATTGAATTCAGTGTGTCCATTGTGTCTATTATTTTGAATTAATCATTAACTGATTTTTGCCACACCCTATAGATAAAAAAACTCTCTATAGATTTAATTCCAATCACAATACTTTTACACAAAAAATAAGAAGAACAAAACTGGCGAAAACATATTGGTACAAAATCAAAAAGAAACTAACGTCAGATTTGAAATGCTGTGACACACCTGGAGGCGAGCTGAGATGAAGCGAATGTGATGTCATTGAACAGATGAAAGCGTGCATGCCATTCTATTTCTTGCTACACCATGCCCACAGGGAAGATAAATCTTATTTCCAAACAACAAAATTGATGCAATGAAACGTGGCTTAAGGGTACAAATTTCCGAAGAATAACTTTAGATCGAAAACGTATTTTAGTTTAGGATAAACGTAAAATAATGTTGAAAGTTGACGTCAGTTTTTGGTGAAAGCATTTCTGTTTATGTAAATTGTATTGGCGGTGTACGTAAATAATTCAACAATAGAATAGTGTTTTATTCTTTGATCCTTCACAAAAACAAAAAATTATTTTACAAATTTATATTTTATTACTTTTACCAAAAATAATCAAAAATTGTAAAATCAAATTTCACGGAAACCCGTAGCTAAATAGTTGGGTTCCAGATTTTGGCCTCAAAAATGTAAATAAATTACAATTTTTAAATTGGTAATATTAGTCAGGTTAATGTTTTTTATTTATGATCTGGGCAATACATTTTATTATGTTTACAACAAATGATCAAAATTCAAAATTTCTAGGTTTATCTTTGCTATAGTAGACAACCACCGAGAAATTGTTTTTCCATACCTTTCACGATGACTCGATTATCTTTTGACCTATAAAAAAAAAAAATTTAAACAATTTTTTTTTGTTATTAAAGAAGGAAAATATTTTGTTTCTTGTATTTTTTTGTAAAGTTGATGATTTTCAATATATTAAAAACTTAAAATTTTAAAAGGTCACCATTTTAAAATTTGATGAATTAAAAAAATATTTTAGGAAATTTCGGACATCTACGTATGACATTTGCCAAGTTTCATAACAATACCTTGAAGAGTTTTTGAAATATTATTTTTTCTACAAAAATCAAAATGGCGGATTACGGCTAAACTAAATTGAAATTGACAAAAAGTTTCTGAACATTTTTGTTATATTTTTTACAGGTAGAAACCGCTTCTGCAAAGCGCGCTACGGTTTTTTGATACACTCTGTATAGGGTAAGTTTGGTAATCATCAAAAATGGCGGCCTCTGTATTTTGACTGATTCATGGCGTCAAGAATCAGAAAAAGCGGTTTTCAACATTCCGTCTGTATAGTTGTCGTCTGTACGTAAGTATGATATCACCCACAAAAGTTAAGATAGGAATATAAAATTTGCTATATATGGCCTACAGTTTGCTCATCGAGATTTTCAACGTTACAAATTTCAAACGGTAGACATTTTGAAAATACATTTTTTGTTTTTGGTACACGTATAAAACGTTACATGAAAATGCGTACCAAATCTGAACACAATATCTATTTTAAAGTTATAAATTTTCTTGTAAAAACTAAATGGCGGATAGACTGAAACTAATCAAAATAGGAGTATATGTTGTATGGCTTTTCTTGTAGATTTTGTTCTACCCTATCAGTTTTTAATGTTTGATCCGGTAATTTCTGGACACCCTGTATATTTAAGGTATTGTAAAGTGGATACAGTTTACGTGCGTTGATCTGAACATTTCATCACTCAAAATAAAGTTTCACAATCTAGAAACAATGAAATTAACAAAAATGAGACTTCACAATGTTTTGGATGTGACAATGACGGTTTAACTGTCGAAACAGGTTATCAACAAGGATGAAATTCAGATTGTCTGACGGAAAAAATTATGGTAATTAACCTATAATATATTCATTGACTACACAATCCAGAAGGCTACACCAAACATTTTGATTAGGACACAATTTTTTTTTTTTTAATAACAGACAAAACTGTTTTTGTAGTTTAACTGCAGCAGAATAATCGAATTTAGTAATTGTCCATATTTTTAGTTATAAAAAAAATTAAAAGAACCTAATGGTCAAAATTTGTCCACGTATTAAAATTAAAATCGGCCCACGTGTTTGGGCTGTAAAGAAATTTACAAGGAGTCAGTTTAAATATAATTTTGAAAACTCACTGTAATATATAGGCCTATACTAAATAACGTTGCCCCCAATACAGAACCTTGTAGTACACCCGTACTTATACGTTCCTAGAAAGATCTGTCTGTTATAAAGTGCACCATTGGTATCTTTCACTCAAAAAGGAACTAACTCATACCACAATAGGTGATGGTAAGCTCAACTGAATAATTTAGCCAAGAGTAAACAATCTTCTGAAAAACCCTCTTAGTACAGTGAAATTATAATTTTAAAGTGTTGTATCAATTAAATTCATTTTTTTTTCGATTTTATGCATAAGGATGAGACGGTAAGTAATTTTGTGAGTTTTTTGTGCATGGCTTCGCGAGAAAAGTGGCAAAAAACGCATTGTTGACTTTTTTCGAGTGCATCGCTTCACTATTTATTTAATATCTCCGGCACCAGGGGTCGTAGAAAATTTTTTTAAAATGGAAAATGACCATGATGAAATAGACTATCGATCCATAAGGTAGGATTACTTAAAAAATTCATCCTAACCCCAAAAAAAACTATTTCTCACATTTTTTTTTACACTTAATTAGCGATATTTAAAGGAAAAATGGTGGAATTTTTTTCAAAATTTGGGAAAACATGTATTTTTATGTCGGTAACTCCTAGCTGGATCTACACCTTCTTTTATGTATTCTTGGGTTAGATCCCTCTCTTTCAACTTTCCTATCAGGTCCCTCTTGACCAACTTTTGTGATTTTCCGACCCTGATGCTCTTCTAGGAATATGGGTTTTTATTATAAGTTCTTTTCCTACTTTTTTAAAGCTTTAAAGCTGTCGTGAGTAAAATGTACTCCTATGGGTTCAAATAATACATTACTAGAGTTGATAAAAGTAGACACATAGCTGGCTTCATTCCAAAACTTGATAAATTAAGATTTACAGAGTGATTTATAGAGTGTTTGATCCAGAACATTATTATTATTTCTAAATTGTTCAGAGTAACAATTATACAGAGTGGAAAAAAGTCATGCAGCCACTGGGTAATTTCTGAACGATTAGAGATGAAAACATCTAACTTTCGTCAAACCTCATAGGTTAAGTTCTTCAACTTTTTGTGGGGTAAAAACATCGATGTCCCCTTTTTAGGGGTTCATAATCGGGTCCTTAATTTTTTTCAAACAGCAACTCCTATCGTCTGAAGTCAAATTTTAGCGTATTGGGAAAGTGTCTACGATATCTCCAACCGGAATTATGGCGGCTAGAAGTTGAATTTTTTAATTTTCTATGTAATGGATATTAACGGAAAAAACCAAACAGTGGATTAATTTTATTACACCCGCCATATTTAACTAAATGAATACACTTTTATGTATTTTTCCTATTTTATCAAACACAATTCTTGAAAACATTTTTCCCAATCATGTGACATAATTTTTAAGGGATTTGTCAGATGAAACTGATGACGTATAGAATAAGTCTATACAATTTCTTTAAATGAATAAGTTTTAAGGCTCTGCAGGATAGGAATGAAATAACCGAATTGACATCAACCGTATAACCAAAGCAACATCAGGGCACGGGAGATTGTGAATTACCAGCAACATTGCGTAGTAGCCGTTGCACATAATAGGTCCTAGTTTCATTTCCAATTTTCTTTTAACAATAATTCTGAGATGAAAATTGACATCATTACAACTGCTCAAGTGTAGCATTATTCTTATGGGAGATGAATCCAATTTAGCGGAGGTGGAGCAGAGCCTTAATTAGTAAATAAAAAAGGAAGAAAAGAACATAAAAACCTCCTCGAACTATATAATAGCGTCAGGGTCGGAATAGAAAAAGAGTTGTTTAAGAGAGACCTGATAGGAAACGTAAAAGAGAGGGATCTAACCCAAGACTTCAAGGAAGAACGAATCTAATTACTTTCCCTCGGGATCGCCAAGACCGTACTCACTAAAATCAGCCCCCCCCCCTGGGGGGTAAATTTGTTCGAAATATCTTTGCCAGATTTGAGATAGACGTTCATAGATCATTTTCAATATATTCTAAACCTTAAATTCATTTATTTATTGTTTGGCAGTTGGCAACTAAAAATATTTGATAGCATGTATCTAATTTTATATATTTGTCTGAAAACGTGTGTGCGCTGTTTAATTTGACCAACATTTACTGTAGCAGAATAATACTATTTTCTCTCTCTCACTTGCACCATCAGTCCATTCTACGCTACACCAGACAGGAATAATGCACGAACACATGGCTATTGTCTGATACAATACACAATGTATACGAAATTAACCAAGCTTATATGGTTAGGTCTGAAAATCTTAATTAATCCTGATTTAAGCGTATTATGCTAGGATGAATGTAAAACTTTATAAATAATAATTTAGTTTCCAATTTACATCTGGGTTGTAAAATCGATTCGGGCCATATATTATTTCGTACTAGTCAAAGAAAAATATACAGAAAACTCTAAATTGTTTCAAATAGCTCAATACTCAAAAACCGACGCTTGGTCTAGATTAATATAAAGTAATCAAACTCAATCTATTCAAGGATTAACCGAATGGTTTTGTCTTTACTGAAATATTATTACTGTTTATAATTTTCTTTGTCTACAGTTGTTGACAAAGTGGCATTTCGTTCATTTAAATTAGTTTGCAAAACAGCTGATTTCTCAACAGTTTCACTTTGCACACTACTTTGCACACTACTTTGCTCACTCCGAATGGCAACCGAACAAAACGAAATTTAGGTTAAGTTCATTTGAATTGATTTATAATATACAGGAAATGTCCCGAATGTAGGTTAGATTAATTCTTACATGTAAAATAACATAAATAAACGACAAAACAACGTTTTAAAGTCGAAAAATGAAGTAATTATTCATGAAGATGATTGACAGAGTATGTACGCGGAGAGTATTTTTCGTTTGCCGAGTTTTGAAGTTGGAAATCTCGTTTCCTCAACAATACACCTAAGTTATTTGTAATATTCATAAATAACCTAAGTTTTGACTTGAGAACTTCTACTCAGTGTTGATGTGTTGTTTAGCACTACTGCTATATTTTGTGTAGTTAGTTTTAAAATATGGACAGTTCAGAGGATGAAAACCTGTCAAATACCCCGCCTAAATTAGCGGAAAAAGTTAACAACGTTGTACTAAATCTCCTTCCTGTCAAATCAAGGAAAAAGTACGACCGCCAGTATGAACTGTTTTTATCACAAATAACAACTGTAGACAAAGTATAATGTGCAATTCGTGAGCAAAGTGTCTTTTTTAAACTCGATAAAATTGACGCACTCGGCAAGCCTCGTGCGTCAACATTTTTCTCTCGTTTAAAAAAGTGCCACTTTGCTCACTAGTTGCACAAATAACTATTTTCTCCCTGCTCTACCGTGATACCAAATTAAACAATTGATACACTTTTTTTTCACTCAGGAAGTCCAAATGGAACAACATCGATTTTCTTTCCATTGCAATACTTTCTCAAAATATACAAACTGAAAAGGAAAAAGAAGACACTTAAAAATATTACTACAAAATCTAAAACAAACTAAATCAAATATCGTCAGATTTTAAATGCTGTGACAAACCTTAAGGCGAGCTGAGACGAAGCGAATGTGATGCCGTTGAGGAACAACAGATGAAAGCATAGATTCTAGTTCTTCCTTCATCATGCCCACAGGGAAGACAAATCTTATTTCAAACAAGAAAATAGAGGTACGAATTTCCAAACAATAACTTTAGACCGAAAACATATTTTATTTTACGATAAGGGTAAAAGAGTTGAAGGGAATTTTCGATTGAAGAATTTATCTTTATATAAAATATATTCAGTGTTATAGTTAATTAAATTGAGTTAAAAATACTTTTTACAGCAAAAAGAGAACTTACGAAAATTTTTAATTACTCTGTTTTATAAATTGTATAGCCTAATAATCTCAGTATTGAGTATAATTAAATTTCAGATTTACTTATAACGATCTATTAATTAATATATAAGTTATGTATAATAAAAAAATTCAGTGTTTATAGTGAAACAATTACCTACATAAACTATCAAAGGAGAAGTACATAAACTCTCACATTATTAGAGAAGATTAGTTCTGACATCACGTAACGAAATATAATTTTGGCTCAAAATACTTCTTGAATATTTGTATGGGAAGATTTGATATCGATTATTGTTTTTATTACAAATACAAACTGTTTTTGTACTAACTATGTGTGAGAAAAAGAATTCATTTTAGCTGATACATTTTATCCGTAGCTGTATCTAAACAAATTGTCCATAAAACTTCAATTGACGTGACACAGTTAAGAATAATTTTCATCAGATCTTAAAACAAAAATTTCGAAAATTTTTTCAATATTTTCGTAGTTAATAGTGTAATTACTTTAAAAAAATATTCCAAGGCACCATCATTGTACTCACCCAGCCCAATATGTCGGCTTTCGTGGACATAAATGCACTGTGATCATCGAATAGTTCTGAGACTTATTCAATTTTCCAGTTCAAAAAACATAAAACTGGTAAATCCTTTCTTTAATTTGGCTACGAAGAATTTCAGCATGGTTTAACTTCATTCTTAGATCAGAAATAAGTGCGACGAATTTCGCTAGCAGTAAATGGAAAATGTAGCGTTTTCACATTCATGTTTTCATATTTTTACACATATAAATGAGGTCCTGATGTATTGCACTGAAATTTTGGATCACCCTGTATATCTTATATTTTGAATGATATTGATATTTTTAAGTACAACTTATGTTTGCTTCGAAAGTGACATTAACTCGCTTTAAGAGTAAATTGCATTTAATTGACATATTTTTTATAGTTTTTAAAAGGCTCAAGGGTGTGGTAAATCCATAGGACTTGGAGTCCTTACCATTATAGGGACACTAACTTTTATAAAGTTTTTGTCTTTTAAATGGCCTAACTCCAATGTATTAATATCTTCGTCAATAAACATACATAATCATAATCAGAATAACTTCTAGTTTTATTTGATACCACACACATAATTATTTAAAAAAAATTAATTATTTTTACTCCAATGTCATATGTTACCGCTATATTTTTCTTATATGTGGACAATACAATGTATATACATGGAAAGTTTGAAATATATAGGATTTATCGTCTTGTCTGTGTAGACTGCTTACGACTTACAGATAGACACTTGCGTTGTATTATAAAGGTCCTTAGTTTTACCTACAGATCCTAATAAAGAGAAATAAATAAAATATAATCCATCTTTTAATAGATATTAAATTGTTTGTCTAACATTTCACAAAAATTGTTTTTAAAACTTATACTCTAAGCATTTCTAATTATGTCGATAAATTAGGTTGTACTCGTCATACAAAATTAAAACTATAAAATATGATTTCGCAATGCTATTTAATTTTAAATTTAAATATTTTTTTTTCAGTTTTATAGATCACGCAGCTTTCAAAGGTGGGGGGGGGGGGTACATGATATCTGATATTTTAAATTTGGTTTTCCGCCGACATAATATTGTTGACAAATAAACATACATATTCGTATTCAGAGTTGCTTATAGTTTTAGTTGATACCCCACATATAATATTTCTTAAAAAAAAAAAAAAAAAATTAACTCAATAATTTTTTTTTTTGCTTTTGACTACTCGATAGTCAATTTATTGTTACCGTTATATTTTTCCTATATATGGACAATACAATGTAAATGCAAAATTTGAAATTCTTGTCTGTGTAGACGGGTTGCGACTTACAGACAGATAGACGGACAGACGCACGTGAAATTATTTTTGTTTTTTTCCAAACTGTTCCGTAATCATTATTTTATTTATTCGGCAATATTTGGCAAACCAGTTTGAATCATTAACCGTCAAATGTCACATAAATTTGAACGAAATCGGTAGAGATGATTTGAAAAATAGATCTTTCATAACATCTACATAGACAAATTTTTATTATTACTTTCTCATATACTATACGTAGTATAGACAAAATTATGTCATGCGCCAAAAAGTCGATATCTTGTTCATTATGGTTGTGAAGTTTTCTCAATTTTTTTGCGGACCGTTTTTAATTAATCAAATTCAGAATGTGGCCATATTATGAACATTCTCAAGACCACGTTTCCATTTTATCATTAATAAAAATTTGGGAGTAGCTTATAAAAATTTCAAAATTTTCTCAAAACCAACTATAACGATTTTGATCAAATTTCCTCGTATTCAGCTTCTAAGAAACCAAATAAAAAGTATTCGTTAAAATCTCTCAAAAAATGACGGTTCGAGAGTTATCGATAAAAAAATCGGCCGCTGTTATGAAATACGTAATTTCTCAAAAACAACTCGACCAATTTCTTTAAACTCTTAGTGAAAAGTGAAGATTAAAGACGCAAACCCGTGTCCAAAATCACGAATAAAAATATATAAGTTTCAGATATAATTGGGGAAAACAAAACTGAACCTTTGTTCACAGTCATTTAAATCTCTATTTTAATCAAATACAACCTACGACGAGAGCACGTTTATGACAAACGAAACATCTTTAGGCTTTATGTTTCCAAAGATGGCGTCCAAGACTGTTTTACCTTTGAGACTGACAAGTACTCAACCGAGTGTTTTTGTTTTTGTTTGTCGGTAAAAAAACAAAATCGACAAAAGCTTTGTTTTAAAAGACGTTTATGAAAATCGGCTCTACCAATTCCGTTCAAATTTTAATACAATGAACAAATTAAAGACTGAAATTCGTAGACTTTTTTCGAGTGCATCGCTTCACTATTTATTTAATATCTCCGGCACCAGGGGTCGTAGAAAATTTTTTAAAAATGGAAAATGACCATGATGAAATAGACTATCGATCCATAAGGTAGGATTACTTAAAAAATTCATCCTAACCCCAAAAAAAACATTTCTCACATTTTTTTTTACACTTAATTAGCGATATTTAAAGGAAAAATGGTGGAATTTTTTTCAAAATTTGGGAAAACATGTATTTTTATGTCGGTAACTCCTAGCTGGATCTACACCTTCTTTTATGTATTCTTGTGTTAGATCCCTCTCTTTCAAATTTCCAATCAGGTCCCTCTTGACCAACTTTTGTTATTTTCCGACCCTGATGCTCTTCTAGGAATATGGGTTTTTATTGTAAGTTCTTTTCCTACTTTTTTAAATCTTTAAAGCTGTCGTGAGTAAAATGTACTCCTAAGGGTTCAAATAATACATTAATAGAGTTGATAAAAGTAGACACATAGCTGGCTTCATTCCAAAACTTGATAAATTAAGATTTACAGAGTGGTTTATAGAGTGTTTGATCCAGATAACATTATTATTATTTCTAAATTGTTCAGAGTAACAATTATACAGAGTGGAAAAAAGTCATGCAGCCACTAGGTAATTTCTGAACGATTAGAGATGAAAACATCTAACTTTCGTCAAACCTCATAGGTTAAGTTCTTCAACTTTTTGTGGGGTAAAAACATTGTTGCACCCTTTTTAAGGGGTTCATGATCGGGACCTTAATTTTTTCAAATAGCAACTGCTATCGTGTAACATATCATTTCAAAGTCAAATTTTAGCGTATTGGGAAAGTGTCTACGATATCTCCAACCGGAATTAAGGCGGCTAGAAGTTGAATTTTTTAAATTTTCTATGTAATTGATATTAATGGAAAAAACCAAACAGTGGATTAATTTTATTACACCGGCCTTATTTAACTAAATGAATACACTTTTATATATTTTTCCTATTTTATCAAACCCAATTTTTTAAACTTTTTTTCCCAATCATGTGACATAATTTTTAAGGGATTTGTTAGATGAAACTGATGACGTATAGAAAAAGTCTATACAATTTCTTTAAATGAATAAATTTTAAGGCTCTGCAGGATAGGAATGAAATAACCGAATTGACATCAACAGTATAACCAACGCAACATCAGGGCACGGGAGATTTGTGAATTACTAGCAACATTGCGCAGTAGCCGTTGCACATAATAGGTCCTAGTTTCATTTCCAATGATCTTTTAACAATAATTCTGAGATGAAAATTGACATCATTACAACTGCTCAAGTGTAGCATTATTCTTATGGGAGATGAATCCAATTTGGCGGAGGTGGAGCAGAACCTTAATTAGTAAATAAAAAAGGAAGAAAAGAACATAAAAACCTCCTCGAACTATATAATAGCGTCAGGGTCGGAAAAGAACAAGAGTTGTTTAAGAGAGACCTGATAGGAAACGTAAAAGAGAGGGATCTAACCCAAGACTTCAAGGAAGAACGAATCTAATTACTTTCCCTAGGGATCGCCAAGACCGTACTCACTAAAATCAGCCCCCGCCCCTGGGGGGGTAAATTTGTTCGAAATATCTTTGCCAGATTTGAGATAGACGTTCATAGATCATTTTTCAATATATTCTAAACCTTAAATTCATTTATTTATTGTTTGGCAGTTGGCAACTAAAAATATTTGATAGCATGTATCTAATTTTATATATTTGTCTGAAAACGTGTGTGCGCTGTTTAATTTGACCAACATTTACTGTAGCAGAATAATACTATTTTCTCTCTCTCACTTGCACCATCAGTCCATTCTACGCTACACCAGACAGGAATAATGCACGAACACATGGCTATTGTCTGATACAATACACAATGTATACGAAATTAACCAAGCTTATATGGTTAGGTCTGAAAATCTTAATTAATCCTGATTTAAGCGTATTATGCTAGGATGAATGTAAAACTTTATAAATAATAATTTAGTTTCCAATTTACATCTGGGTTGTAAAATTGATTCGGACCATATATTATTTCGTACTAGTCAAAGAAAAATATACAGAAAACTCTAAATTGTTTCAAATAGCTCAATACTCAAAAACCGACGCTTGGTCTAGATTAATATAAAGTAATCAAACTCAATCTATTCAAGGATTAACCGAATGGTTTTGTCTTTGATACGAAATATTATTACTGTTTATAATTTTCTTTGTCTACAGTTGTTGACAAAGTGGCATTTCGTTCATTTAAATTAGTTTGCAAAACAGCTGATTTCTCAACAGTTTCACTTTGCACACTACTTTGCACACTACTTTGTTCACTCCGAATGGCAACCGAACAAAACGAAATTTAGGTTAAGTTCATTTGAATTGATTTATAATATACAGGAAATGTCCCGTATGTAGGTTAGATTAATTCTTACATGTAAAATAACATAAATAAACAACAAAACAACGTTTTAAAGTCGAAAAATGAAGTAATTATTCATGAAGAAGATTGACAGTGTATATACACGGAGAGTATTTTTCGTTTGCCAAGTTTTGAAGTTGGCAATCTCGTTTCCTCAACAATACACCTAAGTTATTTGTAATATTCATAAATAACCTCAGTTTTGACTTGAGAACTTCTACTCAGTGTTGATGTGTTGTTTAGTACTACTGCTATATTTTGTGTAGTTAGTTTTAAAATATGGACAGTTCAGAGGATGAAAACCTGTCAAATACCCCGCCTAAATTAGCGGATAAAGCTAACAACGTTGTACTAAATCTCCTTCCTGTCAAATCAAGGAAAAAGTACGACCGCCAGTATGAACTGTTTTTATCACAAATAACAACTGTAGACAAAGTATAATGTGCAATTCGTGAGCAAAGTGTCTTTTTTAAACTCGATAAAATTGACGCACTCGGCAAGCCTCGTGCGTCAACATTTTTCTCTAATTTAAAAAAGTGCCACTTTGCTCACTAGTTGCACAAATAACTATTTTCTCCCTGCTCTACCGTGATACCAAATTAAACAATTGATACACTTTTTTTTCACTCAGGAAGTCCAAATGGAACAACATCGATTTTCTTTCCATTGCAATACTTTCTCAAAATATACAAACTGAAAAGGAAAAAGAAGACACTTAAAAATATTACTACAAAATCTAAAACAAACTAAATCAAATATCGTCAGATTTTAAATGCTGTGACAAACCTTAAGGCGAGCTGAGACGAAGCGAATGTGATGCCGTTGAGGAACAACAGATGAAAGCATAGATTCTAGTTCTTCCTTCATCATGCCCACAGGGAAGACAAATCTTATTTCAAACAAGAAAATAGAGGTACGAATTTCCAAACAATAACTTTAGACCGAAAACATATTTTATTTTACGATAAGGGTAAAAAAGTTGAAGGGAATTTTTGATTGAAGAATTTATCTTTATATAAAATATATTCAGTGTTATAGTTAATTAAATTGAGTTAAAAATACTTTTTACAGCAAAAAGAGAACTTCCGAAAATTTTTAATTACTCTGTTTTATAAATTGTATAGCCTAATAATCTCAGTATTGAGTATAATTAATTTTCAGATTTACTTATAATGATCTATTAATTAATATATAAGTTATGTATAATAAACAATTCAGTGTTTATAATGAAACAATTACATAAACTATCAAAGGAGTAGTACATAAACTCTTACATTATTAGAGAAGATTAGTTCTGACATCACGTAACGAAATATAATTTTGGCTCAAAATACTTCTTGAATATTTGTATGGGAAGATTTGATATCGATTATTGTTTTTATTACAAATACAAAATGTTTTTGTACTAACTATGTGTGAGAAAAAGAATTCATTTTAGCTGATACATTTTATCCGTAGCTGTATCTAAACAAATTGTCCATAAAACTTCAATTGACGTGACACAGTTAAAAATAATTTTCATCAGATCTTAAAACAAAAATTTCGAAAATTTTTTCAATATTTTCGTAGTTAATAGTGTAATTACTTTAAAAAAATATTCCAAGGCACCATCATTGTACTCACCCAGCCCAATATGTCGGCTTTCGTGGACATAAATGCACTGTAATCATCGAATAGTTCTGAGACTTATTCAATTTTCCATTTCAAAAAACATAAAACTGGTAAATCCTTTCTTTAATTTGGGTACGAAGAATTTCAGCATGGTTTAATTTCATTCTTAGATCAGAAATAAGTGCGACGAATTTCGCTAGCAGTAAATGGAAAATGTAGCGTTTTCAGATTCATGTTTTCATATTTTTACACATATAAATGAGGTCCTGATTGCATTGAAATTTTGGATCACCCTGTATATCTTATATTTTGAATGATATTGATATTTTTAAGTATAACTTATGTTTGCTTCGAAAGTGTCATTAAATCGCTTTAAGAGTAAATTGCATTTAATTGACATATAGTTTTTAAAAGGCTCAAGGGTGTGGTAAAACCATAGGACTTAGAGTCCTTACCATTATAGGGACACTAATTTTTATAAAGTTTTGTCTTCTAAATGGCCTAACGCCAATGTATTAATTTCTTCGTCAATAAACATACGTAATCGTATTCAGAATAACTTCTAGTTTTATTTGATACCACACACAAAATTATTCAAAAAAATTAATAGTTTTTACTCCTAGGTCATATGTTACCGCTATATTTTCCTTATTTGTGGACAATAAAAAGAATATATAAATGGACATTTTGAAATATATAGGATTTATCGTCTTGTCTGTGGAGACTGCTTAAAACTTACAGATAGACACGAGCGTTATATTATAAAGGTCCTTGGTTTAACCTACGGATCCTAATAAAGAGAAATAAATAAAATACAATCCATCTTTTAATAGATATTAAATTGTTTGTCTAATATTTAAAAAAAAAGTTTTCAACACTTATACTCTGAGCATTTCTAATTATGTCGATAAATTAGGTTGTATTCGTCATACAAAAATAAAACTATAAAATATGATTTCGCACTGCAATTTAATTTTAAATTCAATTTTTTTTTTCAGTTTTATAGATCACGCAGCTTTCAAAGGGGGGGGGGGGGTACATGATATCTGATATTTTAAATTTGGTTTTCCGCCGACATAATTTTGTTGACAAATAAACTTACATATTCGTAATCAGAATTGCTTATAGTTTTAGTTGATACCACATATATAATATTTCTTTAAAAAAAATTAAATCAATAGTTTTTTTGCTTTTGACTACCCAATAGTCAATTTATTGTTACCGCTATATTTTTCCTATATTATATGGACAATACAATGTAAATGCAAATCCTGTCTGTGTAGACGGGTTGCGACTTACAGAAAGACAGACGGACAGACGCACGTCAAATTATTTTTGTTTTTTTCCAAACTGTTCCGTAATCATTATTTTATTTTATTAGCAATATTTGGCAAACCAGTTTGCATCATTAAGCTTCAAATGTCACATAAATTTGAACGAAATCGGTAGAGATGATTGGAAAAATAGATCTTTCATAACATCTACATAGACAAATTTTTATTATTACTTTCTCATATACTATACGTAGTATAGACAAAATTATGTCATGCGCCAAAAAGTCGATATCTTGTTCATTATGGTTGTGAAGTTTTCTCAATTTTTTTGCGGACCGTTTTTAATTAATGAAATTCAGAATGTGGCCATATTAAGAACATATCTCAAGACTACGTTTCCATTTTATCATTAACAAAAATTTGGGAGTAGCTTATGAAAATTTCAAAAATTTCTCAAAACCAATTATAACGATTTTGATCAAATTTCCTCGTATTCAGCTTCTAAGAAACCAAATAAAAAGTATTCGTCAAAATCTCTCAAAAAATGACGGTTCGTGAGTTATCGATAAAAAAATCGGCCGCTGTTATGAAATACGTAATTTCTCAAAAACAACTCGACCAATTTCTTTAAACTCTTAGTGAAAAGTGAAGATTAAAGACGCAAACCCGTGTCCAAAATCACGAATAAAAATATATAAGTTTCAGATATAATTGGGGAAAACAAAACTGAACCTTTGTTCACAGTCATTAAAATCTCTATTTTAATCAAATACAACCTACGACGAGAGCACGTTTATGACAAACGAAGCAACTTTAGGCTTTATGTTTCCAAAAATGGCGTCCAAGACTGTTTTACCTTTGAGACTGACAACTACTCAACCGAGTTTTTTTGTTTTTGTTTGTCGGTTAAAAAACAAAAATCGACAAAAGCGTTGTTATAAAAGACGGTTATGAAAATCGGCTCTACCAATTCCTTTCAAATTTTAATACAATGAACAAATTAAAGACTGAAATTCGTAGGCAAAAACACTAAAAAAACATATTCGGTTCAGAAATAATTGAAAAAAACTCAAAAAATAACTTTGACCGCCGTCATAAAAAGGTAAAATTTATTGAAATACTATTTACCCTGAGCAAGTTTAAGCCCTATTTAAATATATATTAATACTGTATTTGAAAAGACGGTGTACATGGGAAATTTACACTTTTTTACTGACAATTACAGAACTAACATTTTAGGTTAGGTTAGGTTTGGTTAGTTTAGATTAGGTTAGGTTACATATAGAGAGTGGATGGTATTTCACCATTCATTCCCAATTTATAATATTTAAACATAACTACAAAATGCAATTGACTTTACAATAAACTCATACATCAATTCACTCATATGAGCACATGAGCAAGTCGCAGGATTTATAGCTTACACAACTTCAGCTCATCAATATTCCAGGATTAACTGGAATTATTTACACATCGGTAGAGTTAAGCCTTGGACCACTAGTGACGTGGTCTCGAAGCCATTAAGTTCTAGTGATTCATGGCGCCGACAGAAACAATTTCATCCTGTTTTAACTCCAACATTTTTCATTTCGCCTGTATATATTTTTTTTCACGTAGTATAGAAAAAGATTTGTAGTAGGTCAAAAAATCTATGTGAAGTTTTTGCTGGTGTCTTTGTTTTGAGATCCACTGAGTCCTATAAGTAATTTTTGGAATTATGTCTGTATGTCTGGAGTCGGTTGTATGTGGATATTAATCAAACTTAGTCACTTTAAAATTTTTTTTATAATTAAAAATTTGCGAGTAGCTGATATAACAAAAATAAATACGATAGTACAATTTTCTCGATAGTCGTTCTAAAAATTTGATTGGATGTTGCTCAAATATAACCTCCAAAGACCCAAACAAAAGTGCTTAAAAGAAAGACACCTTGTCTCGAATAGTCTAATAGCTTCAGGGTCAAAAGCGAAGACGAGTTAGTAAAAAGAAAACTCATATGACAGGTCAAATAGACGGTTTTCCCAAGACTAAACGTAGAAAGGTGAAGATCCAGCTAGGAACCTCGGGATTGCTACGCCAGTACTTAGTGAGGTCCAGACTAAAGAGGGAAGGTAAAGATGAATATGAGGAAGAGGACGGAGATAACCCCTCATATTCGTCAGGGGCTATATGTATTGAAAGGTAGAAATGTCATTATCATCCCACATATTTAGTTTTTCCTTAGTTTTGAAAGTAGTTTTTCTGGCCTTAAATAACTTTTTCTCAGTAGCGGATTGTTTTTTTTAAAATTGTTTAAGAAAACATTCTTATAGACAGAAATATAAATCACTTTGAATTCCTTAACACATTTTTGACAAACTGACGTTCTTTTTGGTGAAATAGTTTCTGTTAGTTTTTATTTGTTTTGGGAGATGGGTTAGTGAGAAAGTTTGTGCAACATTTATTGTTACAAAGTCATCATATTTTATGATATTTGAAAATAGTCTGTTATGACTCCCTGTGCTTTATCAAAAAAATTGAATAATAATTTGAGATATATAAAGAATATGGGAACATATCCAAGTTTCTAAAGTTGTCTACATGTTGGGTTATATGTACTGTATGGACGACAGGCATAAACTACCTTTTTGTCATACTGCTTCGAAAACTGTTTTCAATTCATGCATTGAGATGGTCCTAGGACCTAAAAACATCAGCTGAAGTCGAGGTCATCAGCTGTTCTTCGTTAATATGAATTAATTAACGATTGTAAAATATCTACAAAAAGGATCTACAAAAAAAACCGATATTCTTGATTGTCAATAACCGTTAAAACAGCTCTTACCATCGATTTTCAGGTAAATAGGTTATAACATTTTAGTTTTTGTGAAATTGTTTTCTTATATTATTTTCAGTATAACGAAAAATATAGTTCATCACTTGGACCAAAATAAGCTTTTCGATTCTCGCTCATTTTCCGGCCTTTAAACTTGAGCTTGTATACAAAAGCTTCACTTTTGTTCCTAGTGATGAAATATACTATTTTTATCTTCTCTGAAGTTCTCAAAAACAATAAATTTCCTCCATTTATTATTTTTTTCATAGCCTCACTATATTGAGTACGAGAATGGCAATCCCAATAGACCCTAGCTGGATCTAGACCTTTTATTAAGTAGTCGTAGTTTAGATCCTTCCTTTCCAATCTGGTCTCTATTGAGGAACTCTTGTTAGAATATTCTTCCTTTAAGTATTTTTCTTCCTTTTTTTTATAAATCGATGGTGACCAAAAGGTTCTTTTTCCCTTTAAACAAGAAAAACATGTTATACAATTCATTTAAAAAATATATTTGATAAAAGTAAAAGATTAATGAGTATAAAAATCATACATTTTGTAATGATTAGTGGTTGTCACTGAAAACAAGCATCCACATTGCCTACCCTACCCCTTAAATTGTTTAAATTTAAAATATTCTCCTACGTTTGAATTATTTAATTTAGTAAAATAGTGTTCACTTCACACCTACATGTACCATCATTGTCGCTTTGTAATTTGTACATAAAAGTTTCTTTCAATAACTAAATGCTTATTAAATGTTGAGCTTGACTTATGAGAAAAATTATACAGTATAACAAACACATAGAACACAATTCTCATAAAAAATACGCCTAAGTATCAGACGCGTTTCAACGACTATATATAGTTATAGTTTGATTTGTGTAGCTCGTGTATCACTGAAGAGGACGACCTTGTCGTTGAAACGCGTCTGATATTTAGGCGTATTTTTTATGAGAATTGTGTTCTGTGTGTTTGTTATATTGTATAAATGCTTGCTAAAAACTTCACAAGGGAAATGCTTTCGTACGTCATTGTCTGCTAAAAAAATAACATAAAATAAAGAAGCCTAACCCTCTTCTATTCTAGACAGACAGAAAAGGCGAAGAGAGTGATATAACTCAAGACTAAATGAAAAAAGTTGTAAGATCCAACTAGAGTCCCTGGAGATGATTAAAATTGAGCCCCGGAAGATAACACGGTCCTCTGAAACACTACATAATAGCAGTCCTCTTATACTACTCAAATTTCTTAGGAAATTAAATTATATTTTGCAAAGACGTTTTAATTCGTCTGAGGTTTAAACAATTAATCGTCCTTGGGAGTTGTAAACATTCAGTCAACTACAACAGCTCTGGGAAGCGGTCAACTGATTGGAATAGGATTAATATCTCAGGACGATACAATCCCTCGGATTTATGGAATTAGCATCAATTAGGACCTAGTTGTATCTGGAAGCGAACACGCAGAGATGTCTGTTGTCAATATGTAGGCGCTTGAGGATTATACGTCAAAGATTAAACTTTATAATAGTGCGAAAACTAATCCCGGAATATTAAAAAAAAATAAAACAAGTTTGTACACGTAATGTAAAATTAAACTAACAATTAGTGGTTTGAGGTATTGGAGGTGGAGGAGCTTCACACAGTAATTAGAAAAATAAACTGGGTAAAAATATGGCACAAACTTTCTTACTTATACATCTCCAAAACTAAATAAAAAAATCAAAGCTATTCATCACCAAAGGCTTTGTCACACAAAAAGAGAAAATGAAACTTGGACATCATCTCTGAAAAAAATATTTACATCTAAACTTGCTTAGCTTTGTGTCGTAATCATATCATCAGCATAAAAAGTATTTGATTAAAATCAACAACTGTAATTTTTTATAACAACTGTCAAAGCTCAGTTTTAATTTTTCCAATTATTCCTCAATTGTAAAATTATTTTACTTGTAATTTTGCACACGGTTATAAGTCTTTAATCTACAAATTTTATTTAAATTTCAACAACATCGGTATAGCCGATTTAGAGAAATTACGTCTTTAGAGCCCAATTGGCCGATATTTTTAGTATTTTTATTTATAACTCACGAACTGAAGTTTTGGAGAAATGGCAACCAATACATCTTGTTTGGGTCCTTAGAAGCTATGTTTGAGCGAAATTTGATTACAATCGGTAGAGCTCATTTTGAGAACTTACGTCTTTTACAGTCCACTTGACCGATTTTTTATTATTTTTATTTATAACTCATGAACTGAAGTTTTTGAGAGATGATGATCAAAACATCTTGTTTGGGTCCTTAGAAGCTATGTTATGCTTGAGCAAAATTTTATTACAACCGGTAGAATAAATTTTGAGAAAATCATAATTTTTTGATTTGTTCTTAATGTTCATTAAAATAAAATAAAGAAAAAAAGGCCTCATACAGCCAAAATACAAAATTTGATTAAATCAGTCCAGCCATTTAGGCTGTAATGCTAAACTACATACAGACGTCATTTCTAAAACTACGTTATACTGTTCAGGAATAATTGGGCACAAAACAAAAATGAGACGATAATAAATACCTATTATTAGGTTCATTTTAATCAAAACCTATTTACTCTGAGGAAGTGATTAAGACAGACAAATAGATATCATTCCATAAACACCGAAGACACATTTCTAGCGAAGCAAGTTCAAGCCGAGAGAGAGAGAGAGAGAGAGAGAGAGAGAGAGAGAGAGAGAGAGAGAGAGAGAGAGAGAGAGAGAGAGAGAGAGAGAGAGAGAGAGAGAGAGAGAGAGAGAGAGAGAGAGAGAGAGAAGAGAGAGACTAGAAAATATTGTTCCAAATTTCAACAGTTAAAAATAAGGGAAAAGTTCCAATAAACTAACTCCGGAAATCCTGTTTTCGAAAAAATATTTTAGTTTTTAGCCAATAACTCGGTTATGTTTTGAGCCACAGAAAAAATATAATAAAAACAGTTTTGTTTGTCATTAAAAAAGTAATTTTTTTGTTTCTTAATATTTTTTGTAAGTTAGCGGTCATAGAGATATTGACATTAAACATTTTAAATGGCCGCCATTTTTAAAATATAAAAAAGAACAGTCTGATTTATTGTACAAGAATAAAAGTTTACGTAATAAAAATGTGCAACAAATTTGAGCTCAATATCTTTTCTCTACGCAAAGATATTAAGTATTTAGTAAAAAAAAAGAAAAAAAAAAAAATTGCGAACAATTCGAAAATTAGGCATTTCCGGACTTTTGTTTATTGGAACTTTTTTCTTATTTTCACCTATAGAATAACCTGGTTTAAATTTGACACAATATTTTCTAGACATTCTGTATATATATATTTGTTCAAAGACTGTTCATTTTCATGTTTTGAACTTATATTAAAATTTGGTGACAATTAATTTTGGATCGTTTTTATTTAATTTCGGGATGGGTGTGTGAGAATGTTTGTGCAATGCCTTTATTTTTTAACAACTATCGAACCTATATATTTTTGTTTACAATTAATTAGTTTTGTTTTATTAGTATTTCAATTTGTAAGTGAGTGTGTCATTACGTTTTAACATCCAAATGTCGTGGTTTCTGAGAAAATAAAGTTTTTGTGATTGTATATACCTCAGTGATTGTCGGTAGTCAATTAGTTTCAGACGTTACGACAGACCAAATTCGCCGAACACATTTGGCTTCGTCAAGCATAGTGGACTTTCCAAATGAAGGGCTAGAGGGGAAAAGGGGCCAAGTCACTTTTTTCACAATGTTAGTTATTGTTGGATTGTGGTAGGCCTGGCTGAGTACTTCACATTCATATAAAGTTTTGTTGGAAAAATGGGTCTAGTCACTATTAAATAATAGATTGAAAATAATGCCCTACCGGGAAGAAAGGATCATGTTCCGAGCGTCCTGGGGAAGAAGGAGTCAAGTCAGTGACTAAACGCGTGCTTACAACCGTACAACACGAAGTTTAATGGTTTAACATTGGTCCATGCTGGGCTTAACCTATCTTTGTGCCCTAAATAACTCCTCCTCACCCACTCAACTTATGAAGATGGGGATGGTATCATTGGAAAGGTTAGGATCAGATGATCAATAGTTTACACAGAATAACCTAACCCACGGTCACAAGGGCACTTCTTCTGGGTTTATGACATGGTTTTTGGCGACAACCATAAAAAAAATAATAATAACAAATGCAAAAATGAGGCAAAAATTGAAAGGGGGTTATTTTTTTTTAACGCTTCCGAAATACCTAACCCAGGGAGGCTTTTTTACCTAGTATTTTTTATTAATTTTAAAACAACGCAAAGACTAATTAATTACTCAATATATCATTTAAAACCTATTTCGTTTTACTACTTTTATAAAAAATTTGGCGCAGCTTGTTTGATAAAATTCGATTTACACGTCTGAATGCAACAATTTTGAAGTATCGAATTCCGTGGTTAAAATACTAAACGAATCGATGAGCGTGTAGACAGAACTAGATTGTTTTGTGTTTTTATTAATTTTGTAACATGTCAAGTCGACTGTCAAAGATCAACTCAATGTAGCGCATTCTGAATGTTGCGCAAATCCTGAAATTCATAAGTATTTGTATCCGAAAGGTTGTTTCGTGTGAATCGACTCAAATTAATTCTAAGAACAATGCGATTTAATCTTTGTTTTTAAGGTCGAAAATTCTCGTCTAAACAATCGATTACGTTCGGAAGCGAAAATTGAACAATTTCATAGATTGTCTGACTTTGTTTCATCATAGATAAATCGAGGATTAGTAACAGAATCTATGATCTTTTAACCGGTTGAATTTAAATTAGTTAATGCACAAACTTTCTTAGATAAACACGGGAACATAGATACTTGGAACAGCTTTCTCGTTCGTTAATTGTGTGTAACGCCAGACGAAAATCTATCGCTGTGTAAGGTAAACTGATGTAGGGAAATTTGTTTAGAAACATCCGAATTGTCATTTTTAAAATGTTTTCCTTGTTATTTAAAGTAGAAAAACTTTTGTCTACATTAGCGACCACATTAAAGAGCATAAAATAAAGACTCCTAACGTTCGAATACTGTATTATCGTCAGGGTCGGGAAAGAATAAGAGTTGGTCAAGAGAGAAGATAGGAAAGGTGAAAGAGAGGGATATAACCCAAAACTACATGAAAAAGGGTTTAGATCCAAACTAGATGCCGTCGCAATTGTCATAGTGAGCTCCTGAAGATGTTGTGGAATCTGTCTCTATTTGGTTGTCAATACAGTGATCTACAGCTAAAGCAAGTGAATCGATTTTAGCAATATCATCGAATTTAGCTGAAACAATATTGAACAAATTTTGATGAAATGTAGCCCCTAAAAACCCAAAACAAAAGATAATGGTTGTCAAAACTTCAAAAATTCCGGTTCGTGAGGTATCGAAAATAAACAAAAATGGAGCTGTTTAAAGGACGTCAC